>VSDK01026741.1:245702-278353 GCA_009767595.1 Symbiodinium kawagutii
ACCCACAGCCATACGGTTACGACATGGTGCAACTGATGGTCATGAGCTGAATTGTTGATGGTGACTTAGTATACTTGAATTACTGATGATGCCTTCCTAGCTGAAGTTGTGATCATAACGGACTGACAATTCATAATAAGCAATTGTTCAATGGTGAATGGATGGTAGCATTTTGTGTGATGATGGATCAAAGAGTGACGGGAAATGGTTCAGAATGGTAAATGAGCTCGATAGTATCCGGTGATACTGTAGAGATAGTCATCCCCTGGAGGTGGTCATGGCATGGGAGGACGGCAATACAACTGGATGTTCGTGATGATATTTTTCCTTGTGCTGGGTGGGTGAAGCGCATTGAAACGCGCTCCTTCATCGGGCATAGGTCAATGGAAAAGACTGAAACGAAAAATGTATGGTCGAAAAGGCTCCTGGTTATCAAACATCAACCTATACCGTTTGACAATGACTTACCAGCTAGTGTCAAAGTCAAGCATGGTTGATTATTTTTTGAAATCATCCAGTCTATAGTCTATTCCTTCAATTTTTATGATTCCCAACTAGTCGGAACCAACACTATAACCACAACCATCAATTATCATAGCTATATGGCATTTTTGAACCAACATCACCAAATAACCATTTCAATCATCTTAACTAAGACTCCTTATAGCCCCACCGTCACCATCCGTGGTAAACCCACGGCTTCCCGGGCGGGTTCCCCTGCGGGGTTCCCCGGCTGCTGAGGCTCCCACTTCCTGCCGGGGCTGCCCGAGCTGTGGCACCTGGGCGTCCAATCCCTGGGCTCCGCGTGTCCTCGATCCCTGGACTCGGTGACGGACCAGACCCGGCGAGCCTTGACGCGCCGGCGGCGGAAGGGAAGGGAGCTGAGGTGAGCTTAGCTGAGCTTAGTAAGGGCTAATAGATGCTAATAGTGGTTAATAATCAGCTAAGCTAAGCTAAGCTAAGCTTGGTGGTATATGGTTATTATCCCCTAGCCCGATCACTATTTAACCAAATGGGGGATAATAACCATTTGGTTGGTGGTTTTGATTGACATTTTGATGATTCTCCCACTTGTAATCATTATCAAACGGTTTGGTTGACAAGCATATTCCTCATAGGGGATGAAACCACCGACCAGACATGATGATGTGAGGGATGAGGTTGGTTCATCAATTTTAATCGATGACATGTTCAGAAAGTGCTGAGAGTTCTCGTAGTGAATGGTTGATTTTGGTTGATGACTGTGGCGTTTTTAAAACAAGTGATGGTTTGGGAGGAGTTCATGACAAAAAAGGATAGTTTTTCATGGGTTTATTATGATGGCTGGTAAAGGTTTCACTAGCACGGTTTAATGATCAAGAATAAGCTGTGCTGACTCACAAGTGGCCATGAGACTGGTTACAAAGTTACAAAATGTTACAAATGTTTTTGTGAACAGTCAACAATACGTTCGGTATAGGGCCAACCAATGGGAAGCCCTTGCGTTTGTGGTTGGTGCCTGGCTTCTGAGTTGTTTTCTCAATTCACCTATTGATTTCGGGATGCTTATTGCAACGATGAGATGGGAATGAAACCAATCAGTGGCATTGGCATGCTAAAAACTGTATTCATTTTACTGGTTTTGGATTTTGGAGTGGATCTACCGTATTATTTCGACTGCCTGATCGTTCTATTGTTATGGCTTTTGACGCTACAACCTTGCGACCTACGTGGGTTCAGACTATGAATGAATTGGAGGTACGGATGTGTGAACCAATTGGAACCATGGGATAGGATAGGGAGATCATAGCTGAGGCATTGGCATGAGGCCAGTGGCACCAGTGGAAAGCGGCAGAAAAGGAGAGGCTATAGGGCGTTGACATTTGATTGAGGGTTGGTTGCAGATCGAACAACTTACAGTTGACTTGGAAAATGTGTAGGTATGCTGTCAACGAAGATGAGGCAGCAAGGAAATCGGGAAGGCATACTGATAGATAATTTGTAGACACTAGCCGCACTAGCCTGACATTAGACGGTAGTCGATAGTGTGTCAGTGTATGGTGCGAGGACAGTATTTGCATATTACTTCAGCTGACAACTCCTTGATTTCAATGTGGACGGCATCCAATCTTTTTGCCGATCTCCCCGTAGCATTGTTGGGTGGGTGCATACCACGACCTGATACATGATGAAACCGTTGTTGTTTTGTTTTGATGATGGCCGCTGGAAAAAGATGAAAAAGCTGGATGATTAATCGCATGAACATTTCCAAAATGTTCCGAATGGATCCGAATGGGCGAATTCTTGCGAAAATCATCCATCCAAGTGGCATGGTACTGACCCACGCTCAGATCTATGATTCATGACTTGCCTTGATGTCCCTCAGCTGCCTGAGGTTTAAATATCAACGGCACCTCCCGCATTGTACACGTGTTTCTTGGCAGCGGACAAGTCTTTGAGCGGAAACTGGTGGGCACTCAAGGGCGGACAACGGGTGCTTACCCCAAAAAGCGAGTGCCCACCATCGTTCATCATACCAGGCTCTCTTTTACAATTCGATCTGGGACAGGGTTGTGACAGGTAGCCACCAGTTTCAGTTAGGGATCGGCTGAAGAACTTTCAGCAGGCATTTGCCAGCCCCGATCCTTTCATAGGGCATGGATCCAAATTTGGAAAACTACAGGGTAGCCCGTAGCGAGTCCAAAGCAAGTCCAGTTTAATCACATTCAGAGCCCAGACAGATCCCAGCTCTAAGCTTCCCTCTCAAACACCTACGGATGATGGTTCACCATCCAGCCTGAAAGCGCAGCTCTCTTGGGCTTCCAATGCAGAACTGATTGAAAACCGAAGCATCCATTGTGCGCAAGCATAAACACTGCAAAAGTGAGTAGGTCCTACCCCGAAGCGAGTCCCCCCGCAGATGATGTGCATTAGTGAATTGAACACTCAGCAAAGAACAAATAGGGAAAAGAACATTCCAAATCAGTGACTGGTTTTCGCATGAGAGTTTGAACGTGCTTCAAGTGTATAGACCTACAGGCACGCTTCCACGTATCAACAAAAATGTGATCATCATATAGTATATAACTATAAAGCCAAGTTGCCATTTCGATGCTTGGTGAAACCTTGCTAATTACTGCGCCGGGGAATCATCAGAAGTTTGGACCATATCTACGGGATAGCCCAACAGACAGAGAGCAGGTTGTTGTAATTCTGAACCATCATTTACCAATTTTAATTTTTAATTTATGAGCGATGACGATCACTGTCACACACTATAAGCAATGGTCATTATATGTCATTGTCACGCATTGTTAGTAAGCCATGAGTTACCTCGCTCGAACCTGACAACTAGATCCTTCCAGGAAGTCTGGGGTTGGTACTGTTTGTTGGTTTGCAGCATCACCTGGCCCATGGATGGCTGGGTGGTTTCCAGCCTAGCGGTGAAACTGAAGGCAACGGTGAGACAAGGGTTCGGGTTCAAACATCTACCCGTCAATGGTTGTTGATGCCCCCCCTAGCCCCCTATAGGTTTATCGGTTGTTGGGGGAAAAGGGTGGTGCAAAGAGGTGTCCGTGCACCTTTGCAAATGTTTGGTAGGAAGCCATGGTAGGTCCCCCGTTTGACCATCAGCACGAGCCGTTGATCCAGCTTCCAAGATCACAGCCGCTCGGTTCAGTTCCTGCACTTGATGAAACTTCAAAGCCCCTAGAACAACGATCCAGCAATGACGACAGTGACGATTGAAAGCCAGAAATCATGTCAAGTCTCACGATTGTTTTTAAATTGTATGGTTTCCAGAGATGTCAGCAGCGGCGCTCTTGCAATATTTTGGTTGGTGATGATTTGGTAATGGTTTATTACAATTGATGAATGTTTATGCCTACGTTTATGGTGGTGAATACGGGAAGCTTTGGTTCCCCCACAGGGCAGTCCCGCTCAGGCTGGTACCCACACAGATTCAGAAAGACGCTAGGGCAGCAGGGCGACATGGTGGATACAGTCAACAACCAGCTAGTGGTACATCAATCATTGCTGGTGTTACAGCAATCCTGGTGAATGGCTGTTGGTGTCACCAGCTGGGGGTTTAACATTCATTGGCCCAGGGTACTGCCAACAATCCATTGGGCTAGCTGTGACGAAGTGGCCTGGCTATTTGGTGCCATGTTTGCCATTCATCGTCAGAAGTAGTTTCGGTGGCTGAGCTGGTTGCCGGTGAGGGTTTAACCCTTGCTGATTGCGTAGTGGGCATGTGCACATAAGCGCTCAGAGGTGTCACAAATATGTCATGCATTTGTGTGTCCACTCAAGGTTTACCAACATTTGCGTTCGCAAAAGAACATGTTTGTAGCAGATGGCAACGGAAAAACATGATAGAGAATATAAGATTATGTTCTTGTTACACACAGGTACATTTGTATATACATATACATGTGTGTGTATGTATATTTGCTTTTTATGTGTTCATATGTGCCCATTTGCGTGCTTACAGATTTACAATTTACATGTGTTGATTCATATGTCCATGCATTCATTTTTCATGTGTGCATGCATTTGAATGTCCGGGCTAACTTCAGGAATCGCCATGTGCTGCGATTTCTTGGACATGCGTTGTTTTTTCACACTTTTCGGATATTATTGGAATATTTGAATCTCCCCCAGCAAGTGACGCCTGCACTGCACCAACATCAGAACTATGAACATTCAGATGGAATGGAACCTGGAACTCGTGGCTTATATGATAAGCCATGTAAGTCCCTCTCACTTGATACATCCTTTTGTATCACAAATATATCATGCACTTATGTATGCGTAAGCAATTGCAAGCAAATGAACATATGGTCTCATATGGTACCATATATGTATAGTTCAAGTAGCGAAAGCAAATCTTGTTACATTTGAAAATAATATTAATACAGTTGCCCTGAAGCAGCTCGACATGTGAACGTTTCCTTCTCTACCCGGCCAGCTCAGTGCCCAAAGTGACCTGCACATAGTTGCAGAGACATTTGCCCAGAGTATATGTATACATGCGTGCCTAACCTATCCATAGCAGTTCAGTCAAGACTTCCATGATCGTTTTTCCGAGGAGCCATTGCTCTACTTTGGTTTCGGGCGACTCCTCCCGTGGTCTTTGCAGGACTGGGGGGAGAGCGAGTGTCAGGAAGGAAAGAAGACAGGACACATATCCACCAAAGCCCCTTGTTGATCTCAAGGGGATAGATCTCGCTAATGACATTGTGTTTTTGGGTGGCGGTGTTGCTCCACATTGGTTTTATCCAGTAAAACGCAACACATGGAAAGAATCCAAATTTGTGTGTTCGGTAAGTGTATGCCCGTGTTGAGTAAATTTGGCTGAGGGTGACCCTTCACTTGTTTGTTCCAATACATCTCGCATCGGCCTTTTTGAGGGAAAGGCAACCCCGTTAGCTCTACCATTTGCTGGATAGGTGGTTGGGCAGACTAAATGGTAGTAAACGTTCACACCTTGACAATCTGTGTTTCTTGATTAGTATCCATGCCGATTCTTTGTTCTCCGGGGTCAGGCCTGCTTGGTGATACGGGGATGGCAGTTAATGACCCGGACCAAGACGTGTGTTCCGTTAAGTTCCTTCACATTCCGTTCAGATTACATTTATATATAATTATCATATATCTCATGGAATCTGATATTCCTTATCGGTGTTTTTGTGAAGGGGGGTCGAGGAAACCAAAGCCTATTTGATGATATTTGATGCTTCCCGTCGTGCTCACTTGTGCAAAGTACACAGCAGTAGTCACAAGGCCAAGTGAATAGGTACAAAGGGCCGCATCAACCAAGATAGGTTGGCTATGAAGGACAACACGTTTTCATTTGGATTCTAGAATGATTTATTTTCCCACCATTAAGTTCAGATAATACCTGATGACCATGACTTTTGATCCCCTTCGATTTAGCATCAGTTCATTCCCATGTAAAAGCAGCATCCGTCCATGATGCATCACCTGAAAGGAGCCTGCGTTAAAGATGCTGGCTGTTGAGCAAGGCTGCGAAATATTTGTCATTGGTTGCGAGGCAGTGGACCACTTAGCTTGGGGTGCTGCCGATGCAAAGGACCACCATGGGAGGCCGATGGTTCAGAATGATGGGCTTAATGCAGGGCTTAGTCCCGTTGGCCCGTTGGTTGAGAGTTGATGTTAATGATGTTCCAGGATTCCAGGCAGTGATTTGTAATGTTTGTTGATGATGAATAGGGTTCTTCTGATGGATGATGAAAATTAGATTTTGATGATAATCAGATATTATGAGAAGCAGCGGTACAATTGGATTTGAGACCGCATTATTTGAGCACAGGAGCTAAACGTTGAAATGCTCCGCATATAGCTGCATGTATATTCATTCATTTTGTGCTTACATGCGCCTTTGTTTGAACACTTGAGACAGATGTAGCACATCCAATCCTCAGCCACTCGAGCCGCATACATGCCGACTTTCTTTACAAACGCTGTAGTGATTGCTGTTTGGTTAGGACGAGGAAATGCTTTGCTGATTGCTGGTGTCTTCAATTTTTCATCACCGGGGCAAGCACAGCCCCACTCCCAAGCCAAGATAGACCCAAGGTGCTTCCAAATCTCTTGGAAGAAGACACGGATGAGCCGGATCACGAGGGAGAGGCCTTTTACAACGACCTTTTTCAAGTGTGTTTTGACTGAAGAATGAATATTTGGCTGTCGCTTAATCATGGGGAATAGTACTAGTGACTATTATGTTGGCTCGTCATGATCAACCAGGTTAGCCAATTACTAGGGCTATAGTCATACACCAGGTGTAGGTAAGTTGCCAGGAAACTTCCTGGATATTATGGTACCAGGTAAGAAGTTAATTGATCTAAATGGTTATATACTGTGGTAGTACCTTGGATAGACGGATAGACAGGACAGGAACGCTACCCTTATAAGTACAACGAGCACGCACACCCACACCCACACACACACACAAACATGTTTGAACAGTCACCGATCCACATGACTGAAAATGCTCAGGTTTACATGGCAACATGGAGGGACATCCGAAAAGAGATGATATGCAATGGCAAGTGCAACAATGGCACAGATAACAATAGTAATCTACTAGCATGAGTTCATAAAGATAGCATTGGATCTACCAAAAAAACAAAAACAACCCATCATTTTACTAAAAAGATCTTCTGACCTGCAAATCTGTGTGCAGCTGTCATGGGTCTCCCACTATCAACTGTAGTTCGTCCCTGTCAGCACCTCAGTACGCTGGCATCTCCCTGAATAGTCATTGTGTCCATCGATTAGTTTGCCATGAGCTATGCCTATCGAAGGGGGTGTAGCATCATGAAAAAGGTGTGAAAGCATGGCCATGATTGCTTTGTTTGCATTGTTTGGGCTTGTTGACCAACAAGAGTTGACGGGTGCCCAGTTCAGTGCATCAACGCTTCGCCATGTTCGCCGTCGGCCACCGCTTGGCCAAGGATTGATGTCTTGCCGCTCACTTACCGGTTCTACGTACTTGCCCCTTGGAGGAGACAAGAGAAAGAAATTCATCCTCAAATTTGCGTTCCAGAAATTTGAAGCAGAACATCAGGTTTCATCACCATTGGGACCAAACATTTTATATGTATATAATACTATATATGTGTATATTCTTATAATAAGAGTAATAACAATATTGTCATAATAAACATAATAACAATGATAATAATAATGAGAGATCATAATCGTTGACACCTTTGGATCAGTGTTGGGGAAAGCGTCGGCTTCGATAGATGACCCTCCTTCATTGGGGTGACCTCTTGGAAGCACCCAAGCAGCGTCACACGGTTGTGGGAAACCAACCAGCTATGGTGCAGCTCTAGGGGGTTGGTTTTATTATGGCCATGGCTAATCCCAGGCGTTCAAAATCGCCGGGATGACATGTCAGACAGGTCAACGCGTCATGCGGATCAAATGAGCAGTTTCAACAAGCTCTAGTTGTTTCTAGATTCTTTGAAGCGACCTGGTTTGCAGGTATGGGAATTTGGGTATCCGATACTATAAAAGCCAAGCCGTGCTGGTTGTAATTGTAGCAGTTGTATCTCAGTCATGTTTTAAATTCAATGGTAACAATTCTCAATTACAGGTTGTAGTTTACAAGGTTGCAACTATTACTCAGATCCAGCTGTTTTTTTTCCTGATCCTTTGGTTTAGTTTAGTATATTGGGTCAAGGAAGGACCTGTAATGTCAGCATGATTAATCTAAGCTGGGAGCCCTCTGATTTAGAATATTTTACTTCAAAATCATCAGGATTGTGCTAATGGTTTATATGCTAGAACTGTGTTGGTTTCTTAAAGCGGAGTTTTTGGCATTATTATATACTCCAAGAAACATGTTATTAAACATCGTAAAATGTCTCGCCTTTAGTTCCGAACTCCTTGAGAAGACGATGGACAAAAAACACGTAAAATCACGGCTCCACCGCCACCTTTTTATGGTTATGCTATAATTACGAAATCTTACTATAGATATACTACAGATATCCCAAGCAAAATATATAGTTTTTATTTGATTCACTATAGATATCCCAAACAAAAAATATAGTGTTCTTTTGATATACTACAGAAATCCCAAATACAAAATCGTTTCTAGTGCTAATTATTACTATAGATATTTATCTATCTATATATAAATATATCTATATAGATAGATTATTTATCTATATATATATATATATAGATAGATTATTTATCTATCTATCTATCTATCTATATAAATATATATATATAGAACCTCCGGGACGGCGATGGAAAAAAAAAAAAATAGATATCTCAAATAACAAGAATAATTTCTATTGTTACTATAGATATTGCTCAAAAAACCTCCAAAGATCCACTGGGATCCCTAAGGACTCCTCCTACGGCTTGGCCTTGCCCTTGCTGTGGAAGTTGTGGGATCGGCTTGCTGGCGTGCCTTCACATGGAGCCCGGGGCAGTGGAAAATCTGGAGTTTCATGGGGTCCACATGGGGATCAGATATGGCGAGCAGTTGACCAACCAATAATGGGGGATAATGACCAACAATAATAAGGGAAAACAATGATGGTTAATGATGGGGAACGGGGTTTTGACCCACTGCCATATGGATCATTTTTGGATGTGCATAGATTATAAATATGATACTGATACTTCAGAAGCATATTTAACCCTCTCCATCCCGTTGTTACATTCCGAAGTTATTTATCTATCTTTATATTTATATATCTGTATCTACTGTTTGTATTCACATATTTGGCTCTTTTGTATTTCACAACTTACTTATTCATGAATTAATTTATTGATATTCCATTTTCAGTGTGTGGCCAGGCAACTCTATATTTGAAGATTTCTATATCACAGTGACGGAGGAAATGTAGACGTAATTCTGCCAACTTGAATGACATGTTTGTTGGACTTGGTTTCAACCATCACCGATTTGCTTATTGTCAAATGCGATGCTGTGACATCAGCAAATTGTTTTTCAAGGCCCCTGAGGCATCCAAGAAGAAACACGTAGGGTTTTCCCAGTAATATCATTAGCGTCGTTCTTATCATTGTTATCAGATTATTGATTACTGGCATTCTTTCAGCATACTCATCAGACTAAGTGATATTGATATGAATGGCTGTACCTACCGCCCATCAATGGAAAACCTCAACCGACCACTCGAACCAATTTGATGTGTTGTTTTCAATGCCTTTCAATTATACTATTTCGCTTTGACCTGAGCTTCAGTCCCAGCTACCTTGGTTGTCTTCAGCAACCGACTTTCAGCACTGTACCCAGGTGTTGACCATCAATCCCAGCTGGATATTCGGCCACTGGGCCAGCAAAGGGGTCGCGCGCAAGCGCGCTATCAGCTGTTGTGACAGGTGGCTGAAGCGAATTCTCACTTTGCTATCTTGGACACTGCTAGGAGCGTGTGGGAGGCAAGCATTCCAAGACCATGGGAAACCCGATCTCAGCATCTTTGAGCTGTGAGAATCACAGATCTCTTTCAAGGGATGGTGCTGCCCCCAGAATTGGAGACCGCAAAAGAGTCTGACGGCGGCTTGGTTTTCCCTGGCACACCATTCCTGGTTTTGATCTTGGGTGCCCCTGTGAACCTCAAACCTGGCCAATACTTTAAGTTGACAATGGCTAATGACAAGGTGTTTCTGAACAGAATGAAAGTGCTGAGCCTGAGAGAGGCCACACGATTGAACATATGTTTGCTTTTTTGCTTGCATTTTTTGTTAGAGTCGACAGTTTCGAAACCGAAACTTATTGCGGACATGGACACAGGGCCTGATGTTTCCGGATCATATTGGATCCCAAGATTAGCATGATGGTAATAGGGAGCTGTCCTCGAATGGTGGGAACACAGAACGACGGGCTGGTGGAGATAGGATTCTACAAACCGTTATGCAATGTTGATATTTAGTGGCTGTGGTGTGGAAATGTAGAACTTCGGGATATTGATGCAGAGAGAGAGAGAGACATCGACTACTGTACTATGTACTAGCCACGATCAAGGTTACCTACTATTTCAATCTATTTCGTGGCAACTACAAGTAACTACTGTATATTGATTGATATGATGGTCAAAAGTGGTTAATAATGGCATGCAAAAACAACAAATTAATCAGCAATAGGTTGTTAACCATCATGTATCATTGTTAAGGTTAACAATCATGGTTAAGGTAAAGCTCAGCCCCAGCCCTCCCAATCGCATAAACCATCAATCGTACGGTAAATCCTTCATAAACCATCATTAACCATCATTAGCCTCAGAAATAATCAAGACATGATCATATTTGATATGAGATTAAACCTCATTAAGTCATACTACTGACAACCGCAGGTCAATTAGGCCCAGCCACTGCTCAAGGATCGCTGCCCAGGCCACGATCTTCCTGCCCGTGATATGCTGAAGCATTTCAACAGCCGTGCTCAGCTTTTGTCCGACTTGGCCAGGCAGCTGGACCACTGGCGCTGGGGAGGTCGCTGGTGATTTTTGGTGGGTTACCCTTTGGTAGTCCCATGACATGGCTGGAAAATCCATGAATGTCATAGGAAAACCCCAGGAAATCATCCATTCCAGTGAATTTTCCAGCCATCAATGTTAGTTTGCAAAAGGGTGTAGCTGTTCATTCTGAGATGTCACTGTGCAACATTGAGTAGAACATCTCAGACGATGCTCATGCTTCGGATTTTCCTGGTTTGTTTTCCTTCCACCATGCTGCTGATCGGGTGCTGGTTAGCCTCCACAAAGTTTTTGTGATGCCCAGGCCATGCCTTCAATCACATGAAGGATCCTGTGAAGCAAAGTTAAAACGCGTCTGAATGATACATTGTCCCCAGATCTGGATATGATAGACTGGATAGATTTGCAATAACTGCATACAACATGCAGAAGGGATATTCATATCTAGCAGTTACATGGTGGTTTCTCAGGATGGGGGCACCCCCAAAGCACCCATCACTACTTTTTTTTATAATAATACACCCACCATTTTTGGGGGGTCTTCTATTTTGAGAAACACCCATATGGCAGTGCGTCAGTTCACCCTGTACCCCTGGCTCCCCTATCATTAACCCCTGTTGTCCCTATGAAATGGTTGGTTATCCCATGAAATCGATTGCTTATCTGCTTGACCCATATGCAGTGATTACGAATGGGTGTGGAACCTCGGTCTTTTTCGGAGCGGACATGGTCCCCCCCCGTGTGCTGTCCAAGTCAGGCAACGAGATGTGAAGAAGTTGAGCAAAATGATCCTTGGACGAGGTAACGACGGGGGGGGTTCGACTAAGCCGTTGGGAAGCCCAAAATGGATGGTTTATTACTATATATCTTACAAGAAAGAGAGATATATGATGGGAGAAATTCGAAATACTTTCAGTTTTTCTGTATTTAAATTCAATTGATTAAATGATTAGATACATATCATGTCCATATTTATGTGCATATATAGAGATATGCTTAACTTGGAATGATTTGGGGGGTTTCCCCTGTTTTGAGGAGCACTCACCTGACCAATGCTAGGATCCCCTGGTTATGTTTTGGACGATGGCACCTCATGGCCCCTCAACTGGCGGAGTTGAAGATATTCCACCTCCAAAACCATTTCCAACCTCAACCAACCCCAGTTTGTACCTCACAAATCGTGTGGCACGTCTCATAAGTCAATTGCATGGACAGCGACCTAAAGTGGCATCCCTAAAGTGAGCAATGATGAGCAATGTGAACAGGCTCAAGGGAGGATTTTAATTTTTTGGAGGTCATGTCACACGTCATATATGTTATTGATTATTGATTGATTTTCGTATGTTTCTACTTAGGGTTGATTGTAGTTGTATACTGGGTTAGCTACTTGCTTACCCTAGGAGCTTATACAGTCAGGCCTATGACCCATGAGAATGAGATGGGAATAGCGGCTGCAGCCTAGCCCATAGAACAGCCTCGATTTGCCATGGTTCCTTGTGGGAACCAGCGTGGCTCGCAGGATCAGTTGCGACTAGCCACGATTTGTGTAGGGTAGGTGTTTAGTTTCACGAGCCAAGATCACAAAAGAAGGTTTTGTGGCTGGTGTGCTTCAACTGTTCTATGCTTGCGCCTGCTACACAATCGCGAGCTTCCATAGTACCGCAAAGTTTGAGCAGGTTGAATGATGTTGTGATCATCACTACCCTGTATACCTCATGCAAAGAACGTATCATGAACTCCAAGCGGGTGTCCAGTTTCGGATTGGCATCACACCCTTAATAGCATTTGGAACAATACTTAATTGTGATAAGGTAGCATTGTGAGTACCAAGAACCATCCATTTATCATCAATCATGAGCCATGAATCACCACTGTCTACCATTTTCATCAACCATCATGAACCATCATCAACCATCATCAACCATCACCAACCATCATCAACCATCATCAACCATCACCAACAATCACCAACCATCATCAACCAGCCCTGCTTTCCCTGGCAGTTTTCCCACCGCAGTACC
The DNA here is from genome assembly GCA_009767595.1 of Symbiodinium kawagutii. Classification (NCBI taxonomy): domain Eukaryota; class Dinophyceae; order Suessiales; family Symbiodiniaceae; genus Symbiodinium; species Symbiodinium kawagutii. Next base: position 258,691 of record VSDK01026741.1, read on the forward strand.
GAGGCTCTGCGATTTTTCCGTCGCGCCCAGCTTGGCGAAAGCCTATTTTTCAGATCCCCAGAGCGACGACGTGGGGGTGGTCGCTGGGCAGCCGTGGTGAGGGAGATCCGGCGGTTCATCAACGGCCGGTGATCCAGTTGCTGAGAACTGAACTTAAGCACACGGTGGTTTCTCAGAATAGGGGACTCCAAAAAAGGTTTTGTTTGCTGATATAAGTAAATAGTTTGTAAACTAGATGATTTCGGGGTACCCCTATTTTGAGAAACACGCATGTACCAAAATTTAGCATCAATAACTTGTGGCCTAAAATTGCACTGAAAGTTTCGGACTGAAAGGCCTGGAAGTGCCATGGCACTGATGATAGAGAAGGAGCCACAACAAAGATGTTTTGAATCGTGATGTCCATCATGATCAGTTTTGAACCCCCCTGGAAGCCGTGGCAAAACATTTCTTTTTAGTTAGTCGCCCCCTATAGTAGTGAGTTGGTTTTTCTTAAGAAACATTGTCATTCAACAGTTTTGAAGTTTCGATTTGCTGATTACTGCTTTTATCAATGACAATATGACACTGTATATCAGTCAATTCATGATATGTAGCGTAAGCTCCAGGTGCGCTGGTAATGTTTTCGTCATCATTCTGAGTTGTGGAATATTTTTGTGAATTGGCTACCCACCCGAAGTGATGACTTTCACTAGTGGAATTGGCCGGGTATATACCATCCTTTGCCGTTATTGAATTCAATCAGGCAGCCAATTGTGTGTACAAACATGTTCTAGAAAATATATGCCATGATTTGCCTGGAGTATCATGCGCGGCATTGTGGCCAAAAGTCATCTCCATGTTGCATCCTTGCCGCAGGAAACAAGACTGTTGTTTTGTTTGACCTGCAAAACCTGTTTTGTTCATGCTCACGACCCTCCATGGCACAATGCCGTTTGCAAGGCACCGCTTTTTGTTTAAGACACCCTGTTTGGCCTTTCTTGGTGGTTTCTTGGTGGTTCACAGTCTCTTTTTGATTTAAACACTTGAGGATATAGGCAAACGAAGTATGGTTTAAAGATGCAATAAGTGTAGTCTTAACTGAATTATGTCATTACTAATTTAGTTGTTGGCCAGCTCAAATTATGCATATGATCACAGTCGGTCAAATGCCACTTATCAGTTTGTTCTGCCATAACTGGAAGTCTGGGATCTACCCTAGCTGCAAACTGACCGGGGGTTATCACTTTGTCAATGTCCCCAGCATCAACCAGGCAGCAACATGTCCGGCCAAGGCTGAATTGATGGACTCTGTTCGGGGCCTGGGAGTCAATTGCAACATCGGAGTCCTTTTGTGCCGTGTGGATGTAAAGTATTTATAGGCAAATTGTAATCATTATATTATATCATGTGTTTCTGTATTGTGTTTTTGCCTACCGGATTGATATGAACACATCAATCGGGTCTACGTCCTTCAAAAACACACGCTCACGCACGTCCATGCTTAGATAGATGGACAGACAGGTAGACAGATGGATAAATAGACAGAATTTGCATTTCCGCAAACGGACAGGCAGACAAGAAAACAAGCAACCAAGAAGGCAAGCAAAGACGCATACATGCATGCAATCATACATACATTTGTGAATGCATAAAAACATACACATGCAGGCGTACGTGGATGCACACATACATACATACATACATACATACATACATACATACATACATACATACATACATACATACATACATACATACATACATACATACATACATACAGATACATACATACATATATATATATATACATACATACATACATACATACTTACATACATACATACATACATACATACATACAGCCGAGACCTAACATAACATACCATACCATACGCGTCCTTGTTTAGTTTAGCTCGATGTCTTGTAACTTTTGATGCCTTGTGTATCCCATTTGCACGGATTTACTGCACTTGTCGAAGCAGCGCCATATGTGCATGCTTCCATCTCGCCCCCGGCACAGCTCGGGCAGGGAGACCTGACGGCGATGGAGAGAGAGAGAGAGAGAGAGAGAGAGAGAGAGATGAGAGAGAGATACCATACCATACCACACCAACATACAAACACACTGGCAGTTTCACGGTCGCATGCAATCTCACACACAGATCTCTATGTGCATTTTGGACTTGTGGATTTTGTTTTGGTATATGCGTACAGGCCTTGACAACGACAAGCAAAGATAGATATCATTTGTTTGCTTATCTATCTATCTATCTATCTATCTATCTACCTATCTATCTATCTATCTATCTATCTATTTGTCTATCTATCTATCCATCGATTTATCTATCTATATTTCTTTCTTTCTATCTATCTATCTAGCGATCTATCTATCTATCTTTCTTTCTATCTATCTTTCTATCTATCTATCTCTATCTATTTATTTTTCACCTGTTGTATTTATTCATTGGTTTTGTTTATTGTTTTTTTTTCTTTATTTACATTTTTCATTTGTATACTGCTAAATGCATACATATACACTGTTTTTTCCATTACATAATGTTGCTCAAGTCAAAATAACATGTATGTGTGTATGTTTGTGGTGGTTTGCTTGCAGCGGATTTCAAAGGCATCAAATCATAGGCCTGGCTCTATCCTAGCGTCAAAGAGATTCAATGCCATTAGGTGCCAAAATAGGGTAACCAAAAGCCCGCCAGAAAATGACCATTTGACTAGGAAACTATTGGTGTTTGGGGGTGCCACTATTTTGGCATAATTTAGAACTTTCACGTTTTCGATTGCAAATTGGGCAATTATGATTGCAATCACTCAAGAACTACGTCATATACATTTATGCATATATCTTATCAATGTGTTCCTGGAACTGTCTGAAAAAATGTCAAGGTGTTCTGAGATTTGTGGGGCAACGGCTAGTGGCAATGGCCACGCAACCCACTTCCAATGTTTGAGGCCATGCACCGACAATATGAAGCTGCTTTGAGCAGCGCATCTGATGCCTTTTGGTCACTTTGGCACGGAAGGGGCCCAGTTTGAAGCGGCCTTCTGGCTGCGGTCCTCGAAAAACGAAGTGAACCTTAATTTTTGACGGCTCATGGTAGGCATTACTCCATGAACAAGGCCTTCTTCTTCTTGGGGTAAGTTGTGTGTTGGGCTTTGGTTGCCTATTGATGATTTGCAATTCAGCCCATTCATCGAATGTGAAAATTTGTGAGCTGGGCATGGCTCGGCTATAACATGCCACCGTTGGTTCGGTCGGACTAGGAAGATCGCCCTGCAAAGCACCAGTTTCCTGCCACCAAAGCGTTTGCGAAGCGTCCATGGAGTCCATAGCCACAATCTGAATCAGAATGAAACATGAAACAGCACAGCTGAAATGATGGGACCAGCAAGCCATTGGGGCGAGTCATAGGCGATCCTGCACCCAGGAAGATGGGTGCGCTGCAGCCTATTTGGACGGTCAGGACCAGCAAAGCCCTCGGCAGTTTCAGATCAACCCAGGGTCGAGAACCTGAGGCTGATGTGCACACCCCACGGGGCATGTCCATCTACGCTTCCATGTTTTGATGGGTTGTCCGTCCTTGGGTTGCTTGGGGGCAATGTCATGCAATGTCATTCCGACATAGACTGCTGAATTGCACAATCAATCAATCATGATGGTCATCGATTTCCAAGATCGATTCTCCGATCCATGGGCCTAGCTTGATGCTGGGTCCCATCAACCCATTTCTTGCCATTCATCCATTGTTCATCGCACTGACATGCGTAGAAGCCTATTCGTAAGTGGACCAAACATGCACATTCTTCCGGAATGGTGATTTCTATTCCGTTCCCATCGGTGGTTTCAAACATTTGTTATTTTGGGGATGGTTGCTTGAAGAAATGTTTTGGCTAAGGTACATAATTTTGGGATGGTTGCTTTTCAAATGATGGTTTCCCATCATTTGGTCAAGTCTTTTTGATGGGATGGCTCTGTAACCACCAACCGAGTTCCAATTTACGTACCACTCATGGCGCTGCTGTTCTGCATTCCCTCAGCGCAGGAAGTTGACGCAAGTCTTGCATCAACTGCCGCCGTGGCAGCCCCCAAGGTCGCCGCTGGCAGTTGTGCCACGCTGTGATTTGCACTCAGCTTAATGGAGCGTGGTTGGTAACAGGCTGACTAGCAACTATCCAACAGTGATTAGCACCTGATTCTCGTGGCAACTACTTAGCTAGTGGTTTGGAACTAGTGATTAGCAACTGATCAACAGTGATTAGCAACTATCCAATGGTCGATTCCTCAGATAGGGGTCTCCGGTCTTTTGATTTCTTTCTGGGATGATTGTGGCAAGAAGTCATCAAGCCCTAAGCAGATTGGCCATGACTGGACCAGGTTTGGAAATACTTCTCCAATTGGCTATTCTATGCTTGATATCTTGACATATATTGCCTCAAGTTTAATCTTTGGTGGGGATGTTCTTTTTGCTAGTTCACCCAGATTAGTCCTGAGTGTTTCCACAATTTGCTCATTTGCTCATTTTTGCTGAGTGTTTGCACAATATATGCATATATATGCTTCAATTTTGCTGCTCGTTTCAGATGATCTTTGCTTAACGTCAACACTTTGCCCGCAACCAGAATCGCGAGGGAACGTCCACCATCGAACTGGCATGATTTTTGTATGGAAGTGACTTCAACAACCAAGCTGGCAATTTTGAATTGTGGATTTGCAGCTTGATTTCCACTGTTGGGTCTGGAACATCCTTTAAAACGATAATTGCTATGAATTTTAAATTCTCAAGTTGGAGGAATAGTAGCCGCTGACTATCCTACTGAGCCCTTTACAACAATTGGCCAATGTATCTACCTTGTTATCAGCAGTTCCAGATCCATCATGCGGGTGGATAGTTTCCACGTAACATGTTCGCCCGAGCCTTAGGGTGTGCCCCGTATGGGTCTGAGAACATTTCCCAACGCTCAAATTCCTGCACAGGGCCATTGTTTTTGACTTCTAAGTTAGCAAACCCTAAACCTCAAACCCTAAAACCCTAAAACCAAAACCCTAAAACCCTAAGACCCTAAAACCAAAACCCTAAAACCCTAAACCATAAATCACTGCGTATAGCCAGTGTTTTCGCATCTTGTCCAAGCCATCTCGACCTTGTACAACATGCTCCATTGCAGTGGCGCTTTATGTGGCGGGGCGAACGTTAAGGCTGGAGGGAACAACAATTGGCCAATGTATCTACCTTGTTATCAGCAGTTCCAGGTCCATCATGCGGGTGGATAGTTTCCACATAACATGTTTAATACCATTCCTTTCACAATCATGATTGAAGAAGACCATCGGCACCACGTTGGATGACAACCCATCAGCACCACAGCAGTTGTCAACTTTCTTTACAAGCAATGAAGCTTTTCCTCGTCGCAGCAGGTCCATCTATGTGATCTTGGCATGCGGAAGTCACTCCCCGCTGGGTGCTACCTGGCTGGTATAGCAATGCTGTTGCCGGTGTGGCTTTAAGAGCAGTGGGGCACAAGTGCACCGGCAACCTTTAATAATGGCTTCGGGATTACAATTTGCAATCATCAACCATCAAAAACCATCATTCAGCATCCTTGAGCACCATCGACCACCATCAAGGACCATGAAAAAGGTGAACAGGAAGAGTACAGGGTGAATTTTCTTCGCAATAATTTGTCCATGCATCTCATTTTTGCCCTTGCTATGTTTATCGAAAAGAGCTACGGATTAGGGTGGTGGTGCAGACCGGGCGGTCATTGTTGATCCATCCAGCATGGGGTTTGACGTTCATCAAACCCTAGACCCCAGGATTAGACCATTAAAACAATGGTTGATCCATTCTGGTAGAAATCAACCCTTCGTAAAGCAAGGGTTTTAACGATTTGAAAGACGTTAAAACAGCAATTTCAACCGTTGTTATGATAATCCCTTATATGAAACATGGCACCGTTGGAATCCCAGGCCAGAGAATGGCTCAGTACCTGAATCTGTGTTCCTCCAAGGGGAATATCGGTGCCACATGGTGCCGGTACCTGGGTTCAGCGCTTGCTTTTTAGTCATGGAGGTTGTCCTTGCAAACAGATCACCTGTAGAGGTTTGAGCACCACTGAAATGGCCATGGGTCAAGCACTTAACCAACCAATAAGGGAGGATGATCACCAACAATAATAGTTAAAACAATGGTTAATAATAGGGGAACCAAGGGTACAGGGTTTTGACCCCCTCTGCCAAACGGTGTAGCTCTTTGCCAGGGCCCTCGCTACATGGCGCACAAGAATTGATGTGAACCATCTTGGCTCGATGGCGTACCCGCAATGTCCAGGTTGTCCAGATCCATCTTATCCACACATGGCGTACATCCTTTGTGGCTATATAGTTCCCTGAAAGATGTGTTTTTGGTTGTCGCCATTTGTTCTCCAAACAAGGTAGAATTTGGTAGCATGACTCGGATGGTTGTGCTCCCCAAACTTCGGGATTAAACTGCCTTCCGGCTGGTGCCGGAATTTGTACAGCTGAGCTTGGATATTTTTAAACAATGAGGGGAGCACCTGGCTTTGACTTAGCTCATCATTTTTGGAGGTTGAAAATGGTCACCCATTGAGGCCCCATTTGCTTGGTTAATAGTGATGTGGTTGGAGAACCTCGCCGCACCTATGATGTATAATGGTTGGTTGCCCCGTGGGTCCATTGTCCCACAGAATAAATCGGTGTCGTGCCTTCGTACTTGCTTGCCGCCCCGTGCTTGCCTGGGGAAAGCACAACAAATGAGGCCGTGCAGAATGCAGCGTACAATCTGCAAGAGCTATTGCCCGGGTCCATGCAAGTGACACTGGGCAGTCCAATTTGTTGGGCTATTTCTGGGATCAGTTTGGCTGGCTTGCCTTTCGCTCTGTTTAGACATAGCTGGATGATATGCATCAAAGATCAGATTGAGTATGGTTGAGTGTTAGCTGGAGGATATTAATCCAAGATGAGGTTGTATGGTTGAGTGTTTTTTTCTCCTCTTTCTCTCTCGCTTTGTTTACTGGATGGGGAAGTGTGCATGTGTGTTGGGCAGTTGGGCTTCAAAGGTTCATGAATCTTAACGTGCATTTTGTTGAGTCTTCCTGGGCCTTAAAATGTCTGTGAACTGTTTTTTCCCGACTTTTGATTGTAAATGGGTGAGCAGTTTGGATGCCAGATGTTGTTCAACCTGCGATGTTCGAGGGCAAACGCACGTGATATTCTGATGAGTGTTGTTTGATTTCTCCGTATTCTCAGGTACGATTGTTTGGTTACGTATATGTATAAATCTGCAGATATGCCGGAACATTTCATCTCACACATATTCCTACACCCTTCGACACATGCGTGCCTTTTGCAAGGGGCATGCTGAAAAAGACACGAAGGAGGTTCCAATGCCTAGTCGCGTTGCTCACAAGCAGCTGTGCGGCTGGTCAATTATAGTGATATACCGAATTGTGGTTGCAGCTTGATGCTAGTGTTGGATCTTTCTTCATCCTCACCTTGACTCCTAACTTGGACTGTTTGAATCACTCTTCTATTATCATCCGGTATCATGAAATTGGCAGCATGTCTTATGGTTTTGAGCCCTTTTCATTAGCACACAAAGGACTTGTTTGAACCATTGTCCAAGGCAAGCAATGAACTTCTTTGATGATATGCAACTGTAGCTTTCTGCAGTTTCCTGAAATGCCCTGCTGACTAGGGAAGCGGACACCTGAGGCCTTCTTTTTGCATGAAATACATGTTTGCATGTTTATATGTTTTGTTTATTTGTTTATGTATGTGTTTTCTTATTTCTATTTAGTTTTCTTTTTATTTATGAAATGTCTATTTATTGTTTATTACTTATTTGTTTGATTTATTTGTGTATTTTATCAACCTTTCTTGTTTTTGTATTTGTATGGTTCTGTTTTTTTAGTCTTGTGGTTACCCTACAGCACATGCGCACACACAATCAAACCCAAGCCAGACCAAAATATATACACGATCTCTTAACACTCATAGTTGCATATGTGCTCCCATGGCAGTGGGTCAAAACCCTGTACCCCTGGTTCTCCTATCATTGAGCACTGTTTCCCCTATTATCGTTGGTGATTATCACCCATTATTGGTTGGTTAATATTGACCCATAGCCCCATAAGTTCTTGTGTGTATACACAACTTCATGTACCTAGGCAGATGTCCAGGGCAGAAATGAACACCCCAGTCACAGCCGCAGTTGCGCCCAGGTACCTCCCCCACTGCAGCTGGTTGTGGCATATCGAAGGAACAAAGCCCGTGGCTGAGACCAACGAGCTTTTGGGTTGCTTGGCAGCGGAGGGTCCGGGAGGAGATGATCCAACCAGCTGGTCATCACCAGATTTTTAGAGATCTAAACAATCACCATAGTGAGATGTGTTGCAGCCTGTGTTGGTGAATGTGTTCGGTCTTTTGTGTTGACCGTACCGACAAATACCTGTTTTGTCACAATTGAGCCAGTAAGGAGGATTTTTTTCGAAGATCTGTAACATTCATGTTGAGCTCATGCGCCATTTCTTGTGCACACGCGCATGTTCTCCACAAGGACACCCATACCTACATGTTTATACCAGTATCTCATAATATCTACAAGTGTTCAAAACCTTATGCCTACATGTCACGGTGTGAGCGTGCATTTTAGTGTGCAGGATAAGGGTACGTGCCTAGATGTATGCATGTTTGTGTTTCCATGGTCAAGCGCGTACAGCCCTGGAACAGAGAAACCGTACAGTGCAAAAAAAAACCCTTATTTGCGTCCATCTTTCTAGACAGTATGCAGGTGTTTTTGCCCACCCAGAGGTGCCTTAGTGACGTACTACCAGTCAACTGGACCGTGGACCAAACTTTGACTTGCTGTAAGTCCACAGTTTTCAGCAGCCTGCAATTGATTTTGGACATCGCTGTAGAAATCTACCAGACTGCAGCCTCAGCCCCAATTGAACTGTGGTGACAAGAGCTGTTGGTTGGTGACTGACGCTGCTTGCTGCGGTGTATAGGGGCTCATCATTGTCATCATCATCACCACTTCCGTGATAGTGCTAAACCAATCAGCACAAACAGATGGCACAAGGGATTTTCCTGATGCTTTCGGCCGATGACTCCCTTAGGTTGTCAGCATAAATCTCACTCGCCCATCAGAAACCAACCCTGGTGAGTATTGGCAGACTGCGGGGAAAGACTGGGATAGGGCATGCATTTAGTCCACATGGACTTTGCTGGACGCCAGGAGATAGATTCATTGAGTTGAATTGCTTAGGGGCAGTGGAAAAGTGGCACCAGATCGAGACGAGGCAAATGAATTGATTCGCATTATACTCATAGAATCCATAGATTTGGAAGCATTTTGGTATATATACAAATGCTATGATGCGGCATCAATGATGTGGGGATGTGTGCGTTTCTGCGTTTCATTCTTTGCCCCCAAATTTTTCGCTAGAAACACAACAGGCGCAGCAGCGCAGCACGGACTTTCAGCAGCCATGCAGGTTTCTTGCGTGAAGATGGTACAGCCACAGCTTCCCTCACCTCCATGCTGGTCCGCAAGCGCCGGGATTTGGAGTGACTCGGCAGCGCCCGGATTCGTTGGGCCTTGGCCCCTTCTCCCTGAGGTCTTGTCAGGCACCCCCCTGGCCTCCCTGAAAGTTTCCGGAAGCAGGGACTGCCCTGGGGCAAGTGTCACCATCCACAGATTTAAGTCACTGCATTCTGTGTTAATTGCTCGTGATTCTCGCACTCACCAGCCATTGCTTTGTCGTGCATGGGCGGCAAGAAGTGCCGGTGATGACTTTGATGGCTCAACTATGTTTGCTCAATGATCCAGTCACAACATGTATGTCCTTTGTTTGTGGCTGAGCAATGTGGAAAATGGTAGATTAGATCCGTTTATTCATAAACCACATCTGGAAATATCAACAGCTATGGTCGATAAACTTGGCTGCTGAATGCTGCTGATTTTAATCAGAGTGGACTACGGCGATGAATGGTCAATGGATTATGTGTGGAAATGCAACCCGTTTTTGCATCGCACATCTTTCGAAAACCTGAGAGAGATAGTCATAAACACATGTTTTACTATCCGAAAATTGCATGTGACTTCTTAAGATGAACCGTGCGTAGGAAAGGGCACTGGTCCAACATAATTACATTGTATCAAATAAGCAGCGGCTTCATATCTTGGAGCGTGCCCCTCTTAAGATGAACCTCCCAGCGCACCACAGGTGCGTTAGGACTCTTTGAATATCCAACGTGGAGCTCGGGATTGCACTAGAAAAGCATGTTTCATGTTTCTTTGCGGAGTTCTCTGTGCTTTTGTATGGACGCAGAGGGAATTTGAATCGAAACACATTTTGCTGGGAACATACAAGACAGTCTATATGCTTGATCCTGTGCTTGTTTGCGTAGAAAGTGATTTGGTGCGTGAGTCAATGTGAAATGCATCAGATTTAGCAGGCATCTCGTAGATACGCCGGGTCCTATATCGATGGATTTGCTATTGCGTCTGCATTTTTCAACCATGTGCGAGTGTGATTGCATATTGTGTGATGTGTGTACGTATGTGACTAGGAAATGATATTTATTGGTGTTGCATATATGATATATGAGCATGTGTATGATATTAATTGGTAGTATGACTATAATGTCATTCACTATAGCAGGGCTGGAACATATATGAGCATGTCACTGTGTGGTTTGCATAGTGTACATGTCACTGGCAGGATGCATTTGCAACACGCCATCAGCCATCCTGCTGGCAGCCAGGTCGGGTCGAAGCAGTCCTACTCGCCGAGTGCAACTGGACGACGCAGTGAGACCACGTGTGGGTTTGGTTGGTTGGGTTGGGTTGGGTTAGGTTGGGTTGGTTGCTTGCTTGCTTGGTTGGTTGCTTGCTTCCTTGCTTGGTTCCTTGCTTGGTTGGTTGGCTGGTTGCTTGGTTGGTTGGTTGGTTGGTTGGTTGGTTGTGTTGGTTGGTTGGTTGTGCTTCTTCCCTCCGACAAGATATATAACAAGGCAGAGACAACAGAGAAGAGCTGTTTGCCCTTGGCGTCCCCGACATGTTCCAACTTGCCATTTTTTTGTTCTCTCTTTTTCTCTTTTTTTTCATCCTTCTCCCGCCTCACAATGGAAGGGTATCGTGAGCATGTTTGACTGCTAAACCATTCCCATCATCATCATCATCATCATCATCATCATCATCATCATCATCATCATCATCATCAATGCCGCACATTGTGCACTGTTTGTTGGCTTATGCTGGCTTTGCACTTTGGCAACCTCGCATGGATAGCAACATTTTTTTGCACGCAAAAAAGCAACGTTGGTATGGGTGTGACCTTTGAAGATTTGATCATGTCCGTTTCAATGCGTGTGATGACACTAGGTGGTCCCATTTTCACCTATACATCAGCTGTTACCTATGTTATGTTTTTTGCCATCCGCATTGAAAACGAAACCACTACCTTGTCACTAGGTGGTTTAATTTTCAGCTGGGTGGACTGGTCACCCCTTTGTTTTGGTTTATGTGTTTGGCTTTTAGGATGCTTCAAAATTAAACCTAAACTGAAACAGTCTTGGATTAATCAGACAATGAGTACTGAAGCCCCCCTGATTTATTTACACAAGTAAAACAAGGTCCCCCCTCCACCCCCTAATGTGTGATACATCAGCGTTGCTGAATCCGGCTCATCATCAATCATGATCAAATCAGTTTGCTTTGTGATTCCAGCTGTTTTCAGCACCATTTGCAATCGTTATCCTGCAAGCTGTTGATCCTGAATGCGATATCGGCGATGTTCACATACAACATCGTGCGCAGATGCATGGACTGTTCATACATGCACGCCTGCACTTGGGAACTCAATACTGCTTGGCAGCTTTCCTCCTTACATGGAGGATCAGACTACTCTTGATAATTTAAGCGTTCATCTTGGATCCAGAATGGTGGCTTCTCCAAATTTTGGACCTCCCAAATCATCCATTGAGAATTATGTTCAGTAAACCAACCATCTGGGGGCCCCCCTCCAGCAGCACCATATTGCTTCGCTCATGCCACCGGGGCGGCGCCGCAACGCGCTGCGTGGACGTTGCGGCCACTCCCCGGGGGGCCCAGGCCGGGGCCGCTCCAGGTCCAGAGTTGGATTCCAGCTGGAACAGGACATGGAAAAAGTGAGGGAGGACCATGGCCAGCTGCCCCGGAGCCTCACAGAATGAGGCCGGCGCCCTCCAGCGCTGAAGAATCCCAGGTTTCCATAGGTTTCCATAGGTTTCCTATCCACCAACCTGGTGGGTCAAGGTGTTTCAATGGAACTTAGTGGTCGTTAATTTGATGGAGACATTTCAATGACGTCTCGAAAACCGCACGTGTGATCATTGTGTTGTGTTCTTTGCATGTCCATGTGCCTTGTTTGTTCCAACCTTCCTGGTTCGTCTACCCTCTAAAATCAGACAGTGCCATGGAGGATCTTGTGCAAAGTTACCATGGTTCAGAGAAGTTGCTAAAACACTGGCCATATGCAGTGACGAGCCGCCTAGCCGGTCAATCAGGATCAGGTAATGATGATGGATTTATTGTTCCAATGGATTGACCCCTGCCTTGTTTTTTGGGGCCCATTTGATCCATCATGGGAACAAATCCATCATGGCAACAAGAATTGACCTTTAAGATGCCAGTTGGGTGGCCCAGGTCATTTTGGTTGGGTGGCTGCTTTCCAGTAGATATTTTCTGTCTCATAGAGGGCGGGTTGCAACTGCACTGGCAAGACGAGCGGCATCCGACGCTCGATGGCTTATCCGAACTCATGGGGAGACCGCCGCACAGCTGGCAATGTAACCAGTTCGGATCATTTGGACTTGTATGGCTATGGGTCAATATTGACCAACCAATAATGGGGATAATAACCAACAATAATAAGGGAAACAATTGTTAATGATAGGGGAACCAGGGGTACGGGGTTTTGACCCACAGCCATGTGGGGGGTTTCTGAGAATGTGGTACCCTGCAAAATCTGCAAAATGGTTGGTTTGGTACTAGAAATGACTAATCAAGCATGATTGAGGGGATCCCCACTTTGAGAAACCACCAGTTGCAGTAGGTGTCCTTTGGCTGCCATTGATTTCCATTGCAAGAAAGTCCATGGCCCATAGCTATACCTGTTGGCAAAGTGATTCGCAATCATGATGACATGCAGCCCTGTAGCTAAGCTGTGATGGCAATCTTAGACCCCCAGACCCAGACCTGCCTCCCCTATAACGCTGATTTGCCTAATATTCAACCAGCAAACCCTCGCTTGTTCAAGCTGGTTCTTCTCGGGTAGTGTGGTTATCAGATTGCTGACTTGATTGACTTGATGTTTTGATGCCATTGGCATAGCTAGATTGGTTTGCCGCTTTGCAAGTAGCACATACCAAAACTCAAGGCTTGTTGGTTGCTTGCAGTATTGCTGGTTGCCCCTGCTTATCCAGTAATATTTTCATGATGATTAGCAGGCGGTTGATGCTGCGCCCGGTTCCGCTGAGATCATTGCAGGTGCAGTGGCAGTGAAAGCCTTGGGCCCGCCGCGGCTCGATGCCGTCAAAGCCTAGATTGCGAATCCTGGAAGTCACCCCAAACACATCATGGCAAAGTCATGACATGTGCACCACCCCAGTTCCCCCAGTTCCTGGCTTCATCATTGCCCAAATCTTTCATTAATCAGCTCACTGAAATGGTGGGATCATGGTGGTGCTGGTGACGGTGACGGTAAACATGCATGTTCTCTAAAGGTCATGTAGTTTGTGGGCCAGCCTGATTGTTCTGTACTACTTTGGAGAGTAGTGGCATTCTCGTGACAGGGCCCAAGGGAAGTCTTCTGAGAGACAGATGTGTCATCACAAAATTTATGCAGTTCAGGTCTCTACATGTTGAATCAGTGTATGTTTGCAATGCAGACCTTTGCTACGGTATGTTCAGATACCCTGTATCACATGTAAAGCAAAAAATGTCACGGCATATGTTTAAGGACAATGGGGATGTACAGCAATGCATAGTGTATATCACACAATTCAGCTGCAGGAAGTGCGGCATTGAGATGGAACACCAAGCGAGCAGTGTCAAAGAGGCGACGAGTTGTAGTGATCTGACAAGTGCCAGGGAATGGCGCCAGCCGACCCACTGGCTGCAAAAATGCTTGAATCATTTTTTTTGGTTGTTCAAGCACTGCTTCTTCACCAATTCGCCCCTGCCTTTTGACATTGCTTTGCGCAAATTTCAAGTTGAGCCGCTTCAGTGGTACGAGTTGCGGTACGAGCCCTGCTCGTCGACCGCGCTCGCCAGAGTATATCTCAAGTCTGGCTTCGTCGATGGCGATGTGAAGAACATGCTGGTACAGTGAGGCTTTTACATCAACAGTGAGCATGATTCCAGTAGTGATATATAATTATTCAGTAATGATTTTGAATGACAAATTTATTTTCAGCGATGGGTGAATACTGGTAATGTGCGTACAGCTTTCATGTATTTTGTGCTGTACTCTTGACTGTGAGGCCCTGACAGTGAGACTGATTATAATTTATATATGTCAATGATGATGGCTGTGATTGTAGAAATTGTCATACGTTTGCTCTATTTGGAGATCGATAACCCGACACTAATTTTCCATGTACATAGCGCAGTTTGACATAGATTCACCTTTGCAGAGCACTGTACCGTTGCAACACAGAGGATCAGTGGATTCCAAGACCATACATTACTATAAGTATGTTGCACCAATATTAGCAAGTAAGACTAGATATATTCTTGCAATTTCCAGCATATTCCAGTACTTGTACCATTATATATTTGTCATTATATGTATATATATATATATATATATATTTTTTTTTTTTTTCATTTATTCATTTACTTATACATCAAATAGCAACAATAGCACGTGCTAATGCCATCTAATGCCTAAATTAATTATTTGTATATCTGCATTGTTTATATAGATGCCTTTTTATTTTGCATATACATGCTCTACACATTGTTTTGTCCGTGTACCTATATGTTACAAATATATTTTTGCATATTTATTTTTACACACATATTTTTCAATATAGGTCAATGAATTTATACTAATTAACAATTGGTCGAAGCTAATTCTTGACCTTTGCTTCAGATGTTGGAGAGTTCAAGTTTGTTCAGTTCCAGTGACTTCCAGCGACTGGATCATGATCCGAACCATCCAACTCCACAAAAAGCAATGAGGTCTGTGATATGATTTTCATGTGATTAGTGATGTTTGTCCGACTTCTTCAGTTTTGTGATATTGTTCCTATTGTATCCTGTTGTTCCAACTCGGCTGCGAGATTCAACTCGGCTGAGAGCCAGCCAATGCGTCGCGCAGACATGTCGCTGCGAAGAGTGCAGCGATTGATGTCCTGGTTGGAGGCTTGCCACAGTGCTGCGTGACAAGCCTAGGCAGAGATTGCCTTCCGGCACCTTAAAATGCCTATATAACTCCAGCTGAACTTGATCTACAGTAATTGTTACTCTTCCCACTATTCCCCATCACTACTGTACATTGCCATCATTCATTGACGGTTACAAACTACCACAAACCGTTGTTAAGCATAGCTATCAGTTTGGATCTCCCATTACAAGAACTCCATACGAAGAAAGCAAACAGAGCACAAGGGGGCCCTGACTGATGTTGGGAAGAACCCTGCTTGCTGCTTGGTTGCAGCAATGTGGGGTCCAGCAACATCAATAGGCTCGTATATATCAACTCATCAGCCTTAACCAACCTCCAACAACTATATTTAGACAACACCTAAAAGCATCTATAAGCACCGTATGAACCACCAACCCTTGATTAGGGGGCCAAGAGTGCAGAACGCAGCCATGGCGCGAAGGTTCTGTAGTTTCAGGTTTCTTCGATTGGCAGTCTTCCCTTGCCACCAGAGTGGCCGTGGGTGGCATGGCTCAAGATGCATAATGATGTCACGCCAATTGAAGTACTTCAGACCGAAGAGGACCAGATGCAACTGTGATCACGATTGTATTATTCCTAGTTTGGTTCTTCGTTGTCAAAAAGCTGAAGAAGAGTCGCAAATTGTTGGCCATCAAGAATACCAGCAGCCATGCGTTTTACACACCTGACTGGTTCTGTGACTTCACATTGTTAGCTTTTGCTATTTTGAAACAGGCCATGAGCTATTTACAAGGAGAATGAATTGCTAGCTTTTAAGAATTGGCTGATGGGAACACATCCTTTGGAAACTTCAAAACGTAGGGCGATGGCATGCCGTGGCCATCCATGCTAATATCCTTGGATCGAGTTTTGCTTGAGGTCATGCAAGGTATCACCCTCTACTGACCAAATAGATAAGACATACCGGAGACACTGCGCATGAACCATGTCACGGAATGCCATCGACTGATTGGTGCTGTCAAGCCATGACTGTTGCGGCGACTCTAGGTTTTGTCTATCAGTCTGCTGCTTCAATGATGAGAAGAGCATGGGTGGGATGATTGACACACCTCAGCTTCAATGGTTAGCGTTTGGCATCCCCTACTTACTATGAACCATTGCTACACAATGGCGATGAACACACTAGCCAGTCAATCTTTCAAGCGATCCTTTTAAATGTGGAGTTCCAATTCCAGATCTCCGCCCTGGTGTCCGAAACCGTTGTCCGCAGTGAACTTTGACACTGTCCGGTTTTGTGAGACACCTGTTTCGTCGTTGAAACGAGCGAAGGGGTTCTAGTGGCTGACCGGATCCTGACATCGCCAGTGTGAGTCCAGCCCATCAGTGGAGACTAAAATTAATGCAGTTGATTGATTTTGGGTCATGTGGTATCATCCTTGTGTATTGGTATTGGTTATCAATCCATATGATGCGGGCACATTGCACATATCAATAGATACTTGCACCATTTTCAATTATGTGCATCTACATGCATGTAAATTTGTATCTATCTACATTTGCACTTATATATCTACAAATTCAACTAAGAATATGTGTCTAGAATTTTTATGAAAAGTACAACCAAAGAAATAAGTGTACCCATGAAATATCTATATATATTTATATATATATATATAGAGTTTCCCAAAATAGAGATATATTAACACTGATGTTGTTTGTTTATATACTATTGCAAGTGTGCGTTTCATGGTTCCCCTGTTGCCTGTTGGCAAGAATCTTGCATACATTAACAGGGGCATGATGCACTCTGCCCTCAAACCACAGCTGGTTTCTCCCAGGGGCCCCCCTCTAGCTCCGATGAGTTTCGATGCTTGGCTCATGGTTGCCGAACCCTGTCTAAGCAGATAATAGTGGTCCTTGAGAGAGTCATTGATGGTTGATATAACCGTTAGCCACTGTACACCATCATCATGGCTATTTTTGAGCATCATTGGCTAACTATCAATGTAACAAGAAACGCTTAATTGATTTCCCTAATAATAATGAATGGATGTTTTGTAGGTACCGTCATTCCTGGACACCCCGGATATAGAGGTGATGCTCTAGCACAGCATCAGCTGGACCTTCCTTGCAAATCCATGGTTCATCCTGCGCAAAAGGTTCGATCAACCGCTATGGCTGAACAATTTTTTAGGGTTCAAGATATGATTTGCCCAATTCCAGTGGTAGATATGGTCATCACATGTATGTTTTTTTGTTTACATGCGGAAAAGGTCAAGTTGTTTGTACACAAATGATATTTCGGCTACGCAATGTGAAAAATAGATGTGCATGGACGGTTTGCATGTGATGCTTCGTCCTTCCGATTGATTGGTTGATGAGTTATGCCCTAGAAATCGACCAAGAGATAATCACGAGAAAACTATTGTGCCTCCAAATGACAAAAAACAAAAGCAGTGACAGCAGTCGTGTTGTGCAGCATATCGAGCCCTTCCGGAATTGTTCACCAACTCTTGCCAACTTGAATGGCCGTTTGTTGCGGGGGTGTGCGTCACATTCAACATCATATTTCAGCGGCGTGTGTGGTCCGAGAAGAACCCATGTTTGCGTCCGCTCAGTCCGTACTGCTGCTCAGATTTCGTTGTGCCCCCCGGTCATGGGTGACCTTGCAGTTTCAGTCAGATTGCAATTGTTTTGAATGTTGAAACGGCAAAGTCTCATTGATTTGGATGTTCAACACAGCAAGCCACATTGTTTTGGTTTGTCTCATTTGTGTTGTCTTGAGACGGCATGTGGCTTCGATTCTTCCCAGGACCCAGCATGTGTTCCTCGCGGGGATTTCCCATGCTGACTTTCATTTTTCCCACTTTGTGAGTTGGTACCTGACAGCGTTTCTTACAACCTGCTACGGCCAGGGCAACGAGGATGCTGTCCCACTTGGAAGATGTTGACCTAAGGCCAACTTGCTAAGAATCTTGTTGGGATAGACATGGCACCATTTTTGGTATCCCGATCGTCACATGAGGCTGGGTATGACTTTGTGAAGTTTGCGCTGGGGGTACACCAATCAGCATCTCCATTCCCATGTTGTACCTTGCTTGGTAAGGACAGCTTCTCAAAATAGTGGGCCACCAAATTATCCAATACTAGTCTATACTAGTCTTGAGTTAGTAGTAACAAACCATTTGGGGGTCCCCTATGTTGGGAAACCACCACATCATCAACGTCAAATTAAATGGCAATTTCCCCAGAACTTCAAGAACTCGACTCAGCGACCGGAAATCCACGCACGGAACGACAAGGTGCTGGACCAAGCCCATGGTTTTTAGGGGAAGCAAATGACGCATAAATGACGCCCAATGATGATACGCGCAGGTTTTGACTCGAATTTTGAAAGCTGTGATTTGTTAGGGTTTTGAGCTACCTTTTGGTAAAGGCTGTGATCGTATTCTCTCCAAGAGTGACCTGTTGAACTGCTGGGTGACCCTGGGAGGGGCATCGAACTTCCAAAGGGAGTGTACCACGCCACAGGCACAGGAGCATGTGAACAGCCCGGGAATTGGCAGTCCCGCAACATTCCGATGAAATGGCTTGTAAATGTCCGGAAAGTCCAGTCACGGTGGTGGTGTCAGTGTTGTATCGTTTGCATAGTGACAGAGTGCTACAACAGGAACCTTTTCCTGGTGCAAAACCATAGGGCATGCCATCGTGTATTCATCAGGTATTGAACATTCCGCCGCGATTGGCTTTAAACTCTGAACGAAATGGGTAAGTTCATGTCAACAATCACAACTGGATATTGCATGGGATGGCAATCTTAAGAATTACTGACAAGCAAAAATCACAGGTCCAGCAGATTGGAACTGAGGGGCGGCCAATGGCGGCCATGATCAGAGGTTTGGTCCAACTATTTTGTAAAAGTGCAGTGAAGTTATGTATAGTTGTGTGTGTGTGTCACTTGGTTCCATTGTTTGCAATTTGTTCCCCACCTGTCAGGTGAGGGTTGTTAGATTTTAATCACAGTTGACTTCTCCTTCTCCTTCTCCTTCTCCTTCTCCTTCTCCTTCTCCTTCTCCTCGCCGGACCTTAACCACGACCATTCACGCCGAGTGTTTGCTGCCGAACCTCAACCACGAGCCCCCAATGCGAGTGTTTGCTGCCGGACCTCAACCGCGGCCATCCCTGCCGAGTGTTTGCTGCCGGACCCCAACCACGACCATGCACGCCCAGTGTTTGCTGCCGGACCTCA
>VSDK01026741.1:282580-299780 GCA_009767595.1 Symbiodinium kawagutii
GCCCGCTGGTGCGACATTTCCATATTGTGGCCGCTCGTGTACGAGCTGTTGATATATATATATATATTATCTTATTTTTTTACATATATATATATATTATTTATATCATATATATATATATGTTTTGATCGCGGGGCTACCGTTTCATATGTGATGATGATGATGATGATGATGATGATGATGATGATGAGTATTAATTATTTGAAAATTAGTGATGCGCTACCCAGGGTGGGTTGCAGGATAATATTTGGATGTTGGTAGACCACTGCATCAAACATTGAGAGAGGATGAAACGCTGGTGCGATGAATTCCGAATCATCATTGGAGTTGCGAAGAGGTGTTTCTTGCTTAGTAGTCGCTATTCTTCAAAGGCTGCGCAGTTTGAGTCGTCATGTTATGGTTTTCTGATGTTGGGTTATAGCGAGAAAGAAAGGCATGAGAGTTGATTTTCCCGCATGAGCTCCAAGCAATGCCCCCTGTTTGCTAGTTTCACTCTGTGCTTTGTCAGTGCACGTTCCCGCCAACCAATGCAGTAAGATTAAGCATCGCTGATGAGTAATCCTTGAAATGTTAACCAGATAGTCATTCATAGTTGGTACTGTAGCTGCTGCATGAGTCGGAGCCATTGCCCTATATTTGCTATCATTAATCTTCATGGGCCAATTTGGCTATGGGTCAATATTAATCAACCAATCATTGGGGATAATGACCAACAATTTCATAGGGGAAACAATGGTTAATGATGAGGGAACCAGGGGTACGGGGTTTTGACCCACAGCCATTTAATTACAGTAATTTCGAAAAACATCCCATAATCAGGATGAAGCGCTTAGACCCGTCATTGCGCATTACCGATAAGCAGCCATCAAGAACCTTTCAAGCAACTATCGGCGATCGGGTGCCAGTCCTTCAGTAGGCCATCATTCACTAACCGTCATCAACCATCATCAACAATCATGAAACATTGATTGATCTCTATTCAGCCATCATCAATCATCATGAACCATTGATCAACTATTGATTAACCACTGTTGAGCCATCATCAACCATCATCATTCACTATTAGTGACGACCATTCTTCGGTGATACCAATCGGGCCACAACAGTAATGATCAAGCATTTGTCAGCCATCATGATCAACCACTATCAACCATCATCCAACCCTCACCACTAGTCAACCATATGATGATGATCATCAACCACTAGTCAACCACTAGTCGTATCATCATCGAGCACTACGATACCATCATCAACCTTCACCATTCGGCTGACCCGCCGGCGAGGCCGATGGCGAGCCTAGGCGCCTTGGGGACGCTCATGGCATGCAACGGTTGGGGGTTGGGGGGCGTGGGGGGGGGTTAGGATGGTGATGTTACGTTGCATGATGGCTTTCTTAACTAAGACTGTCTGGTGATTTTATGTGATTTTTGGGGACTTTCTTAACTAAGACTGATGATTTTTGGCGATGGTTGATGGTAGCTGGTGATGGCCAATGAATCTTCATGATGGTGAGCCATATTTGTTGTTGATTTACAGGTATATCTCTGTATCCATTCTATCTATCTATCTACCTACCTATGAATGTATCTATCTATCTATCTATCTATCTATCTATCTATCTATCTATCTATCTATCTAATAGCCTGAGCCTGGTGGTGAAATATTGATTATTTCATCTATGCTGCTGCTATCCCTTGATCCTTAACAATGCCACCAAAAAGCCTTCTGAACCATTAAGCACCAATATTGGCAATTAACAAGTGTGGGATCATGGTTGGCATCAATGTACTTGTTCCACCAAAAGCAACCCCTATCAACCACGGCAACCACCTTTGGCCGTTTTTGAGCAATATCAACCACCATCAACCACCATCATGACATGTGATGAAACCAGCATTGAGCATCAACCCCAAATCATTGAGTTAAGAACGTCAGCTGGGATTGTTTGGGTGTACTCACTGATGGACGCACCCATGTCACTGGGTTTGTTGATAGAATGTGTGCGTAATCCCCGCTCTTGCAACAAGAACGATTTGCATTGCTTTTCCTGTCAAGTCTCATCAATTCTGGAAGTATATCTTTCCTTTTTGCGACGCAGAGTGGTGACCCACAACAAATGTGCAAGTACAAGGCTTCATGCAGCGAGCAGCTGCATCCAAGCTGCCAGGTTCGGCAAAATTCCAGAGGCACGGCCCTTGCGTGCCCTTGCTTGCGACCCGTTGACCAAGTGAAGACATGGGGAGATACCCTGGGCCTCAGCAGGCCAATTGGATACTAGACTGGTCCAGATCACTGTGGAAGGCACATTCTTTGAAGGGAAGTAGTCCCTCCCGACGTGTTTTCGCAAACACCATTGGTGCACATATAATATATTTATTTAATCATATATATATATATATAATACGTTCATGATTATTACAATGTATTTCTGTATGTATAAATGTATGATATTCTGCAGGGGAACGCTTGTGTTGATTTATATATGCTATCAACATTTGCATTTTGATGTTTACACGTTTCCCTTAAGAAACAACACTGAGAGCCCCGCAAATACCGTTTGTTCCGTTCACTTTGAAAACAGTTACCCGAACTACTGAATCGGATTTTGATCGATTTTGGCCAGACAAATCAATACACATGAGATCGAATGACCGTGATTAATGAAATGTATTTACTTGCTTGGTGGTACGTACTGCCGAAAGGAACCAATCAGATATACACATGTTATCAGGTTCATTAGGTATCGTCAAGCATGTTGAGCCATCAGTGGCTATGTACGGTATATGTAGTTAAGCATTCTTGGCCAGCCATGTTGCAGAGCTGCATTGGTGATTAAGCACTATCAATCATCATCAATCACTATCTATCATTATTATCAAATTATCAACCGGCAGACTATCAAAACCAAGATTACTCAAAGTGCTTTTTTCATATGGAGATATTCTAGAGTTTAGCATCATCAACCAGGGTAATCCTCATCAGCCACTATTAATCACTAATCGTCACAAACCAAAACCTCCAACCACCAGTTCATGAGCCATCAAAGATTCAGCATTTGTTGACCACCAGCTTATCAGCATTTAGCCATCAAATAACTATCATTACCCGTCCTAAACTGGTGGCCAAACTGGATCCTTTGGTCGCTGCCTAGCTAACCTCCGTGAGAAGGCGACAAAACAACATCAACTACCCAGCAGATAACAAACATTTACATGGTGGTTTCTCAAAATAAGGGAACCCCAAAATGGTTGGTTTATTACTATACATGCATAACATTGGATGATTGAGGGGTACCCCTATTTTGATAAACACCCACATAGCCATCAACTGAATATAGCTTTTGACTGTTGCGGTAGCCAGCGCGTCACAGATATTGCAGGCCAGGGGTCTTGGCCGACAAGGCCAGCTGCCACTGCTGCCACGGGGCATTCTTGGTGTGGAGAGATGTTCGCTGATCTTGCATTTATAAAGGTGCATACTGGGTAAGGGGTAATTACCAACAACAACTGGCTAATGGTTAAAACAATTGGTTTATACTGGGTAAGTGATAAGGGGTAATTACCACATACTGGTAAATGATAAGGGGTAATTACCACATACTGGTAAATGACAAGGGGTAATTACCAACAATCATGATTAAACAACAACTGGCTGGTGGTTTCAAACTGCTTGGATTTTCCCAAAGAATGATATCGGATAGTTGGTTGGTTGACGAATATGTTTCAGAGGGGTTGGAACCACCAACCAGTCACACGTACGGACATATGCCTAAAAATGAAAGGCAATTAAAGATCTGTTCTTTTTGTATGGCATATATTGCTATATGCGCACACATGTACGCGGTTGTTCCATACTGTGTTCTTTGTTGCGCCCTTTTGGCTGACACGTAGAAGCCTTCATAGTCAAAACCGATGTCGGTTCTCAGGTGAAAAGCACCATATGCGCGAGGTTTGACCGCATCAGGTTGTTGCATGTTTCTGTTTTATCATGGCTGTTTGATTCACGAACCACGTTTAATCCCTTTTTTTGTTGCTTATTATCATTATTACTAGTAGCCATTAGCCATTATTCTCATTAATTAACTAATCTTGATTGAAGGTAAGACAGGCCAATGGCTGCTGCCTACATTTCCATCACGCATCACTCCCCTCGGGTGTGGAGTAACCAGATCTTTGCGCTGCTCAATCGCCCCATGTGATTTCCTCACCCGTGCGCGCCATGCCTGGAGCAGTTGTTGGTTTCTGATTTCATTTATGCCAAATGGTGGTTTCTCAAAGCAGGGTATCCACAAATTGTCCTTATGTGAATCATTTATATCAACCATTTCGATCAACATTGTTTTTCAACCATTGACAATCATTTACAGATTATTTTTATCATTATTCATAATGAATCATCCATTTCGGGCTCCCGCTGTGACTTGAGAAACACCCAGCTGACATCACAATGGGGTCTTCGCACAGCAGCCAGGTTCTGCGCCCAAGTTGAGCCTGGAGCCCCAGACGGTCCCGATAGCTGTTTCGACAAGCGTTCTGTTAGACACACTGATGAATGTCTATGCGATACGTGAGACTAAACAATATTTAATAGCTAATCATGTATATAGCCAAAGTCAAGCTTAAGAAAGTATGGCTGGTTGGTATTTTTGGTTAGGCATTGTTTTCAAGTGTTCCCTGGTACTTGGGATTTGTTAAGCATTTTTTTTGAAGTTTGCATTTGCTCAAGTTTTCCCCAATCTTCGGGTACATTTGGGAGCGCATTTGTTTGCACTTCCTGAAGTTTTCCCCAATCTTTCGGATGGTGATGGTCGAAGACGTGAAGCGTCCGAGCATGGCAGGCAATGTTTTGGATGGTGGCTTTATTTACCTTCCTCTTGAAGCCTCTTTTCTGTCAGCTAACTTCATGCAAGAGACCGTTTTGAGATTGTAAGCGAGTGTGATGTGTTACCCGGCCGCAACGGTACCATCCAAAAGGTGCGAAATCAAAGATTCCAACTTAAACATTGTCTATGCGTGTTTTTGGAAGGTTGGATTTCGAAGTTGGAAGATTCCAAAACGCTTTTTTTGGCATGTTCACTCGCGAGTGTGCAGCCATCCAATTCGCTGCAGGCAAAAGTTTGTCTGCTGACATGGCGGTGCGATCCTCAGCGCCTTCCAAGATGACTGGTGCTGCTATGGATGAGTTCATATGAGTTCCAAAGTCAGGCATGAGAGATCCAACTGCTAACAAACCTGTGAGTTTCATAGTGAATCGCCATCCATTGATAAAGTCATGGTGCTTTGTTGGATCCACCTTTATTCAGATGGGTGTCCAGTTTTCAGGTAGTCTATGCGACCGTGAGCATTCAATGCTTCCGGTTGTGACTTGTTGAGCGCTAAACTTAGGGCGTTGCAGTGGTGCAACAGTATGACATTTTGAATATTGTAATCACATCTATTTTTGGATGAATTCATCATTGGTGCCCTCATTCCTGGGGAAGAGCTTACAGTTTTCCCAAAGGCGATGAAGTTGTTCGTTTCTTCTGGGAATTTGTTGGCTTGCACTTGTGATGCATCATTTGTGCATCACAGGTTTGGTTACCTCACAGCCAAAACTGCGACGTACATTTGCGATGAGCCCTGGACAAGCGTGACGGATGGATAAGGATGGATATTGTTGACTTCAATCAGCAGTGAACACTAGCTGCCTGGCAATTGGATCCAATGCAGACCGAAGTTTCCTGCCATGCAGCATTCTTAAGAATTATTTGCTTCGAACACTTTTTGGAATGAACAAACTGATAATCAGTAGTCAAGTATACAGGCCAATTGGCAAAGATTGAATTCACTCATAAGGGCTTAGACACCATTTGACACCTGCCACTTCAGCTCTCCCTGTCGTTGTCCCCTACCACCGCAAGCCCAACCTTGACCACAAGCAAACAGAACCACAGGACAACTACAATCATACTTAGATAGTGTATTTTATTCTAATTGATTGTTGAGGTGCAGTATCATCATGATTGTATTTCGTCAAGTGCTACTAATGCAGATGCAGATTATATGTTGATTAATTTGATTATGGGTAATCATTAGCTGGTTACATTCAGTTTTGTAAATACATGCAGTGCAGTTTTTGTTCTGAATGTGTACAATCAAACCAAAACCTCTACATTTTCCAGATGGTATTTTAATCAATGCCATAAACTCAACCAGCGGGCTAAGCCCTCAGACGGCACAGAAAGAAAAGAAAGAAAGAATGCCATAAAGATTATTAATGACAATTCACATGGTATAATGAACCACTCATGATCAATTTTGAACATTATAAACGCTTAATAATGTGAATTTTCAACCAATATCAGCCGTGGCGATTATAGATACTGATGGCATTGGCTGATTATACTAATACATCATATCATAATTATGCATGCTTAATATAACCAATATTATAGCATATAACCAATATAATTATGCATGCTTAATTATACATCATATCATATAACTGATGGTTTATTTTAGGAATTAACCAATACATTATGATTATACCGTACCTGCTGCAGTCCCCCAGGCAAAGACCTGGCATCCGAGTTCCATGTCCTCATGGGTTTCCTGGCCCAGAAAAAAATCGCGCTAGGATCTACCAGGTTTTCTATGGAGGTACCCCAAAAATGGTTGGTTAATTACTCTGAATTACCATTTTTGGTTGATTGCCATCAATGGTTCTCTTGCCATGTTTTGGGTTCATGTCATCACGCATTGAATGGTCGCTTTCAACATGCATTGAATGGTTATTGTTGTTGTTGTTGTTGTTGTTGGTTGTTGTTTGCGTTGTGGTTGTTCCCTTTGCAATCTATGGGTGCTGTATGGACCCGATGGATCTGCATCCCAAAAAAAACAACTGAAAAACGGAAATGAACGTGCCAATGAAGGCAACTCTGTTTTGGGATCCTCACGAGCTGTGCGGCGCTTTGACCAGCGTCATGATGCAATGGCAGATCGGCTTTTCCCTGAATCACAGCACTGCTGGCCACGTCACCCACAAGCAAGCTCCCCAAATCGCTGGTGTACATTGTACCAATAGAGGTGAAAACATGGTATAGAGTATAGAGTGTATGAATGTATTGGAATTTCTGTACAATTATGAATGTCTATTGTTGAGCATGCAAACAAACCTACATCTATACATATATATATATATGTACATATATTTGAAAAAGTATATATATATATATATGTGTGGATTTGTTTTCCCCAAGAAAAGAAATGCATAATTAAGGAAACAAACAAGAACATAGATAAGATTTACAGAAGAGCTATGTAATTCACATGTTTATTTACACACAATTGTTTGGACCAGATTGAGACCACCATGCTGCATAGCATGTTCAAGCCACAGAATTGTGGCGCCGGCCGAGGGAAAGCTGGAACCTTTGAAGGCACAATTCACCGACCAAGGGAGATCCAGGATGTGTTGGAGACATATCACTGGCGATGTGTGCAGCAGATTGGGGGTCATGGTCAAGTGACCCCCACAAATTCACAAGAGACTCATTTTAGTAGATCATTTTTTTCCACAGACTCAATTTAGTAGATCATTATTTTTTCTGTTTTTTTGCCTCAGATGGGCTTTCCCGGTAAAACCAATCTTTAAAGTAACCCATTGTTGAGATTAGAAGTTTTGTTCATGTAATGCAGGTGGTCCTGTGCAACCTGGCATGCAGGATTTTGCAGGATACATTATCCGCAACCCGTTACGGAATGGCTACTATATTATTGGATTGGCTAGCACCAGCCACTTGATGTATGTTTGCATGTCCTTTGTTGCGCCGAGAAACTTGCAACACTTGCCGGAGCTTCATAGATTTTCAAAAAGTGAAGCTGGATCCATTCCAGGTCTGGTGGTGTTTATTGATAGTTACTGAGGTCACTTCGGATACGTGGTCCGCTGGGTCCAAGGGGCAAACCCAGCTCTGCGCCAGGCATCTCCATCTGGGTCGCCCACATCACAGGTGGAGTGTGGCCGGGTTCCGCCGGACCTTGGGAGTGTCATGGGGATGGCAGATGGCAACATCCTTCAGGAGAGGATCACTGGTAGGGGAATGCCTTGGAACACTGGTTTCTTCTATGAACTTCTACAGAGTTGATGGGTGAACTTCCCAGAGTTGGAATGTGACGAATGGTTATAGCTATAGGGATGGGTGAACCAACCGAACCCACCATCATCAACCATCCAACCACCTCAAAAAATGGATGAATCATCCCAACAGTTGGACTTGTGTGGTCTGTTTGGTGGTATGGGCAGCCAGGGGTGCGGGGTAGTGACCCACAGCCATTCAGTTGATGATAGGGAAATCTGGTTCACTATTCGTATCTTCTGCATGGCCTTTTGGACTTGCCCCTGAATGCCACATCGCATGATCCATGGTCCACGATCCTTCCAACTATGTTCGAAACCCATCCAAACCCCGGCAACATTTGGTCCTTGACAGAAACAGTGTTTCACACATATGAATATATAGATATAGAGAGAGATATATATATATGACATATGATATAAATCATGCCTGGCGAACAATGACCCATGAAAAGGCTTGATCACTCGCTGGTTACTGGCTTCATGCTGTCCTGGAGATCAAGTCCAGGGTTGCCAGGGAAGCCACAAGAAAAAGAAGACAATGAAGGCATTGAGAGCGCCACGACGGGCCACAGGATGTCCCAGTTTCGCGGTCACAGAATTGAGGAACATGTTGCCATGACATGTTGATGTGTGAAGTCATTGAAGTGTGATTTCCTGAGTTGAAGATATCGAATAGTTGGGATATGTTGGGATCGTTGCCCTGTTAAAATAGGAACGAGTCAGTTATGAGCTAATGAGCGAAATATTTGCAGTCGAAGATTGCAGAATGTTTCAGACAATCGTGTATAATTAAGTTGAGGTTAGTGATTGATGTATTGTTCTTTCGTGACTGATCATGACTGTTCATCTTCAAGACTCTCAAAAATTCAGGTGTCCCGCGCATGATATACTGTCGCGAACTTTGACGCCGTGGCAGTTGCTACTCAAGACGTGTGAACGCTGACCTTTCGACAGTAGCGCCAGCCGTGGTACCATGGAGGACCCTCCGGCAGACCGCCAGCCGTTCACCAGAGATTCCTTGCCGTCGAAACGGCGGACAGCGGTGGAGTTGATGAAGCACCTGGACTTGGGAAGTTGATGCATGACAGGGGATGGCTGTAGATGCGTTTTTGTTTGACAGGGGATGGCTGTAGATGCGTTTTTGTTTGACATGGCTCAGAATTAACTCATTTTGATCTGTCTGTGTGAAAGAATAGAAACATTGTATGTCTGTGATTGTTTATGTATGTTCTGCTGGTTTTCCATTTTGCAACTGTACATTGAAATATATACATGCAAATTTATATATATATATATATATATGCTCACATGTTTGTTATGTTTACTCATATATGACCTTTGCTGATCCATACGTGCACGTCATCTCTTGATATGTGTACGTTCCGGACTCCTGACGTATGATTTGTTTGAACACTGATCATTTATATAGTTGTGCTTGCATTGTGATGGTTAATGATGTTCGCTGGGACAAATCATCAGAAGCCTGGCTGTCATTGCACTACCAGGCGCTATCCATGAAAAGGCCGTAAACTATACAATCATCAGAAGAAACACGGGTCAGTGGCAAGTCCTGGGATACTGTTGGTTGGGCGCCAAATGTTACTCAATGAGCGGTTCATAAGCTGTTTCAAGATACCTCGTGTTGGCCCATGTTGGTGAAGCTTAGTGGTTCCTGGGACATCCATGCTGTAGCTTTCATGTAAGCACTCTTGTGGTCGCTCGATGACTAGATGAAGCATGGCATGCCTTGCCCACCAGCATCCAATCATTTTGGGGGTTGTAAACTGCAGATGTGTGCTGATGAAAGCAGCATGTTTCATCATCCACATTTTGTTTGTAGGAGGGCGAGGGGTCCTGATCGTGAAGATTTTTGGCCAGGGCCGATCCCATCTGTTGGGGGAAGTCTTTATGATTTGGGAGGAGAATTTGGGGGGTTGGTGAGTTGAGGATATTGAGGAAGCTGGTGGGTTGGGAGAATTTCCTTTGGACCACCGGTGAAATGGCTTTGGATTGAAACTACCTCAGCTGGCTATTTTCGGCATCGCTGTACTGGCAGCAGGACATGGAAAAATCAGAGAAATCCATTTGGTTAGATGCTCACTTGGAACATGTTCCTGTTGAACATGCCCAATATAGGGTCAATGGTTCTCCAAGGGTCTCCAGGGTATTGCATGGCATTGCTTGGAACATTGGGCTTTGCCAAGGATTGCTGCACCTACGATGCTTGACAGCAGAGTCAGGGGGCGCTGGTTGTTGTCACAAGCGCGACCGGCTCCGTTGTTGTATGGTGTTGCCATGTGTTGCCTTTCTCACTTTGATCCTTTCAGAGGAGCTGTTCAGTTTCACCCCTTAGTCACAAAGCACGTCTTCAATGCTTTCGAACCCCTTTTCCACATTTTTCTACGAGATTCTGATGCACAAATGCGTCATGGCTAAGCAATGAGGGAGCACCCATGCAAGCTCTGGCCGAAAATTGGGGCTCAAAAAGTTGTTCTCTTGCAAGGACTATATTGTAGCATGGTTAGGAGTACTCCGTTGAAATGAGCAACTTTTTGTTTTTGCTGATTTTGTCCGCATGAAGTCGTGAAATACTGGGGGATGTAGCTGCATTGCTAGACAAGACTTCGCCTGCCCAGGATGTTCTCCAACTTTCTCACGCTGTTGCTGGGCGATGGTCAAAGTCCGACAGGTAGTCAATGGTGTCCCATTTTACTTATAGATGTATATAAATATATATATATATATATATGTTCATTTATTTATATCTATGTATATATAATATGTAATGTGAGCTGCATTGCCAGGGGCTCCCTGACCGGGGCACATTCACTAGGAGATTCTATCAGTGTCTCGGTATGTGACTTGATGTCGAGCCAGGATAGTTGGATTGTAGCGGATATATGTCCTTGTAACGTCCCTGTACCGGGTATTGCGGCTACAGTATCGCAAACTTCCAGCACTGAGTGAGCTTAGGCTCAATGAGTTTACCAATACGGTGTGCTTGGGTCACGTCGGCAATGACGCGGAGCTGGCAGCCGTGGGTTTGGGGAACATGATGCAGAGCCTCAGCTTCAGGTGAGCCAATGAGGGGACCGGCATCGCCCAGTGATACTGGACATGGAAATGGAGATATCTTAAAATACGGAACCATGGGAACTCCATACCCCTAAAATTGGATGGTTTACTATATTATATTACTATATATCTATTTGTTTGTGCTATATAACTTATAGTTTATAATAGATGATTTGGGAATACCCCTATTTTGAGAAATGCCGTTGAGATGCCCAAATAGAACATCACCCGTGATTTTCGGAGACGACCCCCAGTGGAGTGGCGACTGCCTTTCGCAGCCTTGTTTTTTGTCATGCCACTTTAGCTGTCAGGCCTTTCATGGTCATGGGCCAACTCCTGAGGTAAAAACAAAAGCATTTGCAAATTACCGTGGCAGACATTTCTCCTGAGGTAAAGACTCCTGAGAATTCAGGTGTGGCATGATTTACCTTGAAAGAGTCAAGCCAGAAATTTGCTCGTGATCAGTAATGCTTAGCAATTTAAAGCAACAAACAGCTACACAGGCTGGAGGCACATGGAGGAAGAAATATGAAACAATGTTTTTCGCTATTTCGGAAGCCTGGTAGGCCTTCGGGCAGCCCTCCCGGCCCTCCTTTGCAAACTTATGGAAACCTCCACCAGCAACGGGGGCGTGTGGCTCAGGAATTGCTTTGGGCTTAGCATCGCCTTTGGCCTCACAACTGCCTTAGATACCTTGGTGAGTCAAGCGCATGGCGCAGAGGAGCATCAGCTCTGTAGCTTGACGCCTGGGCCGGTTGGTTCCTGGGGGGCGGAAATGCAGAAAAGATCTTTACCAGTTGTTATGCTGTAGAGTCGTTGCTATACCATACCATTCTTCCGTTTATTCCGTCGTTGTACTGGCATTGTCCTACCACGGTTTTCCACCCCCCTGCTGTGCAACCTGCAGCTGAGGCATACACTACTTGCAACGGAGCAGGTGCCATAGTGGGGGTTGACCGTCGAAGACGGGTCCTGTGATGCCACAGGGTGGTTGGTTGATTTGTTGCCTAGCTGCTATGGAACTAAGGATCGGAATGCAACTTGCAATCATGCATTCGTTCTTTGCCAGTCAAAAAACATGAATTCGGATAATTCAGGATACAACTAGCGACCAGGAATGCTTTTGATATCACCAAAGAAGAACCTATCATATAATTCATCAAGTATATATATATATATTGAAATATACATATATTTATATTGATATCATGTGGTTAAATCTAAATCTATATGTGGTGAAAGGCATTCATTGAGCCATGAATATCTCTAGGACATTGGCTACACATCAGGTGCCCATCAGGTGCTTCCAAACCAGCAGAGGTGGGGATGTCTCGGTGACCCATCCCAGATGTCCTGGTGTATTGCCTGGCTATTTCTTTATTTACATGTGTGATGCTAAAATTACGTGCGCCTGGCCACCACTTGGATAAACGCATACTCACAGATATATATGTGTACATATTACATGTATATCTCTGGCTTCGCATGTGCATATAATTTATGTAACTATCTGATTTGGAGTTATATATCTTTTTGCGCCGACAGAAAAACAGATACAGATAGCTGGACCGATGTTTTTTGTATGCATACCGCTTCAACTGGAAATATCCTACAGACTTGGCTTCGGGACATTGCGGTGCCAGGGTGCTCGGATCCCTCCAGTTGCTTTGGATGTTTCCCATTCTTTGGTTCAGCAACGACATTTTGATCGCTCCTTGGCAGCCATGGGAGTGCTGAGACCCCTAGCCGATGGCTCTATGTTGGAGCTGGGAGGTGCCCATGTGTAGCAAAATGAATCGATGAAAATGGATCAATTTCCGGTTATCAACCGGGCCCGGAAGTTCCGTTCTGTTGACGTTTGGGGTTTTTGTGTCGAGCATATGATTGTCAGATGCCCAATGGGATGTGCTTGTACATGATGTACTGCCTCCAAGAGTCGACAAACACGGGTTCCTTACTAGTGTACTGTTGGTAAGCGCGTGTAAAAATCATTATGACAAAGCGTTTGGCAAGACAAAACTGCTTCAAAATGAACACTCCCAAAGAAGATACAGTCCACAAACACACCTGCAAGGAAAGATCACTGGTCATTTCTCAATGAACACCTTGTGGGTCCAGTCAGGACATTGGCACAAAAAAGGTACTCCCAGAATTGGGTAGCTGCTATAGCTCGAGCTTAATTTACTTGTGCTTGCGGTACTTAGGATCGATTGTTGAGCGAGGTAATTTGATCTCCACATTTTCCAGCTGCATCCAGGCAGTCGGTCAGCATCGAGACGTGGCCATGCACGCCTGCAGTTACAATCGAGTTGCATCCTTCGGGCTGTTCTTCTTGTTTCAGCATCAGATTCTTGGGCATAGCTGTGGCTACTGAACACATGGTGCCAAAAGGTCCTCAAATGATCATTCTTAGAGGGAACCCAGTAGGTTTGGCTTTGAGAACACAAGACCCACCTGTACACGCATGATTTTTTTGGGAGGAGGGTATGTAGATATACATATATCAAGAACTGTTTGCATGATGTAAAGCGACCGAGAGAGAGAGAGAGAGAGTCAGAGAGATAGAGAGAGAGAGTGAGAGAGAAAAGAAACAAGAGAGACAAAGACATAGAAAGAGAAAGATTGGTCATGATTGGTTTGTATGTGTGCGTGTGGTTGCATGTGTTCATATGTGCACCTGTACGCATGTGTTTATGTGTCCGTGCCGCGATCCAAACTCTTGAGAGCGGAGAGGAGTTGCACGTGATGCCAGCACCATCCAGCATCCATGTTCTCCAAGAAAGTATGTTGGCCGCGGCATAGCAGATTTGGCTGTGGGTCAAAACCGTTGTTTTCCCTATTATTGGTTGGGTAATAACCACCATT
The DNA here is from genome assembly GCA_009767595.1 of Symbiodinium kawagutii. Classification (NCBI taxonomy): domain Eukaryota; class Dinophyceae; order Suessiales; family Symbiodiniaceae; genus Symbiodinium; species Symbiodinium kawagutii. Next base: position 296,639 of record VSDK01026741.1, read on the forward strand.
ATTGGTTGATTCATATTGACCCATAGCCATTTGTCAAATTTTCTGAAGACCCAACCAGCTTTAGCCATGTTGACCACTCCTAAGCACCATTGTCAACTGATTCGGGTTCCAGTGGTTGAGGACAGCCCTGGTGACTTGATCCGTGCAAGTTGATGATCTTGCCAAGTACAATTGAGGATGCAAGGCGATGCCACCCAAAGCATAGATATCTGGAAAAGAATTGATTTATGGCGAATGTGCGTAACATGACTTGGCTGGGTTCAGAATGCAGCCACATGGCTGAGGTACTCCTGTAAACAAAAATAGATTCCGTTTCCTGCTCACCCACCTACTGATCACAAGATATACATCATGCGGGAATCATGTAGGAGTTGGGGCACGGAATGCCTTTAGATTTCAGAACGATGCCCTGACCACCAAGAATGTTGATAGGTTCATTCATGTTGGCGATGTTTGCTTCTTTTGGTGTACAAACATGACAGTGAATATACAGTGAATCGGTGATTGACAACGATTATGAGTTGCCGAACTGTTGGCCAACCAGCTCCCACTCCAAACCATCAGTGCGCGTCAAGAAGAAGTAGTTCATCAAGAGCCATGTTTATCCACCAGTATGAACAATGATAGGCAACCATTTTCAACCCCGCATTGTATTTCCTGCGCCCTTTTACCTCTAAGGTTGTTGGTTTTTACTTGCTGGTGCATCGTTAAGTAAACTAACCTGGCAATGGAAAACCATGGAAAACCACCGCTTTCATGTAGGAAACCCTAGGGTTCGCGAGGGAAAACCTGGGGTTCCACCAGCTTTTTCTATGATGACTCCGTGGAGTTGAGGATCACCTTGTCCTTCCTGCGCAACAAGAACCGACCCAACGCTGCGGCATGGATCTCGGGCGTCACAAGTCACCGGGCGATGCGAAAAATGCAGCCGCGATAGCTTGACCGACATTTACGTATAAAATGTGGGTAAATATGACACAAATATGATCAAATATGGGTAAATATGCCATAAATGGAGCGTTTGGGCATTATTTTTGCATAAAACAATCTATACTTATTTATGCTAGTTGGATTTGGTTGGTGGTTTCAAACTTTGCCCTGGCTGGGGCGGGAGTCTGGTGAACTGCATTCGGATGATTGGTTGGTACGACGGAATCTGGCATACAGTGCTCGTAGGAAGTTCTGGAAGGCACGTTCTTAGGTTTTTTGGCGGCTGTGTGCTGCTTCTTTTCACACTGAGACTTGGACAGTCTCCTCCACGCTTGCTGCTGGGGGGAGGCTGCTGACCGCAAGTTGTCCTGGTGGTTTCAAACATGTTCGCTCCAACCTGAACCTTTGCCCGCATTGCCGTCCCGCTCAGCATGTGACCGTAAACTGTAAAGCCTAAACCCTACAGCCTGAAACCTTACAAGCCACAAGATACATTGATAAGTTTCTAGGAGAGATTGACCTTCTGAGTTTTTACTGGACGGGCAAATTTGATTGCGCGTATATTTCTTAATATTCACCCAACCTTACACCCTAAAGCCTAAGACAATTCAGCCTACACCACCAAACAGCATTTGGTACCCTCTTGCTTTGAGCCTTGACGGCCGGTCGTTGCGAAATCACATTTTTGATCATCATCCAAAATCGACGCCCCTTTTCCATGGTCATGGGCAAATGTCAAGGTTGGAGGGAACATCGCATATTTCTCTATAAACTTAGGATGGTTGATTGATGAAATGTATTTTTCGGACTGCTTCAAGCTGCCACCCAGTACATAGATATGCCCTGGGGTTCCAGCAATCAGATTGTTTTCAGGGTTTGGTTTGTGAACGTAACGTTTGACTGAGGTTTGTGAGCAACCAAAAATGATTATTTGTATTTATTTGTATATTATATTTATGTTTTTATTCATATGTTTATTTTGATTTTATTTTCACTTAAAGATATGGACTATAGAAGAGGAGCCACTGTGATCCACTGAGTCTCTGGTGATTGGTGTTGCAGGGGAATCTAAAAAACCGATTGCGATTGATCAACAGAGCAAGTGAAACAGGATGCGATACCTCATGCAATTCTCCGGTCGAAAAAAAACTCTGGGAATAAGAGGATGGCACTTGATACGTAATTCATTGACGGTTCATTTGCAGGGCAGCCACGGTGATTCAATCGAATCACCTGCATAGTCATTGGGGTGAATTGTCAAATAGCCATGGCTACATCCACTCCTTCTCTACAATTACAACGTCACCAAGAGGAAGATCCACATGCACACTGGTTTACTTCAAGTACATGACATCCAATATCTGTACAAATACATTGAGAATCTCATTTGACTGTATGCTTATAGTTAGTAAGTTATGATGTAGATCTGTTTATTTGTTTGCAGAACCGAATATTTATTTGTTTGTGTCCGTGACCCACAGCTTTAAAAGACATCCCTAAAAGAACTTGATATTGATATTTGTATACTTTTCCCATCCACATTTCGCAGGTTTTGTTCTTGACAAGGTTCCCTGCACATTGCATGGGCTGTGCTGTTCATCGTCGTGTTCAAAATGGGAAATTCTGGTGCTGGCGCTGCCAATCTTACGACTTGGACATTGCAGTGCCTGTCAGGTAGTTTGCAGCTAGGGGCCGGGGCGGTGCTGAGTACCCAAGGCAAGGGCTACGATCAACACTTGGTTATCCATACTATTACTACTGACATGATTATTAATCGTTAACTCGCACTCTGTGGTTAATTAGAAATATTTTTACATATACAGATATTTTTATACGCATTTATCACTGACAAGCAAAGAACCACAAGCATTAGCTTGGCATTTTACATGGTGTCGAACCAGCAGCTGATGGTAATCTAATACTCAGCACCCATCGCGATAATCCTATAGGTAAACCATGACTGATGATGGGCTGACCACTTCCCATGACCCAGGTAGAGGTGCTATGTGTTTTTCCCCACCTGTCAGGTGAGGGTTGTTAGATTTTATCAGAGCTGATACGTCCTCCTCTTCCTCCTCCTCCTTGTCCTTCTCCTCCGCCGGACCTCAACCACGATCATCTATGCCTAGTGGTCGCTGCCGGACCTCAACCACGACCATGCACGACGAGTGGTCGCTGCCGGACCTCAACCACGACCATGCACGACTAGTGG
>VSDK01026741.1:304039-314088 GCA_009767595.1 Symbiodinium kawagutii
GCAGCTCTGTGGGGAATGGACGCTGGGCACCGACGCAACCAGCTGGTTAAGCCACGTGGGTCTTGTGACCGGGGGCGGTTACCTGCCAATGGTAAGTGGAAGGGTAGGGGGTATTAACTTGTGACAATTGATGCTAGAGACAAGTCCAAAAAGAATGGCTTTGACTTATAATTGTACTCACTAGGTTTCAATGATTACTAGCAACTGTTACTGGTTTTAATTTGTGTTAATCATTTTAGTTGGCTTCAATCTTGGCAAACCGCTATCGAACATTGGGAATATTGTTCTTAACCTCAGACTATGTTTGATATGTTTGATTATTGCTTCGTGATTCTTCACTTTTCTCTACCGTTCTGGCCCCCACTATTAAGCAGTATTGGCCATGACTGTGGCTTACCAACTACATTGAGCATCAAGAGTTTGATCAACATGAGCCATTCTCACCATCATTCAGGGGACCAACAAAAATTGACCACAAGAAAACCAACGTACCAACGTAGGTATAAGTTTGTAGCAGAACGAGCATTTGGAAAAATAGGAGTTTATATGGGGTAATTTTAGACATTCTTTTTGGCTCCACAAAAACAGCATTTCTTTAATCACCCCAATGTCTTTCGAGAAGCCTGGCATTCATAGATTTGCAGACATTCTACATACATACCAACATAAATGTATGTACAAGAAACCTACCAATACATATTTATATAGATACGCATATGTAGGTGTGTAGATGGCTTCGGTCAGTCGGCGGCTTGCTGATTGCAAACGTGATCAGCACAAGCCCAGTCCCAACTGCCGACAGAAGGGATCTTGGTTGCGTGCCAATTTGCTTGGGTGCTCTGGTTGAGCCAATCAGTAGAAACATACTCTCTGACACTCTAGCCATTTAGTCAAATGCAACTGTATGCACAAAACATATGTTTTGTTTCTTGGTGTGTCTATTTTTAAAACAGTTACAAATCATGAAAATTCCAAACATGTGAATACGATACATGTAAACACGCATTGAACAACAACACAAAATCCGCACATAAAACCACAGAACACACACACACACGCATTTTCACCTGGCATGCGTACATACATACATACATACATGCATACATACATACATACATACATACATACATACATACATACATACATACATACATACATACATACATACATACATACATACATACACGCATCCATATATTTATATTGATTCTTACATATGTACTCTTTTGAAGCACAACAATGCAAGCGAGAACAGCTCAGCTGAGGTGGTTTTGGGAAATTTGTGCCTTGGTCATTGGTTTCTTGGGTCCAACCCCTTTGGCTGCGCACGTGGCCACCATCAACTTGGTAGCGCTGCTCTTTATGCCCAGCGTGCATCCCGGCTGAGACAGGTGGTGCTCCACGTGGTCAGATGAAACTGGCTGTTGAAGCAATCATGAATTTCAACTTGCAAGGTGCTAGGACAGATGCCCTGGCAAAAAAAAAACTGCTAGGACCTTCAATCTTAGATGTATCTGTTTATTTTTTCCATAGTTTCGGAGCTCGAACTCCTAGATCCACAATAGCGCATGTCGCACGCACAGCCGGCACAGCTCCGACCGGAGTCCTATCCACTGTAACAAGGTGAGACCGTCCATGATTCAACCCAAAGGGCAACATGACAGCAAGGGTTGCAACTCTCTTTTTTTGGTGGTTGATGGTAGCCATTGATAGACGGGTTCTACTGCTACCCGCGTTCCACAGTTGTGCCGATGACTATTGATGATACAATTGCCTAGCCGGCGGCACCGCACAATATCGATTATGCACGACCAGTTTCTTGCTATGACGACTGGTCCTGGCTGTTGTGTATATGATGGCCATCAACATGCTTTAAGGTGTACAGTCCTGTTTCATATTCTGTGATTCATTATAGTTGTTTCTCAAGAGCTATAAGCCAGTGGCATGTTTTTAAACTAACCATTAGATCAACTTGTCATAATGCAGTGTCAACGCTTCGGAACTATTCTTAGTTGCTATTGCCCATGAATGATCAACCAGCAGCATTAACCATCACATCAATCAACCAGCATTTCTGCTTTGCCTAGGGCGCTGTCCAATGCGGCGTCCACTGTGGTGCTTGGGCCACAAGGGGCCCGGCCTGGTCGCAAACTTGTTGCCGTTGATGTCAGTCAATGGTGGTCAACTACTTTTACTGATCATTGTTCCGAATATTCACCAAGAAACATGTGTTTTACTCACCAAGAAACATGTGTTTCGTCCATTTGTTTCTCCCAAAGTCGGGGATCGACCACGTACTTATAGCCTCGCACACTTGGATGGTGAATTGGGGGATCGTTGGCACCCCAAGCTCATCACTGATCTTATTTGGGTGCTACTGTACCTTGTGCTCCTCCTAGGGTACCAACGAACCTAAGGCGCACTGAGTTTACGTTGTATGTTGGTGCCCGTGACTGGTGGTTGGGCATGACGATGCTCATGGCAAGCATGGTCGCCACAAGCATATGCCATACCTAATCTCAGTAGACAAAGCTAGATATCATACTGAAACAATCCATTGGTCGTGTAACATAGCTAGTATACCAGCAGCCCCATCATAGAACTACTTTCAACTCACGATTGGAATAACAACTTATTGCACTTAAACTAGTCATGATTTCAACTTGCGAACATGTAATTTACGTTTCCCTGAGGATTCCTGTCTGACATTATGTGCGTCATGGCAATGATGGCTCTCAGAACAGTCGAGCACCATGACCCTCCTCAGAACAGTCATTCATATATGGGTCGGTCACAAAAGTCATATATGGGCATATTTCACCAACGTGGTAACAAATTTGATGTATCACCCAGTGAATCTGTTCAAATCCATCAATGTGGACATGATCAAGGTGCAATGTGGTAACAAATTTGATGTATCACCCCGTGAATCTGTTCAAATCCATCAATACAGAACATCGTCAAGCAATGAATCGAGCACGCCAGCGATGCCGCTATGGGGATGCTGCATCGTCTGCAGCTGGTGCTGCATCGTTTGTGACTGGTACTGCGTCGTCTGCGGCGTCGACCACATCACTTGTGGAAGGCGCGCTGTCCGTGCACGGTGGTTGGGGAATGATGGCTCTCAGAAGTTGTGTGGGGTGATTCTGTTGAAGGCAGCGAAGTGCATGAGGTGATTCATGCGTGCATGCACACTTGATAACTCGCACGATCCTGGAAGCGGTCTTGCGGTTCTCAAGTTGGAGGTGAAGGGTAGTGACTTGGCGCCATGGACAGCCGAACCTTGTTGGACGATCTGTTGCATTGTCACCTCACTGGTGACAAAGCGACAATCCCCCAGTTGCGGGATGACAAGGGGCGAGGGGTACCAGTATATAAAACGGTGGGCTTTGTGGGGGCAATCGGTCCGATCTCTGGGAATACCTGGTGGGTGGAAGTTGTAAGACCAGTTTTGCCTCAACCATGCAACATGCATGATCTTACTTGCTGGCAGGACCACAACTTGTTCCCGGTGGACAGAGCTGGGCCATCTTCCGTGGAAGCGGATTTTTGGCTGGATTGGATTGGTGCAGGGTTGGGATGAAGCTGTTGCAGTACATGTGGATTGTCAACACTACTGGTCCAGGGTTCAGGTGTGTTTGCGAATCATATATGATTCATCTAGCTGTTGGATACAATCACCTTAAGGTTGAGAAGCACTACCTCTTCCTGATGAATGTCTATGCCACGTTTGGTGCTGCAATTCCATGCCAGGGTGTCTTCAAAGTGGTTTGGCTGCATTATCATTGATGTTGCGCGGTGTGGGTTTGACTTAAATGGTACTGGATGGCGCTGGTGTGTGTGTGTGTGCGTGCATTGTATAGGCCATCCTATATGACCTGGCGCCAAAGTTTGGCTTGTTCGTGCCCAAAACTAAGAAGAAGGAAATCAAGGCCGATGGAGTTTGCACATGCCACTATATGAGGCGATGCAAAGGCTAGCAGGTACATGGACTTGCGCATGTACTGTTCTACAACTGCACCGTGCCTACCAGGAGTGGGCTGGATGGCAAGCTGGTGTGGCACGCGCACTGTGTCGCCACGGAATCCACTTGACGGTGAAAGCCAAGGGATCCAGGAGAACTCAGGGTCTAAACATGATGATATCTACCGGTGGGGTGTAACAAGATGATCCACTACCGGGTGCAATGACCTGCAATTGGGCTGTTGGGCAGGAGCAAACGCATCTTCTTTTTGAAGAAGACTCTCCGGTTTGCAATTGCTGAGCAGTGCGGTGGGGGTTCCTTGGCATTTTGCATTTGCATTCGGGCCCCATCGAGTTGATAAAAACGGTTGAGCTATACCCTGGAATATGAAAGTGATTGATTTGAGAGCCACATTCTTCCAAAGGAAGCCTGTGATATGATAACACCCAGATTTTGAATTACCCCACACTCCCAAAAGAGATTGTGTAAGCGCAGCATCCAAGAGGATGCCCGCTACTGTTTTAATTTTGATGATGACTTGTGTGCCTGCTATCAATCACATGGTGCACAAATCAGGTGATGTGGATGATGCGGCTATCGACCAGAAGCTGGACCAGCAGTTGGCTGAAGTTGATGAGGACATCTTACTTGGGTTTGGTGATTTGAACATCAACATCCCAACATATCCCATGGTGCTTGTACATAAAAATATAAACAATATTTATATTTATATGACAGGGATCCTCAGGGTATTCTGTGTCCAACAACCCAGCACTCAGAGCCCCTCACAGCCCTCAGCATCATCATCATCATCATCATCATCATCATCATCATCAGCAATAAACATAAACAACAACAACAACAACAACAACAACAACAACAACAACAACAGCAACAACAACAACAACAAGAACAACATTGAGAACAACAACAAGGACAACGACAATGACAACAACAACAACAACAACAACAACGACAACACCAACAAATAACACCAACAACAACCACAACAACAACAACAACAACAACCACAACATCATCATCATCATCATCATCATCATCATCCTCATCATCATCATCATCATCACCATCACCATCATCACCAGCATCATCATCATCATCATCATCACCATCACCACCACCATCATCATCATCGCCGCCAGGAGGGGGATCTGGCGTCGCCGGCGACTTCGTCTTCGGAGAGTCCTGCACCAGTGCTGGTTGAAGAGAAGCAGAAGGTCTTCGATGGGAGTGGGTGATGTTGACCCCCTGATTGATAGTGGCATCGTCAATGACCGTCAACAGTAGGCCATTAGCAATCACGGGGCCGGATATTAAAGGTTGAAGTGATCAACCGCATGATGTGCAATCACAAAAAGATAATTACCCCTGTTATTTGAGGTCGTCCCCACATGTTTAATTAATATTAAATTATTATGGGTATGGATCAAAAAAAAAAGGTATGGCTCGGCACGCGGTGATGGATCGGTCTGGATCACCTGAGTTTGGATCAAGGGTATGGATCACATGTGGGCTTGGGGTATGGATCGGGCCTTTTAAAGCCACAGTCACATGTCTCCACATGTAACTCCCCGGCTAAACATGTTTTATGATTGACTTTAATTAATTTAGGGTAGACTACACGATTGTGACTCACGACATGGCTTATGTGATTCATCCAGCCAAGTAGTTGACCACATGTGTATCCCAGAGGTGGTTAATATACCAACCTCCAGCTTAACACATAATTAATCGAAATTGGTCTGTTCCCCCAGCTACAATTTTGTAATGAGTTCGCCCCCCACCAACAACACTTGGTTTGATTTGTTTTGGTTAGATCATTAAATATATCAGTTTTTTTTAAGGACTGGTGATTGATCATTTTGCCATGCTGAGTGATCAAGCTCCTGATTGTTTTAGATATATCTTGGTGTTAGATTCCATTGCCTCTGACAGGATGCACCACCACCACCAGCTGCTCCGGCCAATGTGGATGAGAAAGCGGCGGTGGATGAGAAGAAGCCCGCGGTTAAGACCAACCCTGACAACATGGAGACCACCCCAATGTTCTTCAACGAGGATGCTGGAGGTCTACCCAACCAGGACCTTTAGCTTGCTGATCATGTCAGTTCAGTCTAAATTTCAGTTAGGTTCATCTTGCTAACGCACGATATATCCCATTGTTTTACCAACATCTGGTTTCTGGGATTTATGATGCTGTAAACCAGTCCAACCAATATCATCCATTATCAACGGGTACCCATTGACGTCAGGACGTCCATGTGGAGAATCCATCTGATCGTCGCCAAGCATTCAAGGACTGATTGGGTGGTCGCCAAACATGATCCGGTTCTGTCCGATGCATATTGTCAACCTTGGCACTGTTCAGTGGAAGAACGCATCGACCATCATGACGCTGATCGAAGATTTTGCTCAATTTGGAACCTTGAATTGATTAAGTTCATTGAAGCTATGGGTTGTTTTTCAGTTTAAATTTGGTGGATGGGAATGTTGACTCATCTGTCTTTGATGGTCCTAGATATCGATGGAAACGATGGCGACAACACGCCACACATTAAGGAAACCGCTCAGCTTCACTATCCGAGAAGTTGGCCTACGTGACCCACCAGTTCAATGCACGGTGCAAGTCGAAGCGGTTTCGGTAGCTATGCTGATCTGGCTGGTGCCTATATAGTAAAAAAAACTGTGCATGTTTTTTTCACCAATACTCCAAATGGCTATCCATGATGATGGAGTGTACAGCCATGATTTCAACTGTTCATTACCTGTTGCGATCCCACCACACCACCGCGCCATTCCTTTGGTACGGCCTCTCTCCAATCCCGGAGCCAATTGCCACCGCGTCCATCCGCGTCCATCAGCATCCATCCGCGTCCATCCATCACATCACATCACCATCATCATCTTCATCATCAACATCATCACCATCCCTGTCGTCATCATCATGATCAGAATCATCATCATCACCACCACCATCAACATTTCATTACATCACATCACATTCCGATAAAGTAATTATAAACATTGAAAGCAACTGTTAAATTTCAACCAACCATGTGAAGGTTTGATATTGCCCGGTTGATACATGTTGTTTGTTTACATTCATCGAATATCCAATCACAGCAACCGTATGGTGACTATTGATGAACTAGAGCATACTAATAATCACCAACCCTCCTCATCTGCAACAGTATGGTATAGCCATTCACCAACTAGAGTTTACAATCACCAGCCCTCCTCATCTGCAACAGTATGGTACAGCCATTCACCAACTAGAGTTTACAATCACCAGCCCTCCTCATCTGCAACAGTATGGTATAGCCATTCACCAACTAGAGCTTACAATCACCAGCCCTCCTCATCTGCAACAGTATGGTATAGCCATTCACCAACTAGAGCTTACAATCACCAGCCCTCCTCATCTGCAACAGTATGGTATAGCCATTCACCAACTAGAGTTTGCAATCATCAGCCCTCCTCATGTGCAACAGTATGGTATAGCCATTGACTAATTTATTTTCCAATCGATCATAATCGATTATTATTGAAGATCCTCATGGCTGGTCAACATGAACTAATTGAATTTACATTCACATATCGAAGATCCAATGACTGGAACACCATAACCAACGGGGACGGGGTGATGGACTAGCGCATCATAACAGATTTGAAAAAAGGGATTGCCATCCGACAATTGATATTCAGCCAGATATCTGAGGCATTACCAACATCCCTTTTGTGCGGCATTGATCACCGTCAAAACAAACTGGTGAATTTCCTGAACTTCGGATCGAAGCATATGCTGGTCGGGTGCTTCTGGCTTTCTTGCAAACGCTGGTTGCACAGATTGTTAACTCTGGCGAAACCACTGAAGACATCCTCCTGGTCCACGGTGTTTTGTCTGAGTTGTGCAAGTGGTATTTGCTGGTGGAAATGTCGGATCGGTATTTGACTGCTGATCAAGCTCAAGAGATTTGGGATTGCAGCCAAAGGTAGCTTGGTTCGATGTGTTATGTTTTGTTGATTGGCTGGCAACAGTTTTGTACTTTTTTTCAGGATAAATCCTATTCTGACCACATGGGACCGACTCAGGTTCCTGGTACGCTACCGAGTTTTGGCTATGCGTCATCAACGTGCTGGTTCATTGCGATGGCCTCTGAAGCCCCAACATCACGTAACTTGGCATGGTATCCCCCGGATGGTCGGCTGCCACCTCAAACGAAATTAGTCGAATCCCAAAAACTACCGGGCTTATCAGCTGCTGTTTTTGTTACTTACCTATCTTAATTATCACACCTGCACATCAACGCCACCTGTCGCGTCGCCCCCCCCATCCCTTCGCCCACGCTCGCTCGCTCGCTCGCCCCGCCACCACGCCCATCGACCCACCAAGCTGGTTAGCTGGTGGATAGCTGAACAAGCCATCATAAGCGGGATCAATCACCAAAACCAAGCTAAGGCATTTCAAGAACTATGCCTTGCGATGCTACGTGAGCGGTACAACGCCAGGAAGTACCACTGCTTTATCGACGAAGACCAGATCGGAGTTGTAAAGGGGTTGTGCCGCAAAGTGCATAGGCGGTTACTCGAGGTCCGGGTGCTAGCAAGGTTGAGCCTAAGACTCAGAGCTAGCCCCGTGGTGAGATGAAAAAAATAAGATCGATACCGGCCGCGGTGGATGATGGATGTCATCAAGTTGATGGTTGGTATAAGTTGATATATCAGTTTGATGATTGATGCTATCACCATTAACAGGGCCAATCTGATGGTGGATACACCAATTTAATGGTGGATGGTCGATATCATGAACATCAACAAGACTAAGCAGGGCGTTGATAGACTAGTTTGGTTGTGAATGATCGATGCCACCAACATTAACAAAGCTGAATTAATGGTTTATCAACATTAACTAAGTTAAACTGATGGTTGGTAATACTTTTCGATGGTGGATGATCAAATTCATCAGCATTAACAAGGCTAAGCGGTAGGTTGACAGATGTTATTGATAATTTTGACCGCCCCATAGGGTCATATATGAGAACCAGGGAAACCCATAAATGAATGTATGCTCTCAGAACAGTCGGGGTTCATATATGAGCATATGACTAAAATATTTCAGTCATTGGTGAATAACTGATATATAATTGCAGTCATTGGAGCCTCTGGGTTTGATACATTTTAATACGGATATGTTCGTATTGATAGTCAATGATAGTCGCAAAAAAATGCGTACAGCCAACGCATGTGAACGCAAAAAGAACGCCAAACAAACGCATTTGGTCGCATTCCGAACGTGTTCAGACCTTCTTGAACGGTAAACATTGTATGAAGTAAATTACTTCACTTCGAGTGATCCCCACCATGACATTTCAAATTAGCTTGTTGACTGCACTTTTGTCTGCATATCAATATGTCAGTCGGCAGAAACGTGCAGTGCTTGCAGTGAAGACCCTTCAATCAGGCTGATTCCACGACATCTCCAAGACTCCCAATAATATAGATCTAAAACAACATGCAACTAGCTGTGCCGATCATTGGTTTCACCTGGCACGTCATTGTGCATGTCAGTCTGTCACACAGCATATCAATATGTCAGTTGGCAGTGTGACGTACACTCCAGAGCTCTCAACACGTTTGCTTAAACATGCCCAATTATGGCAGTGAACCACCTGAGCCAAAGCATTAGGTTTGCTTAAACATGCCCAAACATGGCAGTGAACCACCTGAGCCAAAGCATTTGCTTCACCTGGCAGGTCATTGTGCATGTCAGTCTGTCAAACAGCATATCAACATGTCAGTTGGCAGTGTGAAGTACACTCCAGAGCTCTCAACACGTTTGCTTAAACATGCCCAAACATGGCAGTGAACCACCTGAGCCAAAGCATTTGCTTCACCTGGCAGGTCATTGTGCATGTCAGTCTGTCAAACAGCATACCAACATGTCAGTCGGCAGAAACGTGCAGTGCTTGCAGTGAAGACCCTTCAATCAGGCTGATTGCCCGGCCATCCGGAAAACAATGTTACCCAGACACGGTCCCCCTGAGATGGAAAAGAAAACAAAAAA
>VSDK01026741.1:315138-335227 GCA_009767595.1 Symbiodinium kawagutii
GCGGTTGAGGTCCGGCAGCCACCACTAGTCGCGGATGGTCGCGGTTGAGGTCCGGCAGCCACCAGTAGGCATACATGATCGTGGTTGAGGTCCGGCAGCAACCACTAGTCGCGCTTGGTCGTGGTTGAGGTCCGGCGAGAGGAGGAGGAGAAGGAGGAGTAGAAGGAGGAGAGGCAGTCAGCTCTGATAAAATCTAACAACCCTCACCTGACATGTGGGGAAAAACAGCTGATGACCCAGAATAATTTCTTTTTAAAAAATCATATCATAAGCTGAAAGGGAGTTTCATGACCGGGCTGCAGGTGCGCCATATATTTCAATAATGCGTTTACATACGTTACATCAGTGCGATCAGAACTAGAACCTTCCTAGGGAAAAGGTAAGCCTATCAGCAACTCCAATGTCGTACCAGTCGTGACAGGTTCTTATACACAGGTGATGCTGTCACTGGTTTTTATCCTCACTCGCGCCTTTGATGCTCCTGTTTGTAGCGTACTTTGCTTTCCTGGGTAGTGTACTAGCAAACTTGAGCGCTGAAAGGAAAGAAGTGGTCCAAGATGTCCAGCCCGTTTGCACTTGACAGCAAAGCGGAAGCAAATCAATTTGGCTGTTTTGCTACACCATCGAATGCCGAATTTCAGTTAATTGTCACACAAGCTGATTTATAGAGACTATAGTTTTGTTGGTTATTTCCCCCCATTATTGGTTGGTTAATATTCACCCACAACCATATTTCTGATAGCCACCATACCTGCCCCAAAGCCACAGCGACCAGAAACCCAGGTGGGCAACAGCATTGGCGAAGGGAATCCGCGGAAGAGCCTGGGGCACGCGTGGCTGTGAAACCTAGGGCCAACACAGCCTCAGTAAGCAAGCCTCTAAGGTAGGTTCTAACCCAATCCTCATAAGATGGGTCATACCCCAACAACTCACTGCACTGTATCATTTTCAAACAATATTGCAAAATAGAAGCGACAAAAACAATGTTTGGCTAAAATGTTTGCATCCAATAGTTTGTTTTCGTCGTGCTTCAGTTTTGATTAATCAGTCAGTCGAGTGGGACTCCGGCGTTTGTGCTTTGCAACCATAAATTGTGCCACCGACATGAATAAAGAAGTTATATGTTGTTGTAGTTTGGATTGTTCATGTATTCTCCCCCATTCATACGAAGGTCAAAGTAGCTCTTGCAGCCAGAGCAAAACAAACTTGTGGTCGGGGAACAGCCCAATATTGTTTGATCAGTGATGCAAAAACAGACACCCAACTGATAGACAGTCACTTTATCACGCAAATGGGGGACCCAATACAGTAGATAGTAATAAACCAGTCATACTATGGGACTTACATCACCGGCTATTCATCGCGAAACTGGGTTCTTCCATTGTTTGATTTTGTTGGGGCTGTGAACATCCCCCGTGTCCAAGCATTGAATACGAGTTGCCTTGAATTACTGGGTTGGGTAGGTGGCACCACCATTTCTTTTCGGTGACATTCTTGCGCAATATGGCCTTTCATAAGTGGTGGTACTCCGCACAGGGGCACATGACGCTTTCCTTTCCCATTGACCACAGCGACAGTTTGCGACAATAGAATTTGGTAGTTGCAGGGCTACTGACAAGATAGTATGACAGAGATCGGCAAACTAGCAGCTGCCAATATCGGAGATGGCTGGGTATTAACTTGCATTGGCAATCACGGGTATGATTGACCATGAGCTACGAATAAAGCACCAAGGTAGTCCCCAGGCAGCATGAAGTACCGAGCACTTATCGCTGGTACAACCAGGACCCACCAAGACGCCCAACCAAGGAGCAAGCAAGCGGCATGGGTGGCCTCGGGGCTGGATGTGATCATGTGCCCTTGATGCCCAATTCGCAGCAAGTTGCCGTACGATTCCTGGGGGGGTGGAGATTGTCTTCATCCGTTGATGTATTTCCTGGTCCGAAAGCAGCAGATGGGCTTGCTGCATGCTCAATTTTGCCTTGAAAATTCGTTGGGCTGGCGGGATTTTTAAACGTTTGGATGTCAGGGATGGTCCATGCTCAACTGAGAGATCAATGTAGCTGTCTTGTGCCGAGCAGGGGGAAGCCATGTGTTTGTCGACGTTATTAAGTGATTATGATAGAGGCGCGCCACTTGTGATGACATAGTGCATACACATGTTTTCTTGTCACCAGGAGTGAAGATCGGTGTTGTTTAATGAACATGTGCACAAATGAGGGATGCCATCCAACTACTCCAACATCATAATACATTTGTATAGGAGGATTTGCGCGCCATTCTGTGATATTCCCATTCGGCATAACGATGCACACATTTGGCACATATCATCTAAGTAAACTGGGTGGTTGCTTGCGTTGATCCGGTTGATTGGGTTTGAAACGGTCGGTTGGATGATTTGTTGACAATGCGTAATTATATACCAACAATTCATACCCTACAAATCTACAATTCCCAGGGTCAAGATTCCTACGGCGCAATTAGTTGCTGTGGGAGATATGGGGGTTTCTCAAAATAGGGGACCCTAAAAATAGTTAGTACTATAAATGACTAGAAATGTGGATGCTTTTGGGGTACCCCTATGGCTTGAGAAACCACCATGTGTCGATTGGTTGAATGGCTGGCTGGCTATTGCTCTTTGCTGGCGCCTCGTCCAGGGCTGGTTGAGAAACTGGGAGGACCGCGGTTGGATGGGCAGACACCATCCCTGGCGCGGTTTTCGAACGATGAGTTCTGGCAGAACTGCGTTGGGTTTGTCCATACATGGGCGGTACCTACTAAATCTACTGATCATCCAACCAGAACCGTTGCTTTAGCGGGAAACGGCCACTTTTTGGCGTAAGCGATTTTTGGACAAACCCTTATGTTTGTAGCCGGGTGTGCTACATGAAGTCATCGAAGTCACGTTTGGAACGTCAATTCTCCAATTCCCCGAGTGCATTGTTGACCCAGGTGGACCGTTATTTCCCTTTTTTTGTTCACCCTGGGCAAGCACCTTGTGAAGTTGCTGACGGCGGACCCTGGCGTACAGGCGATCACTGCCCCTTGGCGATCCTCAGGGCAAACTGCCCGGAGCTCATATGTTTTTGTTCATGCTTATAGTTCATGTTGATCACCTAGAACCAATAGTCATTCTCCAGAGTCAATGGTCACTATTTGCAATACTGTCATGCTTATAGTGTATCATCATCATCCTCTTTAGTTCATGGTTATCTCGCCTACCAATCATTGTTCATCATGTCCCCCCGGGTTGCTGATTAACTCTGTACATCTCGATACTAGTAGTATCTAGTAGTTGACCAACCCAATATTTATCATTGACCTATCATTTATGCTCAATATTTATTTGGGTGTTTCCCATTTCCCAGAATAGGGTACGCCCAAAATCATCCAACATCAGTCATTCACAATACCAAATCCACCATTTTGGGTGCCCCCTATTCCAAATAATCTATCCATAGTTGATGGTTCCATGGTTCATGCTGTGACCTCCAGGGATTCCTAGCAGCCCCGGCTGCCGCTCAGGTTGCCTTAATCATCATAGATCCCGCAATCAAATCAACAGTAGCAGCCAATGCTCCCGTAGTCGATGGCTATCGCCCATGGTCACCCCCATAGTGGATGGCTGCCGCTCAGGTTCAGTTAATCAACATCTACTGCATCTCGGGCTACTTCGACAACGTTCAGAACGTCATCGGTGGAGCCCTGAGGGGCGTCGGCATCAACCAAGCACCAGCGGCTGTGTACCTCGTGTGTGCCTGGGGCCAAAAAAGCGCTGGTGAAGCACTTGGTTCATCATATCTCAGGGGGAAAATTGATCACCGTGAAGCAGTTGTAAGCATCATGTCTAATCCTTGGGCTACTGAAATATATCAAAATGCTTGCCAGTGTCAACCATGATGCTAGTTAGGAACCATGATTATCCACGATTTTTGAGCAGTAGCAACTATTGTTGCTTGGTATAGTTGCCAACCATGAGTTTCCATTATTGAGCGATCACGGGCATTTTTTCACCGTTTACCATTTGACTATTTCCAACGATGATTGATCATGTCATTTGCAAACATGCTTTGCTACTGTACTAAATGTTTACTGGCATTTGGAACTATGAGCCATGATTTGCCATGATTCAAGCTTTTTTTGGGGCTGAATATTGCAACGACTGCTTGTGCCGGATGCACAAGCTAAGCTAAGCTGGGGTGGCGATTGAGGGGCCATGGCGTTTTGTTTGTTGACTCATAGTTGGGATGGTTCAGTGAAATGACCAGCATTCTTATCCGAATGAGAGACCAGCAACTGCAAATAAATTGTGAGAAAAGGCTGACAGGAGTAGACTCAATGTGTTCAATAACACAGGCACAGCAGGTATGCTTTTTGGTCCTTTGTAGCAAGTTGGGTACCAATCGACTTCGGGAATAGAACACGTTAGGAGAGATTGAGGAACATGTGACTGTATGCTGGCACACAACATATGCATATGCCATATTTTGCCTGTAAGCCCATGGGCAGTGAAGAACAAATGCATTATCATTTACTGCAATTGCCGGCCTTTGCCAATTGCTCCTACCCTTTGGTGCAGATTGCCAGGCACCACCCGGCACACACCCGCTATTTGCAAGTACCTGTGCATGTAAGGGGTGACGCCGAAAATTGTCAATGAAGCATAGCTATGACATACATCATGGCTAAGAGCAGTGCATAAAGGGGAGGACATGTCTATGGAGCATGGATGTTCTCAGTCTTTGTGGATTGCACTTGCAAGAGCAACTAGACTTGTACTTGTAGATTGGTATTTGTGGCTATCACGTTATTTCCCAATTGCACTCTATAGCCAACGGGAATACGACCTACAAAGACCGAGGAATAATGACCGACTTTCCAAGATTTCACAACCTTGCTGCCATTTGATGATTTCTCACAATAGGGAACCCCAAAAATTGAGTCATTTATTTTTGTGCTTGGTCTAAAAAGGATGATTCAGAGAGTCCCCTATTTCGAGAAACCACCATTTGAATACTGCCAGACCCAGCAGCAAAGTCCTGGACAGTGAACGGTCTTGCAGTCTGGCACCTGGCCTGGCATCCCATCCCAGCAACCCCCTTGGCACCTGCAAGGTTACTACTTGATCATGTTGCCGGTGGGGTGTTGCTTTGTATGGACGCTGGGTAGCAGTGCCAAGGCAAGTTGCTGTTGACTCTAAAGGATGCAATGGAATAGATCATTGCTACATATTACTAGCAACATCTAGGACCGGGTGACCTGATGGCGATAGGCAAAATGATGCCGATGGTTTAGGAAGAGCTGGACTCCCAGCCAGGGAAGCGTTTGACTATGGGCAACTGGGGGGTGACCCCTCAGTTTGGTTTTCTCTCAATGGCGGTCCCCAAGGCAGTCGACAATTGTTTCACCAACAAGATGGACCATTAGCCATCACATTCCATCCCATAGGACATGCTCGGACCATGCTCGGACCGCTGCCGCTGGGGCGTGAATCGCAACCTTCCAACCGTTGCGTGAATCACTTAGGCCGCTGAAGCTGGGCGTCTATGGCATGTGGTGGTCTATGGTCCTTGGCACCGGCATGGCCACGATTTGCTTGTCCTTTCTGCTCAGCCGAGTAGATTGGGAAATTCGGAGGCAGAGTTGGAGCTGTAGAGCAGCCATTCATCAGCACATGTGCAGCGGCATGAGCTGTCGCATGGCACCCCCCGCGTTATGTCTGTTAGGGGAAGATCATCACTGCGTACAAGTGCTGTGTGAAATTCATCAGATTTGTGGGTGAACATGCTCTCCTTGGATGTCGCGCATTGGATGACAGTTCTTCACAGGATGTGGAGGTGATAGAGGGGATGTTTGGAATTTGGTCAGAGCGGCAACCAATCAATATTCATGCTACACGGCCTGTCAAAACAAATGTTGTGAGCACGAGCACGGACACACACACGGATATAAATATATATATATATATATACATTTATTTATTTATTTATTTATTTATTTATTTATCTATGTTTATTTATTTTTATATTTGTTTGTAGACTTCAAGGCATCAATGTCAGTTTGCTTGTTCAAACATGACTGCATGTATTGCACACATTCGTGTGTGTAACCCATGATAAGATAGGTTTGGTATGATACAATCGGATATGTCATGAGATGGTTTGGTAATGATTTTTAAAACGAGGATTCGAGGCTATGAAAAGTTGGCAAGTCAGCTCTCGGATGTTCCCTCAGCGCTGAGAGCAATGCCACCCCGCTGAGAGGAAAACACAACCAAGTATGTTTTTTAGATGTACATTTTTAGATACATGGTTTTAGATGTGTTAAAGAACAAGCATAAGAACGGACCACCACGTTCAAATGCTCTCCTGTTCTCACCCTGCTGGTTTTCGCCAGGGTGAGGTGAACTTTCTGATCATTTTTGGAGACAAGAAACATGGATTGTCCTTAGATTTTGGCCCCAATTTTTCACCACGGAAGAATGCACCCCACCCGGCAGTCATTGATGCAAAAATGCAGTATACCCATAGCTGGCCCAAGAACTAGTCAAGTACAGTACAATTTCATGTTTGCTTTGTTTACGAATTGGATTCGGAATTCAAGCCTTTCTTGCTGGGCCACTCTTTGTACGTGGTGACCGTTTTACTTTCCAAATCATTCTTTGAGCAATGTAGGTTGTTTGTGCTGGTGGGTGCCCTCAACCATGCCAGGCACGATTTGTGTTGCTTTTCCCTTGCTGTTTTGGAGAACAGCTCAGCATTGACATTTTTTCAGGGCCCAAAAAACTCGACAAAAGACTCAAGAAAAAGTCAAGTTGTTCTGACCCCGGCTCAAGAGCCAGTGTTTCCCCATCAGGTGTTTTTTCGGTGTGCGCCTCGCTAGTGCTTGAACTATAGCCCGTTGGACGACTTCGATGACTATGGCCGAACTGAGAACCCCATGTTCATCCAACCCAGACCCCAGGTCAGTGTTCCAGCTACATTGGTATTTTGAAACTTTAACATGCAATGGATATGAAGAGAAGGAGAGAACGTAAACAGCATATCATGTTTGCCGACTATTGGTATCTAAACGTATCTAATGTTGTTTGTGTAATTTTGAGATTTGACAGTTGCTCATATGTAAGTGTATCACAGTATTTGTTTGCTTGGTTCTAAATCATATCCTTTGATATCATTCGATCCCTTTTCCTTTTCCATGTTTCACAATACCTCCATGGTGTCATGGCTTGTGGCTTACCGGCAACTAAGGAGAGGAAAGCCTGTGAATCAGAAGAAAGGAGAAAAAATGATAACTTGTCAACACCCATCAGCAGCCAGAGCTGATGGGAGTGAACCATGACTTGGCGACTGATTTTTTGCATTTGCGTAGCTTGGAAACGCTCTTCTCAATTAGGTGGATGCAACTCTTCATCCCAGGTTTCAATTTCAGTCGTGCAATCAAGTTGGAACAGGTTCACTTCATTCTGACCACCCCCACTTGAGCATCAAATTGTGGAACAGCAGCATGCCAATTTCAAAGCAGGATGCCGGAGGAGTGGCCTGGCCTCGGGTGCAAGTAGTTGGACAGTCAACCAGCAGAGCTGAAACGTTTGTTTTGCTTGTTGCAGTCGGTGGCAAAGCCAATGATAGGCGGTTTGCATAGATCACTAGCCTCACAGGCTGGTTTTGTCGCGACACTGCCACGCTGCCGCGACATTCCTGAGCATTTTCGCTGTGATGCGGCTTCACTGAGTTTTCCTACCAGACTGGATCTTTTGTCAGCTTAGCTTTTGAAAGTGAGTCCTATAAGGGGTTGATGTAGGTGAACATCTGAGCTGAACCCGCACCCCTTGGGCTGACATTCCAGATGGGACTTGCATTGCATGTCTTCAGTCTGGCAGCTCTTGCTCCATCGTTATGGTATACATTGGTATAGGCTACGTGCATTGTTTTGTAGCACTCCAGTATTACATAGATTCATCAATACCATCAAGACCCTCCGGCAAACTAATCTGGAAGCTAAGAATCACCATTTGTTTACAGGTAAGTCGCTACCAATGATGGATGGTTCACTTCCAGGTTTGTTTGCCAAGTCATGAATGCTATGATGGTTTCGCGCTCCCTCGACTCAAGGAACATCCTCAAAGAGGGTCTTGGAATCATGGCGCTAGAGAAGCAAAAAGCCCTAGGCTCATGGCGATGGTACCATATTCTTAGCAATGCCAATGAGCAGCTGTTTCATTTTGGCACCCACTGCCGCCACTTGCCGGCATCTCGGTTGTTTTCCATGCTGCTGTATTGAGCTCGGCCGACAAGGGCCGACAGCATGTCAAAAACGTGCTGGGTGAGACAACTGAGCCAACGCAAGAAAATAGAAAGCTGTGAAATGAACGTGTTTTTATTTTGTGGATCTCATTTTTGTTCATACATGTTTTGCCCAAATGAACCTGTTTGATTCAATGATGTTCAATGTAAATAAATGCAACTTATGATGCAATATATCTAAACGAGCTAGCTCGAGAGAGAGAGGGGGAGAGCTCTAGAAAGTATAGTTGCTTTGCATGGCGGGAATGCCGCATTACTGTCGTCACTGGCATCGAACCTTTGAAATCAATGATTTGTTACGCCACTGCTTTCGGCCAGATTGGCGCACCCAGATGATTTTCGGCCTTCCTTTATGGAAAGTTATAGAGAGAGATAGCCATGTATAGCAAGGTTTTACTGAGATCTTGTGCCCCGTTCATTTTCAGAGTGACACGAGTGGCTAGCCATTTCAATCAGTTCCAATGTCCATTTGAACGGTCAGCTGTTCGCCGCAGGAAAACCGGACTGCCGTCGTAGTTCTCCTATGCTGTTCAGCAATCTTGGAAAACATAATGATGGCCATACAGTCACAACGTGTAACAATTCAACGTTTGGCCCTGGCGCCTGTGAATCAACATATTTTTGTTTGAGTTTGCTTAATTTAGCTCATGTAGCTGCATTTGCAAATGTATAGATTCTCAAGTACTAATGGAGTGTTTTTCAGACACGTAATCAGGTACACGCACGAGGCCCGCGTGCATGTATTCTGTCCAACTTGACCAATTTTACCCCACTGCAAGCATAGTTTTCTTCCCACCAACCGAACTAGTTCTTTTATCCTAGTGAGCTTGATGATCATGGATTCTATCGCATAGGCATATAGACGGAATGTTTGCATCGCATATGTAGTATGAGGTGTTTTTTGATGCTTCCCCTTTTGCAGTGCCAAACGCCACACTGGAAATGCACGTCACCCCGCGACGACACACACTCCTGGCGATTGAAACCTGCAGAGCTGGTTTCCGTCGCGAGCCGTGGGTCCCGCGTCGCGTTGCCACAGCAGTCGTCGTCACTTTGGATGTCGGTGCCCATGAAGTCGAACGGTATGGGATGGTATGGGTGGTTCCTTGAGGTTCGTACCATTCTCCAGGTGCTCAATGTATATCGTATTTTTTCGTTGAAAAATAAATAAATCATATATATATATATATGCATGTTAAGTTACGATAGATGACCCAACTATAGGCCAAATGTGGATTTGGGATATGCATTTCAGGTCTGTGATGCTTCTGAGAATCATATGTTTGCATGCAGGATCATCCAGTGCTGTGAGTTCAAGACATCCTGCTGGCAACGACGGTCTGTCGAATGGCGCGCGTCTAGGCAGTGTCCGACTCAGCTGTGTTGTTGTATCATGGGCCCCAGTATGTTTCAAGCGTGGTGAGCCATCCAGAGCAGCAAAGTCAAGGAGAGACTGTTCACCACTAGCAGCCAAAAAATATCAACACGCCTCATGCTTGTATACCACGTACATGGGTGTATCCCATCCATTTTTGAAAAATGGTTTATCTTGCTCGGCATTGCCCCTTTGAGTGCGATTTATCAACGACCATGCCTTATTCCAAAGGACGTTCTTGCAATTTTTCACAAGAAAAGACCCCTGGACACTTGTCACGGCACTAGTATTTTCAGGATTGCGTTGGCAGGCCATGCAATGAGCATTATTATATTTTACTATTACTACTTCGTCCATTCTAGTCAAAATTGACCAGTCTTGTTCCAGTTCGTTCAGCACCCAGAGGCTTTTTCAGCATGGGAGTTTCACAGGATTCAGTTTCACTGCCAGCTGGATCGGACATCTTCAGCTCACAAGAGCGATTTGCCGACTTGTTCAGTGTACAGGCATGTGACGTTGTGCCGTAAAAAGCGAGCAGAGGGAACTGATTCTTCAGCGGGATTGCTTCAGACAAACATGCCCGGGTAAATCCCTCATGACCTGGCGAAGGTTTGTTTGTTTGACATGTGGATGGCCCATCAGTCGCTACAGAAGCCATTGCTCATCAATGTTGGTTGGTTATTAGCGAGGATCAGGCTACTTTGCAGCATTCGATCTGAAACGCTCACTGTCCAAGGGTGGCCATGACCCATGTGCTCGATGATTGGGAGGTTACTGGACTTGTGCAGTGACCCCGTGCGCGATGAAGAATGACTGGGAGATACAGATTTACAAACCACCACTCGTCCAAACACAATTCAAGCATTGTTGATAGACCATCAGACAACTAACATCAAACCTGACAACTACAACGGAAACCCAATTCTACATAGGGCCTTTTTTCACAAAAAACGACCATCGTTGCTATCCCATCCTGGCTGACTATTGCTAGCATTTTGTTAACTATATAGTTCATGGTGGCCATCAATTGAGAAGCGATTTGCCCCACAAATTGTAACTTTGGATTGTAATCAGTTGATGTTTTCTCACGACGGCAGCTAAACAAAATTATATCATCAACAATCCCAAACTGCACAGTAGATACTTGATTTTATAGACTATTAGGCAGAATTCCGCAGTGATGCTAGCCAACAATCTTGAAAGATGACCAGCCACCCGAGGTTGTTGCTTGCAACAATGCAACACGACAGTGGAACATTGACATCCAAAATCAGGAAAAGAACACATGCTACACATGCCCTCCTTTTTGTGCAACATGCGTTGGAGAATGCACAAGCGATGGCTCCTACATAGGGATCATCCTAACGCAAGATACCGCAAGCACTTATTGCCCACAAAAGCCCAGTCAACGGTATATACAGCTGTGGGTAAACCATCTTTTGCCCCCAAGTGTTTGGAAGGTTTTATGTTTCATATTTGCTTGGTCTCCTGTTACGTGGCTTTGGGAGACCCTACAGCCTTTGTATTGACCCATTCTCATGGATGATCATCCAGCTCTCCAACAATGGCATTTCTGGATGATTATCATCACTCGTTCTTTCGAAGAAAGTGAAGGATGATCTAGTTTCGTTATCATGACACGGTAGTGCAAATACAGATATTGAGATAGTTGGTACCGTATCCCCTTGGCAAATTGTTAGTTGATATATCCCCCTCTCATTGATGGTCATTATTCCCTATCATTTACAATTATGGATGGCAAATTCTTCACTTTTTAGCCCCTGAATATGTCATCATCCAATCTTCGCTATGGCGGCTACGGGATCGTCTCTTGCAGGCACAGGAAGTCGAAACCAGTTTTCAGCCTCAGAGATTTGGGTTCCACGACCCCGAAATCCGGGAGCCGAAGGAAACCTGGACCTGAAGCTGGTTCCTTCCAGATGCTTTCACTATAATCAAATCGTTTGAAAGTAGTGGATGGTCCACTCTGTTTCCAGGTTCAGTGGATGGTAGCTATTCATTCAACATGTTAATTAAACTCAAGACGAGTTTTCGGATGTTTTCGGAACATCTGTGTTTCGAGGCTTCATTTTGAATATGCATCATGCAGCTTCGCCTCCCGCGGCAAAACTGGCTCCCAGTTGCAGCAGACGATTCATTAGCAAAACATCAAACAGTATTATACAGATCAAGCATCCACAGCCACCATTAATCACCATCAATCATCATCAATCACCATGTAAAATGTAACCACTATGAGCCTTCCGAGTTGAACCAAGGATTCAATAGAAATATGTAGAGAGAGAGAGGTAATCCCCTTGTAGATGTTTGGGTTTGACCACTGCCTTTGTTACTGTGTGAATCTGTCATATTTTTGTTTGTTTAGTTTGTTCTGTATTTATACATGCATAGGTGTATTTGTTGATTCCCATTCCGCCATTTCTTGTTGGCAGCCCTTTTTTCTCGGTCGTTGCTGGTTCGAGTTCTCTCCTCATTGTTGCTTGCCGCTATCACCAAGCCAGCTTGACCCTTTGGGGCCCGGAAATCCAATGAAATCCCTAGTGGCACCAAGCTGTTGGCACATTGCTGGTCAGACGATCATCCAGCGCATGAGCAGCAAAATGCGAGGAGAAAGCAAGGCGACTTGCCAACTCGGGACCTGCAGGATGTGGACTTCTAAACTTGCCAATGACTTGCTGGTAGAAAAACCAGGTGTACACTGAGACATGTCGGGTCACCCATTCGTACCCTCAAAAGTCGAGATATTTCATGACATTTTATGTGCAAATCGCATTGCAAGAATAGCAACGCACCAGATGTTGGATCTTTGTCAATTTCAACGAACGCAATTGTTGTCCCTGATTGGTCCACATGGACATCTCATATCACAACTGTTGCCGTACCCCTCCTGGTTCGCCCGTCTTTATAACAGTCCCTTATCAGATTGCCACAATACCAATCACCCCAAGTGATGGTCATGCCGAGACAGCTGCGCAGATGTCCTGAAAAAGTGAAAAAGTGATGTAGCGCAAGGTGTAGCAGACTCTAGCAGATGTAGATGTGGTGTGCTCTGATGCTTGTCCAAGTTACTTGGTGCCTTCAAGTGCTCTCCCTTGGACAGATGATGGTTTTCTGGGCGAAAACGCCGGATTGCATGTTTTGCAAACCTTGAATCCAATGGTCATTTGGCAGTGCCGAGATAGCTGTGGGAATTGCTCGTTTGACGTTCCAAACCTTGCAGGCACCCGAGACTTCAGGAGAGGGAACTCTCAGCGGGATATTTGCAAGTACAAAGGTGTTTGCAATGTTGAAGTCAATAATGTTTCAAAAACAGCAAGCATGGCAGTTTGGTTAGTGAACTGACGTGACAGTGATGTTAGATGATTTTAGTGATGGCTCGAAATGATTCATACAATGATTGTAGTCATGGGTAGCACTGGTCAGATGATTTGAGTGTTGGTTAGTGATTATACCATGTAAAAATGGTCAACTAGCTGGTTGATGAGGAACAATACTAGGGGATGTACCAACTCTATGGCCAGCTGGGTCAATATTAACTGCTTGGTCAAGGATCCCTCCCAAGCAGCTTGGGACCCCAAGGCCACAACCACGCGATGGTTGAGCCGACAGAGGGCTCGGCTTTGGCGGCAGCTGCGTTCGGACAAGGACACCTGTGAGGGGTTGGGTTCGGACAGCTGCGTTCGGAAAGCTGAAGTAGGCTATGGGTTAATACTAACCAGCAACGATGGAGGATAACAACCAACCATTTTATCAGGAAAACAATGGTGAATGAGAGTGGAACCAGGGGTACAGGGTGAACTGACCCACAGCCAAATGGGCTTTGATGTTGGATACTCGCTGGTATGGCTGAAGCAGAATCAGCTTGAGTGACACAGTTCTCAAGTTGGGAGCCACTGCTGATTCTACAGACTAGGGAGGTTGATAGCGAAGTCTCAATGTAGAATAGAGGGGAGGGCGTGGGGCCGCGAGCAATGGCTCCGTTGAGCAGAATCCTCCCTGAGAATCGGTTGGTGCAATCAGTTGAGGTAAACCATTTGTGAGTCCACTTCATGCCTCATCCTGGACGCATATGCAAGCAGTATCAAGCAGCAACATGAGAGCCTTTGCATGCAGAGGCTGATGTAGAAGAAACTTCAGCATACTGGCCATTACTGGTTTCCCTATCACTAGCCATTGTTTTCCCTATATGATTTGGTTGGGTTGTTATTGACCCATAGCCACTTCATGAAACGAGTGGTCATGAGTGGCCCAGCCCGCTTCAGGAATACGAGAGCTGGCGGCTAGAAAGAGCTCGGGGTCGACTTCTCTTCACTTTGCCTCCCGCGGCCATTTTAGGCAGCCTGTAGAGACCAACCAATCTCCTCCCCCACGCAGGGCAGTAGTCCCAACCGTGCACATGGGTATATCCAGCCTTGATCTATTCAACGTCGAGCTTCCTGAAAGCTTTTCCACTGTTTTCTTCCACGGACTTGGCAGGTGCCGTAATGATGAGCCTACATTGCTGGGAGGGCCACGTATCACTTGCAGGAATCTTGGAGCAGACACTGAAGAAAAAGATGGACCAAGAAGGGACCACAATCAAGGGACCATGCAGGAACATAATTGCATTTTTATGATTATAGATGGTCAAAGGTGATGGGCAGAGGAAAACAGACTGTTCATTGTGTTGTGCTCTTCAAGCTTAATTTCAGATGAGTCGTTGGCTTCTGAAATCAACTACATTATACCTTCTACATGAAATTTCCTTTCCTTTTGTTTTGTGCCATCAGCAACCCTGACTCTCTACAGTGGTTGATCAGTCTCATCTCATACTGACATTGTCCGGCGTTGATCTATTGGCTCATGACCGTCCGACTGTAGACGAATAACGATTGGGAAGAACTCAATTACCCAACAAGTAACAACAATAACAACAACCACAACAAAAGACACCACAACAACAACAACAACAGCAACAACGACAACAACGACAACAACTCCTTGGTCTTCGGGAGGCCGTTCCAAGACAGGGATGAATGACTAGCGGAAACCATTGGGAGCTCAGGTAATCCACAGCTGCCACTTGGATGGTGCCCATTTGTGCCCCCAAAGCTGGACCGATTTCCAAGTGCTAAGAGCATTTATATTTGGGTGGCAGCTGGTTGGGGAATAAATGCATGTTGTTGGATGGCTGGATGATGTTGGATGGTTTGGCATAGTATTTCTGAATGTTTTCATTGTCTTTTGTTGTTGAGAGCCATGAGGGAGGTCACAAAATGTAATTTGGAATAGTTGGGTTTGCCCCAATCTAGGGACATCACCACGTAAAGGTGAGGAAATCTGATTAGTTAACCATCGATGTTCCTGGTTAAGCCACCGTGAGGAGTCGACAAAAAACCATGTAGTGCAAGTTTCGGCACTTTTTCAAAGTATCCATCCACAAGCCCGACCTGAGGTTGCTTCACCACTTGCTGTGACTTGTGCAGAAGCATGTTCTTTTGAGTTTGCGGAGTTTGTTTCTTGTTTCTTGTGATTATATTCAATGACTTTCCAGCTGATCACCGCATCACTCTTTGACGGCAGAGAGCAACATGCAATGTAGTTTGCATGATCAATAGGTATATAGGTAGGTGGATGCAGACCTGGCCATTGTTGGCTACAACATGAAGGTCTTGAGCCCGTTGCATAGCACGACCTCTGGGTGTAATTGTTTGTTTTTTTCTTTTCTTAGCAGTGCTTGGCCAGTTCATGGGATGCCTTGGAGTTCCTAGTCCGGCGAACTACCCAGCTAGCAAGCTATGTAAGAAACTGCCTACCTACTGACTACCTACTGTACAACCCCACCAGCCAACTACCTAACCAGAACTTCATCAAGGTAAACTGTTGGGTTTGCACATCGGCCAAGCCATTGAAACACCATTTGCAAATCAGGTGTTTTGCTGGCTGAGTGTTTCTTCTCTGGCTTCTTCGGCAGCACCGCCTGGACGGTTTTCCCCTCGTTCCTGGGCAGCGGAGCTTTGGGATTGGCCATGTGATTCTCTTTGATGGCCGGGAGTGACCACGAAGCACAGCTCAAGTTATTTTTTGTTTTCTGGCAATGGCATCCCTTTGTTTCGCGAAAATAGCTTGGTGCCCAATGGAAGTGTGTAAGTACATATAGTTTCAGTGTTTTTTTAAACAAAGGATTTTGCAGCCTGAATAATATATATGTATACCCTGGTTATAGTAACACACATTAATTACCTATTATGCTTTGTGTGCTTGGATACATGTCTTCGACCAGTCAGAGCACTTCTGGAGGTGATCATTTAAGCCTGCGCTTGCACAGGCAGAGGTTGTAACAGAACTTGCCATTGGGTGATTGAGCTCATCTGCATGGATCAACAAAGGCAGAGAGAAGCACCCCTTCCCGGAAGCTGTTGGTCGGCCAGTGGATTGAAAATCTATTATAACGTCTTAGATCATGGAGGTGCTCATCATATGTCCTTCCCTGTGCTTCCAATTACCAAGATAGTAGGTAGTCATGCAGCTGGGTTGTACCATGGTTTTTTTTGGGTCGGTTACCTACTATTTCATGGTAACCACTACCATTATAGTAGGTAACCAGCAGGTTTCCACCATTGATTTTTGGTTATGTCTCTTATTATATCATGGTAACAATATATGATGGGTTTTCCCATTGCAAAAACGCTGCGATTCGTTGTGGTGTCCAGCTGAGGCTCAGCAAGCGGTTTCAGCTGGTGATGTTTGCCTTGCAAGAGCCTTGGCTGAGCTTAGCGGTGCCGCAGGTGACCATGGTAAGTCCGCTTAGGCATGACTAATGGTGCGGTCGTGGTGCCCAGGCCTTTCTCTCGCTGATTTGTTTGTCTCTTCTGATTTTTCTGTCTGTATTCAAATACGAAACGCACGCATGCGTGAAGACAAAGGTTTCCATAGCTACATGAATAGATTGAGCCATATTGAGCCTACATTTTTGCAGCTGGGGTCATGACCCAGAAAGTAAAACGCAATCGTCATCATCATCATCATCATCACCACCACCACCGCCATCATCATCATCATCATCATCATCACCACCATCACCATCACCATCACCAGCACCATTGGCATCATCAGTTTGTGCCTAGGAAACATTAACCTCCCAAAAAAGCAAGCATTTTACCTGGGATGAAACATCACGTGCAAATCATATGCAGCTTGGAAATCATTGTATGTTTTGATTCGAGTTGTAAGCTTTGGACAAGACATCACAGCTTTCCTGCACTACAATACAAAGTGGCAGATGGACATAGCATACATACCTTTTTGGCAACCAAGCATGTTGTAACCAGGGCTTGACAGAATCTTCCTTGGGCTCGAGTATTTGCGGTCATTGGGCTTGGTTCATGGTGCGGCCTACCGAAAAAGGCGCCACTGCCCTTCTTTGAGTGTCAAGTTTGCAATGGTTGGTGGTTCCGAATGGATTGTTGAGGGTCTGTCCTTGGCATATTGCATCCTCCTATCCCTACAGCACATAGCCTATACATCTTTTCGATGACTGGAAGTTGCAATCGCCGCGGCAGATTGAAGGGCTACCTTTGAAGCCTATGCAGTGGTAGCCCCATGCGACCCCCGCGTGGAGCTCAGGAGCTGTTGTTGATGATCAGCGCCCTGCAACTGGAGGCTGTGGCTGGGTTGCTACAGCTTCGCCTCTTATGGCAGCTGTTCATTGGCAAGCCATGAAATTGGTAAAGTTATGTAAAGTTAGTGTCTTTGATTCATCCTATGGTGGCATTGAAACATACATTCTTAGCTGCAACAGATCCGTAGGTTAGGCCAGATTGATTTTGTCTGTCAGCAGCAGTATTTGCTAATTGTTATCATCCATGGAGCGGTGGCGCGGCGCACTTTCCGCTTCTAAACAAAACTAGCGTTTCTACTTAAATTGTGAGAGCTGTGATGATCAGAAGGTCACTCCTTAACTATAATCAGTTATAGTCAACAACACATTGTAAAGATGCCGGCATCCCTGTCAAGCAGTTACTTGAACACTTACTACCCACACACATCAATATATATATATATATATATATTTGTGTGATCTGGATTATTGAATAATCTTGATGAGATATGATAAGATTGTGAGAGATGCGTGTTGCGTTGCGGGTTCGTTGACAGAGATGTAATGGGCTTACAGTGAATACCCTTCAAGGTCACACACAGGCAGACTGCATGAGGGTGACCCTGGGGATGGCTGGCAAATGATGCCGTGGCTAGACATGTCGTTTCCAACTCACCACTGCAAGACAGCCAATTTGCGGTAAGATTTACTTTATTGCAAACTCGAGGAGAGCAATAAAGCGATAGAAAGAAAGCGGAAAGAGCCGGCAGGATTTGTTTGCTGTTCACATCTGTTCACTCATCATGGACTCAATTTGTTGAGCACCAGAGCTGAGGACTCGTCCAAGCAACTCTTCTACATGTCCACCGTGATGCCCTTCTTCTTGATTTTCAGTACCGTTGGCTACGTACCACTAGGCGGCACATGGGGAGGGCTGCCCAAGGTCAGCTGAGTGATGGAAGGCGTGTCGTTGGCCCCCTATGCGCAGGGGCCGGTTCGGCAGTCTCTTCGGTCCAATGCCATTGTTTCCCCAAAGGGGGTGCCTATGAGTGCCCCCATTCATGATCAACGAAACCACCGATAACAACAACCATCCATCACCAATAACAACCACCACCAACAACCCGTTCATCACCAATAACGACAACCATTGACCATTGCCAATAACAAGCATCACTGACCGCCTTCAACACCCATCATCGTCAACAACCACCATTCACCGTCGAACATCAAGTCGCTGGGGTCAATGCCAGGCTTGTTTCTTGGAGCGGTTTCTTGGCGAAGCCTTGAAGCTCGGGGGGCTAGGGCCGGTCATGGGAAACAATGAGAGGTTGGTGACGATGGTAATAGTTGGGAACGGTGAACTGTGGAGGGATGAAAATCAGTTGATAGCTCATGAGTTACGGATATATATATATATATATTGATTTTTCATAGTTTAGATCAGCCATTCCTGATTTTTAGGTATAATTGACAATGCTTAAATAGTTTCCCTGTTGGGGAGCTACGTTGGTTTCACACGGAGAACCGTTTGCGTAGGAGCTACCTCAAGGGGAGCAATCAAATGGACCCAAACGTTAGCATAGCACTTAACACTGTTCGGATTCCAAATTTCTTCGTCATTGAAAAACATCGTCTACATGTGCAAGAGGTGAGCGTTGAACCTGGATCAAAAGCCATCAGTTTTCTAGTTTTCATATTCTTTGCTTGGGTGAGAATCCACTTGCTTTGGGTCAAGCACAGTCCGCAAAGGCATGCAAAGGCCATACGAGTCATGGAAGAACAATATGTTAAATGAGTCCTATCACCAGCTTAAACTTTCCTCACAACACACGTCTCCACAAATTTATTTCACCAAAGCTGTTTTAAGACACAACATGAAGGGGCCAAGATTGAGAGACAAGAAGGAGTTCATTGTGTCGAGTGCCTATGTCTACCTATCTTTGGCATTGTTTGGCTATCTATGGCTATCTAATTTGTTTGTTCACGGTCAGAGCCAGAAACTGGCATCCTTTGTCTTTGGGAGCAATCTAACGCAATCTCAAAGCAGTGTTTCAGATGCAGCCACAAACTGACTGTAGCATGGTTTATTTGAAGCCAGAATTGAACAAGTCTAAGTAGTGGCTTATACAAGTCCTGATCTAAAAGTGCTTATATGATTCGTGATCTAAAAGGGATTAAAAGGGGCTTTTGTGGATCAATCATTTTTGAGGGACAATAATGTGAAGCATGTAGGGCCGCCATGTTGAACAGCCATCATGTTGAACAGCCATCATGCGATGGTTTGGTTTGCCTCGACGCCTTCCTATTCTGCCTGGCTTCAGCCAAAGATGCTTTGGCACGGCCCCCCGTCCTGTGGCGGCTGCTGATTGCTCAGGGTATCAGTTGGCAATGGACCTGGTTACGTTTCCCAGCAACTCTATTCTCTTACCACTGAGGATAGCCTTGGTATTGCATTGTTGTAAGGGCGCTGAAGTGAAGTGGTAAGCCACCGGCTAGCCAGAAAACATCTACCAGATTGATTGCTGTGCAAATAGCATCAGCCAGGGGTTTCCGGGATCCTGAAGTCAAGGATGGTCGGTGAATGCCTATACTTACCCTGTTGATAGTTAACTTATTTAATTGCCAGATTGCTTACTGATTTCCTGAGTGGATTATCGGTTGCTCAATAGAAGACGTCGGATTAATGGAGGACCCTAATGCCCAACCAATAGCTTTTTCCTGTGATCCATCCCAGTAGTCCAGTATCCTTGTCAATTCAGGGATGTACTGCACCTCTTTGCAAAGTAGTTGCTACCCTGTGTGTAG
>VSDK01026741.1:335243-348130 GCA_009767595.1 Symbiodinium kawagutii
TAGGGAAATCATGAGTACCAAGCTATATACATAGTTTGCATTGGAAATGTTAACATGAATTGACAACTCCGTCAATAAGCATGAAGTATTCGTCAATATGGCACCACCCTGGTTATTACAACTTGCTTATGTGCCAGTTCAATGCTGCGAGATGGCCTCACCAATCACGAACCTAGCGAAAGGAGAGAAGTGGAAATCATACAGCTGTCTGATTGGTGTGTGGCTAGGGTTGTGAGGTACCGCTACGTGCATATCATTAGCATTTAGAATCTAGAAGTACTCTTTAAAAGCAATGCGAATGGGTCACACACCCATACACTAACACACATACAATATGCAGCATGCATATAAATGGTAATAGTAATATCAAAAAATGCACATATATTCTTGTTTTTAGATTTATATATACAGTATGTTTATTTTGTTCTTATATTTATATCATTTATACCAATATATACCGATATATGCCATATAGATTTGTTTACCAATATATACCGTATAGATTTGCAGGCAGGTGCACATAAGTTTCTGCTAGTGGTGATGATGATGATGATGATGATGATGATGATGATGATGATGATGATGCTCATGTAGTGGTGGGTTGGGGTTCGAATGTATATTTTGTCAGGTTGCTTTACTCAATTCAATTGTGTGGCCCCAGCCTGGCTTAACGTGCCACTGTATGATGCAAATGGGTGATCCAATTTCGGTCAGCCTGCCGGGTCTTGGCGAGTGAAGCTTCCACCTTTGTCGAGGCAGTACAGGGTTTTGTGCACGATGACACCTTCGTGATCAACGCTCTCAGAAAGGAACAGGTGCTTCGAAGTGTACCAGTGGCGCATATTGACGCTAGCCTAAGCAGCGCTTGCTTTGGCCAGATGAAAAAACATATTATGCCCGCAGCCTGTATGGACTGCTTTTGCACAAACACTTGCATGATATCTTTCCAGAAGGCGGCTGAGACATTTTGAGGGGCTGCCGCCTTGAACAGTTGGTAATTTGATTTTTGGAAAGGAAGCTTCATGTCGTAAACGAACTCAATGCTACCACAAATAGTTGGCATAGATTTTTCGAATATATATATATATATATACGTGATTCATTGTTTCCATGTATCGATGTGCGCAATCTGCATGCACTGGTTTCTCATATTCTGGGAATGATTCATCCTATTTTTCAGTATATGATTGTAACATCTCCAGAATGAAATTGTGAGTAACTATTCATCCTATTTCTGGGGATGATTCATCCCTTGGTGATTGTAACTTCAGGGGTTCCAAGCTTGAGATTCTCACAGGCCTCAACCCAGCTCTATTGCCCTTGGATCCTTCGGATTAGTAGATTAGCAACAGCTGGCTAAGCGAATAAGCCTTGAACAGGCCCACAAATGTAGGAATGCTGATAGCTATACTTGGGCTGATGGCCTGGTAGACCCCATGATCTGAAATGTTTCACCGATTTCTGCGGTCTCAAAGTCTGACGTTTGATGCTTTTTGTGTTTGTAAAGGTCATATGTTCACAAGTTATCATGTTGGCAGTTTCCGTTGAAGCCAGTCATCAGTTTTTACACCGCTGCCACTGATTGGGATATTTGAGGCCCATGTGGGCCCTCAGCTGTCAGGATGAGAATGGACATGGCGTGGTCCATGTGCATGTTCGAAAGGATAAAGATACGTTCGAGTTTTCCTACATGCGTACCTTACCTGGAGAGAAGTTGAACCTCGTGGTGTCCTCTGCTAAGAAGGACAAATTCAAGAAGAAAGAGGCAGGTCACTTGGCTGGGCCCTGCCCCGATCAGTGGGGTCAGTGT
Organism: Symbiodinium kawagutii; assembly: GCA_009767595.1. Classification (NCBI taxonomy): domain Eukaryota; class Dinophyceae; order Suessiales; family Symbiodiniaceae; genus Symbiodinium; species Symbiodinium kawagutii. The sequence goes on from VSDK01026741.1 coordinate 337,054, forward strand.
GTTAAGCTAGTTCACAATCGGTTTGACAATGGGTCATCATAGGTTCAGAACAGTCATTATTAGTAGTTATTAGTAATGCCCAGTAGGGCTGGATAGTTTGATAATTAATGTGAAATATTGTCGATCTTTTCAGGTTTGCTTGACTCGACCTCTCTACATGAAGACATGAACGGATACGAAGATAAACTAAATGCATAAAGTGCTTGCTCGCCTTTCGCCAGGCAGATGTAGAAAGACTCAACCTTTCCAGCAATCTTTCGACACACACAAACACACAAAATATTGAATGACCTCTACAGGTTTCGCTTGCACCACAGTTAGCTTTGGTTCTTATGATTGCCAGCTTAACCTCCTATGTTTTGCTTTTGTTCTTATGGTTGCCTCCGAATTTGTTATTGCTTTCGAAGGCAAAACGGGGTTTCCTTTCTTTTCGGACGGGGAACCAGGTTCATAATGCTCTGACACCTTCACGATACACCATTTGCTGCATCATTAGCCAGAATTAACCAGCGCTGAACCATCATTGACTGGTTGGTGGTTTGAAACATTTTCTGTTTACCCGAGCATTTACAAATTGTTGGCTGGTTGACTTATATTTTTCATTTGGGTGGTTCAACCATCAACCAGTTAACCAATAAACCGCATCATGAAGCATCACAAACTGCATCATGAGCCAGGATTTTACCATCGTCAGCCATCAGAAACTGTATCATTCAAGTATCAGTACCCAATTATCAGAAACCATAACAAACTGCATCATTAACCATCATGAAGCATTATTCACCATGATCATCCACCAGTACCAAGCATGGTCAGTTCCAAAGCACCCGAGGCCGATATCGCCTGGCCATCCAGGAACGTTGCGCAGCCTCGGTGCACGAGGTGACGCCAAGGTGTCAGCACTTTGCAGCAGAGAAATGCGGGGGGTGCTCCTTCCAGAACTTGCGCCTCGGTGATGGGGTGGTGACTGGCTGGTTACTGGCTGGTTACTGGTTGGTTGATGGTTGGTTGATGGTTGGTCGATGTTTGGTGACTGGCTGGTCACTGGTTGGTTCATTGTTACTGGCTGGTTACTGGTTAGTGGCTGTGTGACTGGTTACTGGTTGCTGGCCGGTTAGTGGGTACTGGTTCTGGCTGGTTACTGGTTGGTTGCTGGTGATGGTTGGTGACTGGTGCATCGTTATCATGAAAAATACGGGGACAATTTGGGCTATTGGTTGATGGTTGATGCATAGCTACAGTTAGTTTCTCGTTGGTGGATGGGATTTTTGGCTGAGGGTCGTTAATTAGTTGATGGTTACGCACTGGTACTAATACTTTCACAACTTTCAGTCTTTGTGGCTCCAGCAAATTTATCTACTATTCTGACCCTTTTGGAATGGGGTAATGGCATGGTATGCGAAACCATCTTCAGTGTGGGCAATCCTTGTTGCTTCTTTTTGTGTCATTTCTAGCTACTTTGCACTACTATTATTGCTCTCATCCAAAAATGTTCAACGAGGGTAATGAGGCTAACCAAATGGCGGGTCGGGTTTCATTTGGTGACTCGAGTCCCGGCAAAATGACTGAGCTAAAAGTTAGGTCCTAAAATCATAAGCACAAAAAAAATGAAGGAAATGTGGAGTAAAAAAAATGACATTTAGTACAGCCTCAAGCACGACCCCACCCCCGATTGCTGGTATCTTCCTTGATGCATGGTAAACATTGTGAGGATTGGTAGGGTAGCTGTTTTAGTGGTAATTGATTAGGAATACTCCGGTGACACTTTGCCTCGTTCACAGCCAGGTTGTGTGCTGGGAAGGTGTTTGTGCTGCTATGTTGCTAAATATTGCTGATTTCGTTTGGGATATCATCCCTTTAAGAACAAAACTGCAATTTATAATTTATGGACATTGAATGCCAGCTATTTTGATGTACCTTTGCATTGTCCCCATTTGGGTTAGCATCGCTCAATGTTTTTGCACAAATTTCATAAGACTTGCAATCGCTATTTCATTCTTGCGTGCTGCACTGCACAGGTAGGTCGGTAAAAACTGTGCGCTTGACTTGCTTCATCTTGAACCAATCCCACTGTTAGCTGTTTCATTCTTGCCTCAAATATATTGCGGTCGCCTCGCCCTGCTGGCCAATCCAGTTGTAGCTGAGGAGCTATGAAGCACAAGTTCGTGAGAAGTTTCATCTTCTACAGCTGCGGCTGAAGGATTTTAACTTGAAGCCAGTTGCATCCCTGCAGCCGCCCTCGTTTAGTGAGCCTTGGCCAACGAGGGGCCGGATGGGAAGGCATGGTACAATCTCAGCTTTATGATTTTTTTTAGGGTGTCAGGTATGGTGATTCCAGAAATGGTTGATGGGAAAACCTACGTTGGAAACCCAGTGAGATGAGCAACGCTGGTCTGAGCTCAGTGCTAAGGAAGCCTACGGCTGGCATGCGCGTACGGAGTTCCGCTTCTTCTTGCGTGATGGTTTGCAATTGGGACTCCACCCTGAAGGAAGCCCAATTCCGGCCACCTTGTCCAGATGTCATTTGCCTCAACCGTCGATATGATATGGGAACTTGAATCAAATAAGAAAAGTGTTGATTAAGAGTCTATGTTTGCATCATATGCTCGTGACAAGCGTGTTCTTGGGTGACGCTGGACTTGCTACATGCTTTTGCGCGCAGTCGGGCTGCTTGATCCAAAGAGTTTGTTGATGAACCACCATTCGCTTTGGTTCGGCGGTGCCATATCGTTCCAAGTGCTTCAGCCATGGTGGGGAAGGTTTTTCCTCACCAGGTTTGCTGTTCGGTTTAGGGGAGCTCTCATAGATAAAAGAGTCAATGACACTTGGCTTTTTTCTAGTTCACTGCGCCTTTGCAGACAATTACTGGTTGGTGGATTTAAACATCTTTTAGTTTACCCTTAGTTTTGAAAAGTGGTTGGTTGGTTCACTAATATTTTTCACAGGGGTGCTTCAACCACCAACCAGTTTTGCCAGCTGTTGCCAGGGCTGCTTCCTCAATAGTGGGTGAAGGTTCGGTGTTTACGAGCGCTGAGGCATGATTAAAACTCCAAGTTGGATGCCAGGAAGTGGATTACACATCGTATCATATTGCTGTCTTCTTGGTGGAAGATGCTTAGCTGGTTCACCAAGAAATGCAGCTGCAACAATGTATACTGGCTGGTGGTTCTGAACATGTGTTATCTTCTCAGCGATCATTAACACATGGTTGGTTGACTAATATGTTTCATCGGGGTTGAAACCACCAAACAGTATTTCAATTTATATATATTTTTTTGGGATTGGTTGACAATTCACTGACTGTTCACACAGTGAACTCAGTTGACCTGTATGAGCCAATCCATAACTTGCCACACTCGCAGTTCGAGCCTGCCGGTGTTTCGCTCGCAACGCAGTGGTGAGGTCACCTGCATCCAGATGCAGCCCATGAGGCCTTTCAGGCGGCACCCAGGGCAGGGCTGAAACCATTGCTACGGTAAACTGCTGCGTGGTTCATTGAGAGCATCATGACTTATGCATGAAGTGGATATTTGGTTGGTGGTTTCGAGCATTTTTTAGTTTCCCAAGCAGTTCTAACAATTGGTTGGTTGACTAAGATTTCTCATAGGGGTTCAAACCGCCAACCAGATATTCTTGGTAGTTGGGCCGCTCCTATGCTTTCTCTCTTTCGACGGGTATTCCGATACATTTGTACGCCAGTGGGTGGATGTTGTTGGACGCTACTAATTAGCTAATAGCTTGAGTGTACGATGGTCATGATTTGTAAGTTGGGTTAATGGGACGACCTGTTCTTCCCGTGGTGTTGCAAGAGCTTGTTTGCACCTGTTGCAGACGCCTGTTCCTGTTCGTATGTATAATGTCTCAAGTTGGAAGGCTTTAACGCAGAAATTTTCGGGTGCAATGACGGTATAGTGCCACTTTCCATCCCTTTCACAAAATTCATTTGGAAACAAAAACATCCGATGTTTGAACAACCTGCAGTGCAGGCAGTGTACTGCATGCTGAAGGGGGGGATAAATGAACAATGTTTGCCGGTAAATCATGTGAAACTTGGTTGCGGCGTGGCGTGGGTTTGTAACCAGTCCAAATGGGGAGGCTTTTCTATATCTATATATTTACATATATATATATATATATACGTATTTGTCTTTTTTTAAATACATTATATTTTTATATTTATATATATATACATATTCATTTCAGATACAGACACAAATAAATAAACACACACACACATATATATATATATTTATATTTATTTAAATATTTCGAAAATATATTTCAATATTTACATATTACTCATTTTCTTTTGGTATATTGGTATAGGAAAATCATGGAAAGAACCTTGTGCGAGGATTTCTCCTATGGTCCTATGGGTTCCTTTTTCTTAGTGACCTTTGACCAGCTGGTGCTGAACAAATGAAACTCGTGCACTTTATATTTGTCTAATCCATTTTCATCAGTTTGTATGCTCAAAGCAGACAATCATTTACTTGTGCAATATCCATCTACTCGCAATAAACTGATGAATATCCATCTACTTGTGTAATATCCATCAGTTTATATGTTCAACTCGAATTGCATCTATTTGATTGACTTATTTTTTGTGTAATATATCCATCTATATCGACCCATCTAGCGCATGGAGTGTCATTTTGTTTCACTGTGCTATTTGTTTAAGCTATCTAATGCACGCATTACTTTATAACAAACTGCATTCACATACAACAGTGTGAGTACACAGTTTCTATTTACATATATCTCAATAAATATACAGAGAGAGATACATATGTTGTTTCCTTTCTTTTTTTTCTTGTTATTATTTTATTGATTGATTTATATATAAAAGAAAATGTGTGCAATCATATGTTCATACTTGATGTGTCACGGTTATATTCACATCTATGAGTCATACCTTACTGTGCAGCGGCAGCTAAACGGACATATATAGAGGTATAGTTAGATCAAACTACTCAATGACACTGGTTTTGACATGTTTCAACTCCAAAAGAACACGGAGATACGGAGTCAGTAGTTTTGCGTATCCCTTCTTCCTATGATAATTAATTATCCATGTCCATCCTCAGCTGATCGATGCTTCGGAAGGCCATCCTGTCTGCCGCGCGGGTGGAGAGATCGTGTATCCCCTGGGACGAGCGTACTGGCCATGGCTGGTTGTGTCAGCTGATTCTGCGAAGCTCCCGGAGAGCTGATGAAACGGAGGCACGCGCACGCGCATTTGTTGCTGTGGACATGGGAGATCCACAATATTTGGCGGTAGATGTTTATGGCAGATCCAGCCATGATCAACTAGACTAGTAGTATTTGTGAATGGTACATGTGTGTGGTGAATAGTGCAACTTTCGAAAATTTGCAGGGAAATCGCCGGCTGTGGGTGGTTAAATCCATTGTAACTGTTAACGTGGGCTTTGAATGAATGATGAATTTGCAATACCTGCCGTACACGGATTGATCAGCACATAGATGTAAACCGTTGCTTTATTCATTGAGGGGTTCCCCTTCTAGTGCAAGTTATTCACAAAACATCCCCCAAGTCAACTTGTCAATTCACACGGGGAGATAGCTAGTTATGCGACATATCTAAGTCAGTTGATTGACACAGATCAAGGACGAATTTCAACGCAAACATCACTTCTAGTACAACTCTCATTTGTCCCGCTCAATGGAAATCATCCAAAACAATGCCCATAGGGCCATAGGAACCATGGTTGGCCATAGACCTAACCCTATAGGAACTCCTGAGAATTTCTAGGTACTGTTTAAAAACCCTTGAGAACGCCTAGGAACCTCTGGGAACCCCCAGGAACCCCTAGGAATCCCTAGGACCTCCTAGGAACTCCTTTGTATTCCTATCCCTACAATGAGAATTCGGGACCTCCCTGTAGGTCTTGGCCACCCTGGTGACGGTGGAGGACGCTCCACAGGAGGTCTTGCAACGAGTGGCCACCGTGGCAATGGCCAATGCTCCGCGACTGGTGGGGGTCACATGGTCCAAGGCCGGGCGACGTCATAGCTTTGGTATGGTGGACACATGTTGAGATTGTAATCTATTTGGCGGTTGTTTAATGGGGTAACCAACGTAGAGTATCAATAATAGGGTAGTATTTTACCATGAATGATCTAGCTTGCTGTTTTCTATTGGGAACAATGGGGAATTATTGTGATGATGACCAACAAGTCCGATTTAAGAACTGCTACTTGGTTGTTTCAAACATGTGTTATTTATCCCAATCTACGGGTGGTTGGTTGCTTGACTGTGATTGACTAGTCTTTTTCAGAGGGGTTGAACCCACCAACCAGTTGAAGCATGTTGAAATTCTGCTGAAAATCTATGTTTGAAGCTCCATGTGTGTTTGAACTATGTGTTGATGCTGCATGTTATCGTTTGATGTTCCAGGATGTCAAGCCCTTCCCAGCTTCAACCGGTGGGATGGGGCGCAGGAAGGTGGCGAAGGGCGAATCCAACGACCGAGTTGGCGCAGTTTTGGGTTGCAGCCTCAAAGCCTACTAGCAGGAAGGTGCTTCCTGCTGCATGATTTGATGGAAACTGGGCCGATATCGTTGGCTCAACCGCTTGAGCAATCCACAAACAGATGATCTGCAAACACCATGAAATATCATGAAATATCCACAAAAGATGTGTAGTTCAATTCAGTTGTTGACTCCCCGGAGGGGAAGATGAACGGTGCAATACGATGCACGTACCCAAGGCTGCAGGATCACGATCAACTTCGCTGTTTCCATCCCAAACCAGTGAAGGCCTCCCATGGCAAAGATGCAGTGGGTATAAGCTCCTTAATTTGGAGAAGCTGTCGGCCCCTTCCCATTGGAAACGCATCCGGCAAGTCGTCCAACTGATCTTGGGTCAACTGCAAGCCAAGAACAATGACGGCTGATCTTGGCATAGGCTTGTTTTCAATGATTGTTGGCATTCTCTCGCGCATCTCCATTTCAATACTGCAATCACCATTTATAGTGGGTGAACACCAAACCCGTATTGCAGGTATCCAGTTCGACAACCATCCTTTTGTAATAGCTCAAAAAGACCACTCACTATCATGAACCATGCTTTGACCATGAATTATAACCAACCATCATCAAACATAGATTGATCAGTATGCTTGGTGAACGAACCATTTGGTTATGACCATCATCACCAAGCATATTTTTTAAACCATAATCACCGAATGCTTGGTGAACGAAGCATTCGGTTATGATGACCATGAACCATCACCGGCTGCCTACGATTCTGAAGCGCTTGGCTCGGCGCAAAACGCGCACCGGCGCCGAGGGTATGCAGCTGAAGCTGTCGCCAGAAGCGTTTTTTCGGCCCAACATTTTCTTGGCCGAGGGAGTGATCCAGGAGGTGAGGAAGACCCTGGAACCCATGATGGGAGGTTGAACACCAGTGGCGAGGGGATGGCGGTTGCTTACAATTTGTGGCTGGAGCTCAAAGGCCTAGTGCATTGCTTGCTGGTGTTGTCGCTGACAGTTTTGGCCGCTGAATTTGCGGTCCTGAGTTGCTTTGGGTGTGATTGTCGTTCATGGGGTGTCAGATGCTGGCCGTTGGCTGTTAGCCGTTGGCGTCCATGGAGGCGCATTTGTTCGTTTCAGTGTTTGTTTGCTTGTTGCTTGTTTGACGTTGGTTGTCAGTTGATGTCGTTGTCGTTGTCGTTGTCGTTGTCGTTGTCGTTGTTGTTGTTGTTGTTGTTGTTGTTGTTGTTGTTGTTGTTGTTGTTGTTGTTGTTGTTGCTTTGCTGACCGCTGTGGCTCATGATGTTGCTGCTGTTCCTGGTTTTCTTGTTGCTGCTGTTGTCGTCGTGGTGATGGTGGCGGTCTTTGTGGTGTTGGTGCATTTGGACATTCACCAACCACATTGCCTGAATCCCAAGGAACAACTAACGGGCTGCCACTTTGATCTATTTTGCATACTCTGCAATTGTATATGTTCTGTCTGTGCCCCACGAATCAAGACGTGATTTTAGGTCCAGCATCATCACTGAGATTCCATTCATCATAATTCATATTTTTTGATAAACCCAACATATGAGTCGCAAAGACCCTGCAATGTTGTTGGCACATGTATTTTCTAGATCCTGTCTATTGTGGTGGTATTTAGTCGCAGCACGGCATTCACCCTTTTTGCCAGGAGATGGTGCATGCGCCACAAGCAATTCAACAAAGACATGCCCAAATATCTACATGTCCTACCACTAAGTACGTCATCAATGACCAAACACATGTACCTTTTTGAAAAAAAAGCACCTAGGCATTGTATGGCAATAGTGACGTTTAATCTTCATACGCACGCCATGTTTGGAAGCACTCATCTCAACCTTGTATATCCATCCTCAGCAACGACTCATGGAGAGGTGATGCAGATGGTTGGAGAGATCAGCCCTAACGATGTGCTTTGGGACACTGGGCTCGGGATCGAATCTGGTGGAGCTGATCGACTCCCATGGTCACCCCATGGGGATTCGAAGTTTGGTTGATGATGGCTATTTTTTTTTTCAAGTAATCATTACTTTCTGAATAGCTACCAGTACTTGTTGGTCGGTACGGGAAATTGAGTGATAATATAGGTACATAACTATTCAGGAATGATGATCCACATGGTTAGCTAGTCCTTGTAGATTCTGTCCAGACAACCTCTTTTCTTGCTGGAGAACTATTGATTCTAGGACAGTTTGGGGTTCCCGGAATGGCGTGAGAGTGAGGAAGGCACCGGTTTCTTGGGTCGCGTCCCCGCCAGTGTGCGGATTCCGTGCTCCATCCCTTGATCTCTTGGGATGTAGGTTTTCGGCCACGACTGAATTTGACTTCGACCAGTGTAAGGCTTGTAAGGTTACTAAGACGAACTCCCAGCCGTTTGACGTGTCCAATCAGGTCAACAAATCAATTCGATTGACTCCAAGGCCCTGTTGTTTTCAATCAATTGAGTCATCAACCCTGCTGTTTCACTTCAAATCCTGGATTTCAATTGGCAGTGGGTCAAAACCCCGTACCCCTGGTTCCCCTATCATTAACCAGCTCGTTTTCCCTTTGATTTGGTTGGTCATTATAAGCCATTATTGGTTGCTTACAGTAATATTGACCCACAGCCGTTCGAATCAGCAGATTTTGTCTCTCCAAGGACGCCTTCTGTGGTCAAGGGCTTTTCACTTTGGCCTTTCGACATCAGCATCCACAGCTGCAGCTGGTCTCCATCGATCGCTCCTCCCCAGCCTTGCAGCAACTGCAGTTGAACCTCGAAGCCCAGCACCAGAGCGGAGCACCGCCGGTGGTGGTCCAGGCGTGTCATCCCCACCCCAGTTGCGACATGTTGGTTGGATCCGCAGCAGATTGTTGTTTACACTTCGCTAGGGTGATTTGTGCTCATGTTATTTCATGCAAAATAATTTGTGTATATATATATATATATATATCGAATTAAATATATACATATATATATATATATCTTTCTATATATAGATTTATTTTTATACATATATATATATATTTATATTTATATATGTACACATATTCAGAAATATGCCAAATGTGTGTGTGTGTGGTTGTTGGCCATGTGCTTGGATCACCATACAGTGTTGGAAACCATCAGCTTGCATCCATGATGATACCCTTATAGCCGCTATAACGCAATCTTATATCCGGATTGTGATTGGTAGACATTGGTGTTCAATCCGCCCATTGTTTGAAGTTATCCTCTTGCCGACCATGAGATTACTTCCGCTAGCTCTTGCTCAATGAATACACAGCAATTTGCAAAGGTGTTGGGTTGCGTTCAGCTTGCAATCAGCCATCATTATATCCATCAGCCATCAACTCATCACTGATTAACCATCGATGGTATGGGTGGGATTACTGGTAAACAAGCAGAGTTCTTCAAACAACCATCAAACTTTAGTGAATGATGCAATCGATCATGAGGCATCAACCATTTGTACCCGGAACAACCATGGTGGTCCGCAGGCTGACCTTGGAGTTCCAGCCTTCCTGCATCGATTGACCGAAGCGGCAGCATTGAACCTGGAACCGTTTGAAGGTGCGCTGGGGATGGCGGTGTGGGTAGCTACCACTAGGTGACTTGCTACTTGAGCAGTTGGTGATTACAGATAACGGATTGATAGCCAATAGCTACCAGCATTCTTTTGAAAATTAAGTGCAGCCAAACAAGATACCAGCCATTATTGGTTATGGTGATGTGCAAAGCTGTTATGATTGATAGTCACGTGGTTAAGTATGGCAGGATACCATTGTATACTCGTCATTCAGTCAACTAACTAGTTGTTTCGATGGTTAATCATATGGTTGATTGAGACCTGATTGGCCAGGGGTTCCTTGATGGAGTAGCTAACGTATGCTAGTATGCTAACGTAATGGTTGATGCTAACCGTTGGCAATGTTCTAGCAATGGTGTGTCGTAGGGTAAGGCACCAAACTTGAGCTTCCAGATGCTTCCAGTTTCAATAGGACAGCTTCTTTGCCAGCAGCAGGCGAAGAGGTTTCACCAAGCAGCCGCAATGACTATGGGATGCGAAGTTCGACTACATGAGTCCATAGAATATATGTTGATTGTAAGTTCTTCATCACCAATAATACGATATGATATGAGAGTAATTCTTTAGCTAGATAGGTTTTATGGCTGATTTTTGTGGTGAGTTAAATCAAGAATCAAACACGACAAACCACTAGGCAAGTCAGGCTGCAACCAGGTGTTGACCGACTAATGTTGACCATTGGTACCAACACCCCGTGTGATGAGCAACAAACTATAAATTGATTCAATGAGCCCTGCCCAATCCTTCCCAAGCTAGTGCGGTGACATAGAATAGAGTGACTAGTTGGTTGGAGTGCCATTCACGACAATAAATACGGTATAATTATGGACGTAGATGGCCTTCCCACAAGTTGTTTGTGTTTTCGTGTTGGGGGCGTACATGGCTTCACCACAGATTTATTTGGCCAATCTCATTTAGTTGAGCATAGTTGAGTCATTAGGATTACATATCTATATGCAATACATCGCTGGGCCCCACCTTCATGAACCGCT
>VSDK01026741.1:348185-372017 GCA_009767595.1 Symbiodinium kawagutii
ACCCGCTCTAAAGTATTGGGTCCAACAAAAACACCAAGAATACCAATGTTCAATCGCCAAATCAATGGTGTGTGAGCCACAGAAAAGTCATGAAACAACCGGGTCGGTCCCGGGTCGGTCAGGATTGCTGCGTGAAGGGGTGGGGATTCTTCAAGGTGGGGGGGGGCTGGGCTCGTTTTGATCTCTGGCTTCGCCCACAGGTGAACCCTTTGAAGAACCTGAGGAGCAGCTGGACTTGGAACCCGTGGAGGAGGTGGAACCGCCTGAGGATGAGCAGCGGCTGGCGGCAGCAGCCATCCCTGCATCTCTGCCGACGCCAAGAGACTTGGATGCGGTGGTGCGGAGTAAACCAGCGAGGACGTGACCAAGACTTGCGGAGATTATTAGATCGATGGATGGCGAACCGACACCAACACGCGGTAGATTCAATGCAGCAAATTGCTTGGTATTTGCTGTTGAACTAGTGGTGCAGATTGTTTGCTTAGAATGTCAAGTCCCTAATCTAAAGAACGTGGTTTTGCAACCTTCGGCCCCCAAATCGAGCAGCGACTGGACCAGCGCATGATGAAATCCCAGTCTTTTGATATTATTTGTGTTTCATTCAGCTGATGATGATGATTTCCAGGTTCCATGAACCATCTTCCAAGAAGAATCCCTGGCATTTTGGCCAGTTCTAAAGCCCTCCCAACCAGCTTGGCCCCGCTCTACCGAGGCATCCTGCTGGCGGACCCCGGGCGCAACGGGATGCCCAAGGCCTTTCGCCGGCAGCTGCTGGAGTTGCAGGTGCCCAAGCTGCTGTATCTCAGCAGCGGTCGTGGCTTCCTCCGAGATCTCGCATACCTCACATCTCCGCGCCGGGGCGGCTATCGCTTGATGGAACCTTGCAGCGCAAACATGGGGGGACGGGGGACGGTTATAAAAAGGTTTTGGGCTTGGGCCTGACCATGTTGGTTGTTGTTGTTGTTGTTGTTGTTGTTGTTGTTGTTGTTGTTGTTGTTGTTGTTGTTGTTGCTGTTGTTGTTGTTGTTGTTGTTGTTGTTGTTGTTGTTGTTGTGGTGGTGGTGGTGGTGGTGCTGGTGTTGTTGTCGTCATGGTGAGGCCTTTTTGTCGCTTTGGTGCCTTTGTTCACTTCACGGGGCTGATCATTGAACTCAGGTCCTGCTGAGTTGTTGAAGACAGGGTGAAGTGCCAAGAGCCATTCCGTTTGGATAAAGTAAGAAAGCACAGCTCCATGGAGTACTCCAGGATACCCAGGTAAAGATAGAGCAGCCACATGCACAATCACATACACACACAGAGTGGCACATTTATCCAGACACACCATGCCTACATGGCCTGACCACAGAGTGTTACACATAGTAAGAATTCATTTCTCTATATTCATGAACAATATGCGTGAAGATATTCTTTAAATAAATACATACTTGTTATAACTTCTACACGTAACCAAATCACACACACACACAAATTGTCATAATTTCTACCTTCTGAGTTATCGCACACACACACAGCTACTATATAGATCGATTTATATAGAAATTCTGTGCCACCATGGTGCCCCGCACCCCAGGAGGTGCGATGCTTCGATCTGCAGCCGCACACCGCGCGCTTGGAAGCCGCCGCGTGCTTGGAGTGGAAAGGCTTCACCATGGACTGAGCGGATCAAAACAGGGGCGGCCTCCGGGGGGGGGGGGGCACCCGCGCAACACCAACGCCCTGCGCTGGTCGCAGCATTAACACTTGAGCCGAGGGTGGTACTGACATGGTTCACTGGGTTCATGTGTTCAACCATGTTCAACCTAGCTGGTTTGTTGATGACAATCGAACTAGTTACAACCCTTGGAATTCGCCGTCACTGCCAGCCAACTGACCAACCAAATGGGTGACCCGGGGAGACACCTGCGTGGCATTCCAGGTTTGCCCCTTGCATTTGGGATGTTGGTTTCTCTTTCACGGCTACGTCTCCATAGATCTGTTGGCGCTTGGCCTGATGCACTGCTTCTGTGTCTTGGCACAGCTCGGAGTTTGCGGTCAGAAAGTGTGGCAGCGTTTAGAGGCGTAGCCGTCAACAGAATCGCACCGGACAAGAACGAATGTGGACTAATTCTGGTTGGTACAAAAAGTCACGACATGGACGGACAGCGCAAGAGTGCAGTGAATTTATTTACTGTATGAGAATGTGGATCAAATGCGTGATTCGGTGCACAGTGCATGTGGGTGTCATTACACTGGGGGATATTCCCAACTTCATCAAGTGAGTGAGGCCAATTTGGTTGTGGTAATGCTACGTCCGTACTCATTTGATTTCATTTGGGCACTGAAAATGAAGCAGACACAATTTGAACCCAAATGCTGAGTTGGAGAACGTTGAAGGACCCGTATACCTTCATTTGTTGATCAATCTATTGCTATGTATTTGATAGGGCTTTTGTCTCTGTCTATGGGTACACTTATGTGTTTATTTGTTTCTTTGGATATATACAGCCTGTACGTTTTTTTCATCGGTGCACGCAGTAGTGACTCAGTAGTGCGCTACATGTAGTACGGACTCAACCCTTGAAAACAGGTCCAATCCTTTGCTGCACTCTTGAAACTGCCAATTCCAATGACACAGGCCGGAAGGTCATGACCGGACCATCTGATATTTCAGGTAGGTAGGTAATTAATTAGGTTGAACCCCCTGCCATAAATATTGGTTCCTCAAAATAGAGATTATCATGTTGGACAAATATATTCTTTACCATTTTTGCCACTTGTAGCAATAACTAACAGCAATCATCCTTTGTTTACCACTAATAACCATTTTGAAGAATCCCTTATTTACCACTGATTAATAGCAATAAGCCAACTATAACTTTGGGGTTCCCTATGACCTGAGAAACCATGAAGCTCGTCAGCTGGGATTGATCTCGTCATGCTAATCTCTGCGCTGCCTGGGAGCGATGAGCTTCACCCGGGCTATCCAGTGCTCTCCCGGGAGTGAGGACAGGAGCGAGTCGCAGTACCAAATGGCAGTTGGGTTCATGGTAAGCACCACCGGACCTGGGAATCTGCGGCGCAAAGCTGTACCTTGAGGTGCTCTGATGGTGTACCTGCTGGTGGAAGAGGCCGAGCTTGAGAAGCTTGGCAAACAGATTTTCAGGAATTCATGTTAAGCATTCAGTCGAAAATAACCTAGTTGCATACTTCATCATACTTCACGGATTTTCCGGAAAAGAAGTGACTTGGAGGTTGGTTATCAGTTCGTTTTTCTCGGGGAAGTGAGCGTGTGTCAGTACAAAGCTGTCAAGCAGGGAGATAGCCATGCTTGAACATGGCTATCATATGTCACGTGGCTTTCCCGAAGTAATTTGGGAATTGATGACGATGATGATGATGATGATGATGATGATGATGATGATGATGATGATGGTGATGATGATGGTGATGGTGATGGTGATGGTGATGGTGATGATGGAAGATCATGGGGACGCTATTGTACCGTAACCTGGAAACCAATGGGTATACATGGAACCTGGCTAATTGTTCCATGGCGAAATCAATTTGAACCAACCGTGTGGATCCATTTCGACGTTTCGAGTGGCAAGAACATGTCAATCAACGGGTGTTTGTTTGCGAAAAAAATATCCTGCTTGTTGTGTGTTCCCTTGTGGGTCAAATGTGCCACAAAAAATCACACAAACACAGTGCATCTAGGTCTAGGTTTGGTATGATTTACCCCGTGAGCGAGTCTCAGAATCCATCTCAGGATCCTGCAGTTAATTGCATTTATAGGGCCCCAAGTCCCTTGATACTGGCGCGGATATTCCAGTTCTGCTGGAGGGTGGCACTGCCAGGAATTTCAATGTGCTGAGCAAGCTGACCTTTGAACAGAAATACATGGAGACGATGCACTCCTCCTTGCAAGGCCCATCCCAGCATAGTTGCGTTTGAAAGAGTGCTATCGGGAAGTGGGTGCATGGAAAGTATCAGTTGGGCCATCAAAAAGTCCTAAATCCCGCGTGGCTGCGCCATCGAGACAACAAGGAGGCATGCACCATTCTTTGTGTGTAGTAATATCAGTTTGGTGTTTGCATCTAGTAGTTGTTGGGAAAAGATAGAGAGTTTCACGGGTTCTTGTCCTCACCCGCCATCTTCTTGTTGGTGATCTCATTTCCAATTCATTTTGATGAGATGGGCCGAACGATGTGGTACCAAAATGATTCTTTCCTTGGTAGCAGATAGCCCCTCCGCGATCCAGGCATGCTCTCTAGCATCTTCGCTCCTTGGCTTTATCATGTTGGACTGTTCCAGAGGCAAGGAGGATTAGGAGGTTGATTCTGAGCGTCAACATTTACAGAAACTGGCCGAAGTAATTTCCGAACGTTGCAGCTTATCCGGGGTATCCGTATTTGTTGGATTTGTGTGAAATATCCCATCACATCAACCATCCACAAGTATATGCATATATCTTTGTACATATATATACACATATGTCATATCCTGAATTGTACGCATGCACACACGTATGGAGAGGTATGGTTTTGTTCTGACTTCTTTGTTTAATATGTGTATCAATTCAACCAGCGTCACCTTCAAATCAGCTCAGGATGCATCCTGCATATGATGCTTGGACTTCCGCTCAGCGGTGCCCATGGTTAGCAGGGAATGCTGCTTCAGCAGCCAGTGGGGCAAGAAATTTTTGCGGGTCATACACGACCATGGTTTGATAGTAAGAGGAGACTAGGTGATGCCGGATTATGGTAGTCATGATGATCATGGTGTATCAGATATCACTATTCTTCACAGCACAAGTTGGTCTTCCGCGATCTTTTCAGGCGGTGAATGTCAGATCCGTGGATGTTCTAGAGGGAGGGTATCAGCTACCCACCATATCTTCAGGAGTTTAAGTGTGATCAGCGTGCTTGGACATGCATTCTGCATATCTGGTACACAGTGCTCTTGAAATTGAGCCTCATGAAGCCAAGTAATTACACATAGTAAAAGATACAAAGTCGACAATGTATTTCAGAAAGGAACTGTCGAACGGAATCATCTATCAGTCATCACTTCCTGCGTTGGTATCCGGGTCAGGAACCATCCAATTGAGCAGTGTTGGTTTCTGAAGTGAAAGGGCACGATTGGGCCACCAATTGATAAGTGACTTTCCCAACAGGCCCAACAGGTGGTTGACACGCTGAAGATCATGGATCATGGAGGGGTAAAACTTCTAATTCCATGCATATTCTATGGCCCGCTCAGGTTTGATCACACATTCATACACACCCACATGTATAACAAAAAACCTACCAGTAATAGCATGAATGATGATAAACATGATCAAAAGATAGTGCTCCTATCATAGGAAATTGCCATACATCATACATTTACAACATCAACGCAGTCGTGGCTTCCATTCCTGGCTGGTATGATTTCCCAACTCGAGCGGTTCAGCTCCGGACCCGGTCTCGGCGCCCTAGGCAACGAAGAGGGCGACATCCGCTGCTGGGCGCAGTCCCCGCACCGCAACGACGAGGCACACAAGATGAACTTTGTTGACCACTAAGGGGATCAGCAGTGGCTCAGTTTACCAGATTTTACTGGAATTAACGATGATTTTAAGTGATGGTATGGATCTACTACAATGATGATTCCATGAGTTTACCATCACTAAGGGGATTTCATTAGTAAACTAATGGATGATGATGATATTAATCATCGCTTAGTTGGTGAACAAATTTCATCACTTAGATGGCTGTTCGGTTATGAACTTTGTTTACCAGATTTGCCACTGGAGATTCCACAAGTGATAAGTTTGAGTGGTAACACCAATTAGTAAACTAATCGATGGCGGGTGATGGAGAGATTACACAAGTGATAAGTTTGAGGGTAAAACGGATCAGTAAACTAGTGGATGATGGGTGATGGAGAATACACAAGTGATAAGTTTGAGCTGTAAACCAAAGGATGATGGGTGATGGGCAGTATGATTTATGATACTAATGAATGGTTACTCAAACGGTAACTCAACTCGTGGTCACCCTCCAGTCGCTGGCTGCAAAATGCACTCTCCAGAGAGAAGAGCCACCTAGAAATGGCCTGGATTATTCGGCCAGCGATGCCCAGGCCGCGACAGATGAGTTTTGGCTGATGGCAGTTGAGTGCGAAGCGTATGGTCAATTAGGAGTTGATAAGATTGAAATTTGATGTTTGATTTGGTGAGGGATGCTTTATTATCATAATCATATGAACCAATCGCTGCGACGCAACCTTGTTTTGAATAGGGAATGTTTAGATTTTAAGGGGTCTACAAGAACGTGTTGCATGTCAGGCAGGCGGTTTGGTGCACCACAATTCAGGATGCCTGATTTTCTTGGCAGGCACTTTTGTCGCCCTTGATGAACGTCACAAGTTTGTTGGACTTGACTCTGGATCCAAGCGAGCGCGAGTGTCCCGGCACTGGGGACAGGTGCAGTACCAACGAATTCGTTGACTTTGGTGTTCAAAGATGCAAATTCAATGTGCACAGCAGATTTCATATTTATGATATTGAAAATGTGTTTTGCACACACCCTACATTATCTTACTTGCCAACAGAAGTACCAACTCCTACCAACAGTTCACTATGATCGAAGTGGTTAGTCTGGATGAAACTAGAAGCCTTAGCGACCAAATGTTGGGTCTTCTTGTTTGGGATTGCCTTTGGAACTACCGCCTGCTAAACTAACATAGGAATAGAATTGTTAAGGGAAATGTGGGAAATCAGCTATTTCTATGGTGGAGTCTCCCTTGCCAATTTATTGTAAAAGAGGGTATAAGTTAAGTGTTTGAAATTGTATTGGTTGACCATCACATGGCTAATCGTGGCTAGCAATATGTTGGTTTTGAATACTTGAACTCTCCAATATGATGACAATTCCGATAGGGACTTCTAATCCGTAATGCTTTGCTCGTGTCACTCATCATTCATTTTGCAGAATGAGCCTGTCTAGAAGGGTGGAACGCAGTTTAGTGCTTGGTTTTCTACTAGCTACTAGGTGCTGTTTGGATCTGGGATCCTGCCCATTGTACACAATATATTGACAGATAAAATATACTGGTATACAATTGCATGCGTCCAAAATACGTTTCAAATATTGAGTCTGTATACATACACATGTGTGGTTGACATGTAGGCACATTGGAAAGTTGTTTTTGATGTTTTTGTACATCCCAATGTTCCTTAACAAAAACAGTTCCAGCTTTATGATTGTTGTTTGATGCTTGGGACGCAGTTGGCCTTCGCGGATTTCACCGTCACGAGGTCCTTGAGCGAATTTCTGCAGCGCATGAGTTCGAAAGCTGCCAGTTCCACGGCACCTTGGCCTCGCAGGGCGCGCTGCAGTCAGCTGCTGTCCACGGTGGGACGGAGAAGCACTTGGCTTGGGACTTACGACTTTGATCTACATGACCAAGCATCAAATGCTGAACTAGCTGGGCGATGTTTTAGTATTAGGGTATGATTCTCCACACATATCAAGATTGATAGGGTATGTACCAACTATATTTGGGCGAACGCTTTCCTTGAAACCATTTTGAAAGTTTTTTTGTGGCTGGCTGTTTCATCGCATTGCAATTTGGTTTGCCAGGACAACCGGCGCCTTGCACTTTTCAGGATGGTATGACACGAGTTGCATGATTGCCCTTTGTTATGCTACATATCCCCTTTGATTCAATGGCCACTTCCGTTCGTTCATTCGCTTGTGATACCGGTGGCATATTATTTGTAAGGTTTGGATTTTGGAGTCATATGAGTCATATTCCCATTGACCCCAAAAAATCATTGGTTTCTTGGTGATTTCTTGGTTCCCTGACGCATCCATCCCTGGGGAAACCACCAGTGAAGCGAATCCCTGGCCGCACAGCACGACCAGGACCGGGTGGGCACCTTGACCTTGAAGCTGAAGAAGGCCAAGCCTGTCGAGGCCTGGCAGCCCTTGAGTTTGGTCTCCGAAGACTTGCGGAGTTGAAACATGATTGAGTCAGTGAGTATGGTATGTTGTGTATGGAGTCATTGAGTTTTATGGAGTCATTGAGTATGAGTATATGGTGAATAACCAGTGGTGGTTTTTGGACATGTTCTATTTTACCTCGTGTTAAGACATGGTTGGTTGACTGATATTTGGGGGAAACCGAGTAATGGTTAACAAGCGGTTCGCACCGCTGGGGGAGCGCTCATGACGGAAGTGAGTGGGTTAACAATGAGTAATTCTAGGGGATCATCATCAGCAATATTGATTTAACAACTGCTAGTTGGTGGTTGATGGGTCCAATTGGAGTTAGAGCCACTAGGAGTGGTTAAGAATGGGGGATCATCACCAACAATAATGCTTACACAGCTACACAGCTACTGGTTGGTAGTTTCATCGATTGTTTATTTTCCCTGGTATTAAGAAATGGCTAGTTGGTTGACTACTGTTTTCATGGGGGAAACCACTGGCCAGTTTTCTTTTGTCACTGAGCCATGTATATTTTGACAACAGATTGTGTATGGTATATGGCTCATATGGTATAATTTGTTGACATTGTGTATCGTGTATGGTATCATGCCAGGCTAGTGTATGCCACTAGCCTCGAAACATGTCCATTGAGTATGGTGAAGATCATGTGCACGTTGGAAGCGAGCTGTGAAAGATCATGTTGTTTTCTACCTGCCCCATACCTCACCATTGGCAGTTGCTTCACTTTGGAGGCAGGTTACTTCAAAACCTATTTGGCTATGGGTCAATAGTAACCAACCAATCATGGGGGATAATGACCAACCAATAATGAGGAAAACAACGCAGGGATGGTGATGGAGAGAGATCGGGGAACCAGGGGTACAGGGTTTTGACCCACTGCCATTTGGCTGGTGGCCTCAAATGTGCCTGATTTTTGCAATTCTACCTTGGGATGATTTGCCACCCTGACCCATGCTTCAATTTTCTGTATGTGACTGCCATTTTGTGTGGGCCACTGCGCAACCTAGAGGGTTGGTGAGGGATATTGGTTGATGGGTATTGGTGGGTGGGTTTGATTGTGGATGTTCACCCAACTTGTGATGAGCCAAACAGCGCCACACATGGACGGAACATTTAGGCTCATGATTATTTGCTAGAAACACCATCAAATTCCTTAGTTATATCATGTTATATCACCATCAATTACTTTCTGTATATCACCACCAATTGAGAATACTGTAGTCTGCGTGCACCACTAGCGTGATGTTCATACCACCTAGTAACATGTTTATACCCTACGTGCAGCAACACATCCATCCCACCTATGTCTATAGCAACTATGTCTATACCACCCTATGCCACCACAAAACCCGCTTGGCTCGGCACCAGTTTAGCTGTTCCCTTAGGTGCAACTCACCGGAATCAAGGTCCCAGCGCGTCGTAGCAGATGCTTGACCGGATGGCCCTTGGTGGCTGATCCTGGAAGATGAAGGGGGTGACCTATGGTTGGTTGACTGATACTTGATGATGAATTGATGGTTGAGTACTTGTTGCTGGTGGTTAACCTACCGGATGTCCGTAGCAGCCGCTTGGCTAATGGTGGTTAGCTGATTCGTTTGGCGGTTAATAACATGTTAATAACCATGAGTAATCAAGGGCAAATGAATAGGGCTCATCAATTTGCACAGCAGAACATGGGCGTTCGGTGGTAGTACAATCCTTGGTACTCATTTTGTTTCCTTTGGCCATTGCTTGACAAGGTAAGCTCCACAGAGATGGGGACAGACCCTCGCATGCTTCATTCCATTTCTATGGTGGGTCTTTGTTTGCAAAATTGTTGCTTCCCAGTTGCTCGATTTTGTCCATCAGAAATGCACTTCTAAGCAGCAGAGCCAGTCGGTTCTGCACGAACAGCTGAGGCAATCGGCGGGCATCAAAGTCAGAGGAATCAAAGGAGGAGGGCCGCATGCTGATTGGCTTGCCACTTGTCTGGTGCAACCTTTTGGTGCAGCTCAGCAGGTTGCCAACATGTTTCCCAACCCCCAATGACCGCATGTGTCTGAAAGATTTGATG
The DNA here is from genome assembly GCA_009767595.1 of Symbiodinium kawagutii. Classification (NCBI taxonomy): domain Eukaryota; class Dinophyceae; order Suessiales; family Symbiodiniaceae; genus Symbiodinium; species Symbiodinium kawagutii. The sequence goes on from VSDK01026741.1 coordinate 358,218, forward strand.
GGAATCGGAGTCTGAAACCCCCTCGCTAGAAAACCGTGTGAGCTCACCCATGTGCTCCCTGGAAGTTGGACATGGCAAAAATGTGGCAACGGACCCCAGCAAAGAAGGTCCATATTTTGAATGCAAACAGAGAACTTTTGCATTTGCAGGAGAATCTAAATGCATAATGCGATGGAGAGAGAGAAATGCTCAATTGATTTATCATTCATCAGCGTTATTCTATCATTACATTCATTTGGTGGATTCCCGGTTTTGCTTCAAGCTACCTCCACCTTGGAGCAACAGCTGACCGTAAAACTTTGTCCTACAGCTTGCAACGAGATGGGAGTAGCCAATCTGTGTTGTTCAAAAGGAGTTGCCGCAGAAGCCGTGCCTTATTACCACCATCATTCAGAAGGAAAGAACCCTGTAGCATTGCATGGTTTGGTCTCATTTTTGAATTGGCATGTCATGGACTGTGCGCTGTCCAAGCACCCAAACGTTTGTGCGTGTTTTTGCGGGATGTACAAGCGGTAATGACCAAACGTCACACAAAAATCCGGAATGAACATCAAGTTGGTCATTTGCAGCATGTCGACCTGGGGCACAGGGGCTCTTGACCCACACTGACTAAGTAGGTCTTTCGAAGCATGCTTTCTCCACCACCATTGGAAGCAGTGCACTGCGCATCCTGAGGAAGTTGTCGCCAGTCACAGAGCAGCTCGGCGGCTTATGACCCCAATGTGAAGGGCAGGTCACGCTTGCAGATCTTTTCCTGAAACATCCCGCGTTGGTTGGTTGTTAGTGGTTTTGAACATGATATATTTTCCAAAATGAAACTATTAACAATTGGTTGGTTGACAAGCATGTTCTTTAGATAGGGGCAGTTCGGCGGTTCAATCACCAACCAGAACATGGTGTTTATTTTCCCCACATTTGGTATGGTCATTTGATTGATACTGTTTGTGGGACGGCATTGCTTATAGCCACCATTGGATCCTTCCCCAAAAGTGATTGTTTCCTGTCACAAGTTTGAAGGGGCGCTCCACGCCTCGGAAGCCCAATGAAACTCAGCTTTGGAGTAACATGTTTGTTTCCCCTATCCATGTTTGATTCGCTCGGGCTATCGCGCGTTCTCAAAAATAGCTTGTATAATAGTTTTGTTGCCGGGTCAACGAGATATAGATACAGCAGGATAGGGCAGTATGTTTGGTTTTGGGTCATCAACCAGCATGGCGATCCATTGGCGAATGTCCAGAGGAAAAGCCTTTTCCAAAATGATTCGTCAACTGAGTTGCTGGTCTAACCCTTAAGGGAAAGGCTTTTCCTTTGGACAAAAGTTAGTTGTTAATGTTAAATCCAACAGGGTTAACCCTCAACCCTTTGTCAACCTGTTTGCGAGCGTCCCTTCGTTGTCAACGCTTCGTTGTCACCTGTGCTTCTTCGCTCCTAGGCTCCGAAGTGGCTCGAAGGGCCGCGTATCGGTGGAGTCTCCCATCAAATCCAGGAGGGGCCAGCCTTGGGAAGCCTCCTGTGTGGTGCTTTGCTATTGGAATACAAGGCTATTAGGATGCTAAAGGAGATCATCCATTGATGATCATGACATATCCATGGCCATCTTGTGGCCAAGATGGGGGCTTTCCTCCAACGTACAAAGGATTATTCGTACTGAGGTTGCCAGGTCAACCCTCGAGAATACCTCTGTTTGAGAGGCGATGCCAGGGTCCAAGCCCAATTCACCTCAAGAATGAAGAAGAGTCATTGCCAAAATCGGAGTGTGCAGCCCCAAACGGAATGGTCAACAAGTTGTCATGTGTGCACGGCTTGACATCACTGATGGACAACCGCAAAATAGATCACCAAGTACTTCCGAACATGCTCACCGCTGCTGACCGTCTCCAGGAGAGGAGGCAGTACAGAGAACAGAAGCTCGCTTGCACAGCGTTGAGGCTGTAGCTCTGCAGCGCGTTTGCAAGCATTAAGCCGCCTTTGGCGTGCAAACTTGCGGGTCTTCTCAGAGTCGTCATGCAGATGTTCGATGATTTTATCTTGTTGAGACCTGGGAGTCAGTTGTGAACACATGTTGGGTTGCGAGCAGTTGCGAGCTGGCTTCATTTAGCTGGGTGATGCTTTTCGGATGTCCGTTTCCATATTTGTCCATCCAGTCCGGATGTGTAAACCTGCAAAATTAGACTTTCCAATCCAGGGCACTTACCAACAGTCACTTGATCCAATGTTTGGGTTGTTTTCCGGACATGTTGTGGCCAATTTGAGGTTTCATTATTTTGGGATCTAATCAAATAAGGGCCATCGTCTTAAATGCTTCCCACCTTAGCCTTCAGTTGCTAAGGATCGGCTTTCGGTGTCCAAATTTTGCGATATTTTGCGCACGTTTGCACCAACAAATCGCTCACCATGTGGCTGTGGGTTGATGTCCACCAGCTCCAAATTGAATATACACATATCAATGAACATCCAAACAACGACAACGACTCATTTGGCCATATGTTGGATGTCCCTTAGGGTACCACGACATCGACCCACAGCCGTATCTCACCAAGCAGTTTGAGCAACCCTAGTGCTTCGAAGGACCTCATGGAGCATTAAACTTTAAAGATTTTGCATTGTTGGTTTTGGTATTTAAGAACAAGTTATTCCTTTTCTGTGGCTACTTGGGGAGAGGTGATCTTAGATTCGCTACAATAATACATTTGATCAGGAACAAAATTGACTGGAGACTGATGAGCACAAGGCAGTTCCATTGGTGTACCTGGGAGAGCCAGCAAACGTCCACCAAACAAACGTGCTGTAATGGCATGCTCGGAAGCATTTGGTTCGACTTCCCGTCAAGGGGAGCCATCATTGATCAATATCATTGATTAGCATCATGAACAACCATTACTCGTTGGTGGTTTCAAATATTTTCAGTCTTTCCCTGTTATTGCCAAATGCTTGTTTGGTTCACTATTCTGTTAGGGTTTGAAGCCATCAAGGAGGTTCATCTTTGGCAGCTGGGCAATCAATGCCAATCATCCATCAGCGTTTCCCCACAGACACCGAGGACCGAGCACCCCGCAGTCCAAGGTGGGCAAGGGATGAGGCAAACCAGCACACCAATGGCTAGTGTTGGCGAACTGTTTCAGAACGTTTTACATCATTTGAAACAATGTATGTGCATACCAACTAGGACTAATTATCAAGTCAAGGAAACCTGAGTGTGCACCCAGCTTATGGCGGAGACATTGTGGTTCAAAGGTGATGCACATGCAGACAATAGATGGCTGGCCAGTGATTTAAGGATTTGTTGATTGACTAATGTTTTGAAGAGTGGTTGAAACCATTAACCAAGACCATGCCAGAACAAGAGAGAAAAACAGAACCGACGTGGGACCGCAACTCTTGGATATGTCAGCCGTAAGGCCCACGGAAAGATATATAGTGCTCACGCGAATGAGATTGATTGGGCGCTTTGTGCTTAGGATCTCGCTCGCGTTTTTGAGGATTTGGATCACTTCTGAGAAACAACTAGGCTGCTAACTTGATTTGAGCTACCATTACATAACTCATAGGTTTCTTTTGTACCCACCAGGTGTTCACAGCGCTTGCCCAACAGCAATCTACACCAACGGTAGCCGCCAGCATTCATCCAACATCAGCTTCAGGCCACCAAGAGCATCGAAGAGCCACCAGTGCTGTTCCTGGGCTGCCTTACATGGTGATCTGGGGGGTACAAATGAGGTGTGCCACTCATCAACAATGTTTGACTGCTGTTGGTCATCTCAATTTTCAATATTTTTCAATTGTTAGTGAGCATTGGTTGGCCAAAATTGTTACTGCGCATTAGTTAGTTATAGCCAATGGTATGAGAATGGGGTAGTTCAAAGGGTCGGGAACGACTATTGGCGATTTTAAACCATCACTTACTGTACATATCATCGTTTTTATCAAACATGCAGCAGTCATCACTATTCGTTAATCACGTATAGTTGTCATGTTTTATTTTTAAGGCAATGGTCCAAATGATGGTTCAGACAATAATGACGGTCAGCAGCTGGTTGATGATGATGATGATGATGATGATGATGATGATGATGATGATGATGATCGACGATAGCTAAGTGTGTTCAATGGTCAACAGTAGCAGCCTGAAACAAATTCACAGAGATCAATAATATCATGACACGCTTGAATGGTTTGGGATGATGTGATTCAAGTCAGAAACATTTTTCCATTGCATGACCACAAGCATTAACACGCAATTGTGCATCAGGGATTGAGATTGGGTCACCATGGCTCGTGAAGATAGCAATGAACAAATTGGGCTGATTCTGTTGCTTCAGCGAGTTGAAAGATGTGGGTGCCAAGCACAGCGACTGCGATATGGCTAAAGAGTATTCTGTCAGTAGTGGCAGCCGAAGGCAACACTAAGTCCAACAGCCAAGTGGCCAGTAGCTCGACCACATAGAAGGGCTCGCAGCTCGGTGCTGTTCCCAGGCGATTGCCCTCCAAGAGTGCCGCCCTTGGCGATGGGCAGTGGGAAAATGTGTCAAGAAGACATACCATGTTTGGTTAAACTACGCAAAGCAATGATGTAAATTTTGTGGTCCTTTAGATATACAGTATTTGGTCCATGATGGTTCATTAGTTGATTCTAGAACTATCAGAGTGGCTGATCTTTGACCAACTGTTGCTGAGTTGTATCATGTACCAACCAACGTCTAATCAAATGAAAGCGATGGAAGGGCCATGTCACCGAAGTGATGGACTGTCCAAGGAAATCGCATCACGCTCACAGAAAGTCGCATTGACAAAGTGGCAGATGTTTGCTGTTCTCATACTAGTTGTTTTGATTGCTGTTTTTCAATGTAGGGACAACACCCAAATCATCGATCATTAAACATGTATAGTTGTGAGCCAACCATTTTTGGGGTCCGTAGTTTGAGAAACTACCATATCCTCTCCACAAGCACTGCCGGTCGATGTGCTGGACCTTACCCATCTACGCACCTGTGAAGCAGATGATCCACACGTCCATCTTCATGAAGGGTCCAGTATAGATGCGTTACCCAGTTGGGTTACCGGAGTTAGCCGTGGAATTCCTGATTTTTGACGGTGGGTTTTTCTCGAAAATTGATCTTTGAGGTGAGATTCCCTTGAGAAAATTGAATTTTTGAATCTTTCATTGGTAATCCATCCGCTACCTGCTCATCAACACCAGAACTCATGGGTAAAAGAAAATCAAAATAAGTACAATTCAAATGCATTCTTATTAATGCATACACGTTCCATTTTACTGGAAAAAACTACGTGGTCAATACTCTCAACATGTTGCCTTTGCCGTTTATTCTATTCAACCATATCGTTGCATTGCTGCCTCACTGCGCCAGCATGGCATTTCTTCATGGGTTATACCGCTACAAAGAGTGGGTTGATGGGCCACTGGGTGATCAACCGATTGAGCGTCAACAACTTGGGTTTATGTATGGTTGCCCGTACCACTGGAGTGGTGTGTTACTGAATGCGGAACTTAATGACCAAACATCGGGCAGGGCCAACAAACGGAAAGAAACCCTGGTTTATGGGCGGGAATTGTAATTATGGGAGATCGAGCTGTGAAGCAAAACCACAATATTTGCTGGTCAATCGCAGCTATTCAATGTCAAACTAGGGGTGGTTTGTTACTTTGTATTGAGCTCCACCAATGTTCATCAACATCATCAACTGTCCTGACGACTAGGAAATCCATGTTACAAAGCCACTGAAATTGAAGCAAGAAGAGCTGGTGACTTGTCAACTTAAATCATGTGGCAGATTATGGCGGTCTAGAGGGTCATGGGTCTCCCGCTTCTTACATTTTCTTGCCAACGATCAGGAGAGACAAAAAGACAGCAATTTTCAGAATGGTTAGCTATTAATTACTTAGCAAATGATGCTAGTCAGCAACACCATTCATGAACCACTAGCCGCTAAAACAAATGATGTATACTAACTTCATCAAGGAACCATTCATTGTTCATCAACCATGACTTTGTTCTCATTGTTCATGGGGATGGCAGGCGACCTCCCGATAGGTGATCCCCTCAGAAAATCTCAGACCTAGATGGCTGATCTTTTTTAGTTGACAGATGGCCAATGATCCCAGTTAATCATGACAATAGCCAACCGCACCATCTATTTGGGGGTCATTAGCGCTTATTTGCCACCTGATACACCATGGCTTGGGACGGTGAATAAATCCCATGGTTGGATGGTTGGTTGGATGGTGAACACCCCCACATGGTTTGTTGGATCATTGATAAGCCCCATTTATATCTAAACCATAGGGGCTAGTAACCATCCAACCTTTATCTCCTTAGTGACATGCCTGTCCACGTCAACCATGGCAATCCTGCCAGCCTCGGCAGGTCGCACAGAGAATCGCAGCGAGAACCGCGAGATTCGTGACGTGCCCGTGCTCAAGGTGTGGAAGCAACGCTGGGGATGGTCGCTGGCGGATTTTCGCTTGGAATGGTTATGGTTTATGATGAACCATCCCCTGGGTGGTTGATGGCCATGATCGCATGGTCCATAGTCGCTCAGTATGAACCCAGGAAACCGATGTTTTTGAACCATCAGTTTGGGAACGCTGGGAGACCTGGATCAACCCATTTCTTTGGCGGAAAGGGGGCAGGGAAACATTTGGTGGTTTCGCAAAATAGGGAACCCCCAGAAATGGCGGTTGGTAATGGATGATTTCGGATTACACCTTTTTGAGAAGCCACCATTTTGGGGGTGTTCAGACGGTATACCAAGATATCGCAATCCCAAAGCACACATTGGCTGAATCCACAGCCCCGTTCTGTGCCAATTCCATGTTGTTTGTGCAACAAACCAGCGTATTTACCGGACCCACTGGAATCAAGGTGGGTGTCAACCATGATTGCTTGTAAGTAGCATCATCACCTACTAGTGGTCACCAGTGCCTAAATTAACAATATCAGCCACGAATGAAACCATATTCACCACCAGTTACCAGCAAGCAGCGATGAATCATTCCCAAACTTTACGTAGCCTCAAATTATAAACCATTTGGTTCATTAGAAAACCATTATTTACCTCAACTACTTAGATACCATGACACACCAGCTCTTAATGAGACGTGCGCATTCGTCCACAATCATCAATCATTAGATGATGACAACTAATTACCATAAGAGATAGAGAGAGAGAACTCCAAGAAAGACCAACAATAGCCATTAGTAGATAATAATGACCATCATCAGCCAATAAGAGCATTCAGGACCACCATTAGTCATGGTTCCCAGCTGGTTTTCCATTGTTTCGCATGGCCAATCACCACCCTATCAGTTCTTGATATATTAGCCACCCTTGGTTTGACCAAACCATTGATATCCATTGATCATAGCCATGGTTCACCAAGACTAGCTGGTCTCAAAATGTTTCAAGCATCAATGATCAATGGCAAGTTGTTTCACCAAGCCATTGATGAGTCGGTTCCCAGCTGGTTCCTTGGCGGCTGGTTTCACCCATGGCCCCGCTCCAGCACACGGACACGGAGTGCCTGGCGGATGACGAGAGCCGAGAGACCAGGCCAAAAGCGGACCCATGGCGCTGGGCGATGGGGAAACGATGGGTTTGCTATGGTTTACCCTGGTTATTAACGTTTGTTATAGCCATGTTGTACTACGATTTACTATGATTTACTATGGTTTGCTTTGGTTTACTATGGTCATTAAGTTTTTCCTTGGTGAGACCATGGTGTGAGATAGCCATAGCTTAGTACGGAAAACCAAGTCAGATCATGAATTAGAGGATATAGTTAACCATTAGAGGATATAGTTGTTCATGGTCAAACGAATACTGTAACTATGGTTTATCATAGCTATCAATGGTTGATGATCAGAGGGGATTATAGTTTACCATAGTGAATGGTTGTTAAATGTTGTTAATATAGGAGATTTATCAACCAACCAGTAGTTCATCGTAGATGATTTTAGGTGTAGTGGAAACAATACATAGTGGTTGATGACTATGGTGACGCAACTGTTTCTAATATTCAAACCGGGAAACCAGCCAAGTATAGAAAAACCAACCCACGAACCAACAGGGAAACCATTTGAATATAGGGTCAATAGTCATGTTTGATAGGGAAACATTGGAACACCACCAGCAACTAAAGAGGATTGCAGTGGCTCATGATTTACCGGCGTTTAAAAGCAATTACAGCCCCAATAGCTTTAGGGAAACCAACCAATTAAAATGGGTACGCCAAGACTTTGGAAAAAACAAAAAACATGTTGAACCTGTGATGATTTTTGAGTGGCTATGTAACGGTCGTTAATCATTAACTAACTGATGATTCATTTGTGTAGCAGATGATTATGGACGGTCATTCACTGGTGAGATCGTTTGGCATTTATTTGGTATTGCTGTTTGACTGCTGATAAACTGATGGAGATATAGATGATTAACGGGTGGTTGACAGATGACTATTTTAATTTTGTGATTGACAAATGAGTGCCGAATCAATGGGTTCATGAATTAACTAAGTACATCATCAATGGCAAACTGATGATTGGCTGGTGATAATTCATATGATAGTATAGTGAATACGATCATATACGGATTGGTTCGAAGTTCCAGTACGCAATTTGTTTTCAACAACATTGCTGCAGATGATTGCTTGTAATTGACGGATTTTTTCTAAGATTGGTAACGAGCACCAACCAGGATGGGATGTATTAATCATGGGGTTTTGTACTTGGTGATGGCTAGTGAGGATGAACGATAGTCAAACCGAAAAGCAGGAACCATACCCCTTAACACCATAAACCTAAAAAAATGACTTTAAAAGCATTTATTTATCACAGCACCCATCAATGGTTGAACATTTTATCGAAAATTAGAAGGTAGGATGTTAGGATATTCCACATGTTGCAAATAGTATGGAAAAGGAGAGGTGAGACACCCCAAGCCCTGCAACAACATAGGAAGTGAAAAGTATGATGCCGCAACCTTGCAAATTCCATAGAAATTGAGAAGCTAGCATTTCCCAAATGTTGCAAACACTGTGGGAAATGAAAGGTATGATGTCCCAAGCGAGCATGGGAAATCAGAGGCAGGATATCCTAAATGCTCCAAATGCCCTGGGAAATCAGAGGCAGGATTTTCCAACTGAAAATGCCATGGGAGATCCTAGTTTCCAGTCTGGATTTTTTGCCCAAGAAAAATCCACAAAAAAGATCCACAACATCCCGCAACAAGTTTCTACCCTTTACCTATTGAGGATTGATATTCGAATATATTTCATTCACTGCAGAATTGCCATATATGCACCGGCCATTTGGGATTCATGTAGCACGCACCTACTACATATTTGTGATCATGTTTGTTCATCTCGCCCTGGTGCAGGACAGACCTCCAGCGTCCAGGCTTGGGAGCCGTGGCGCCTGGTTGGATTTGATGGTTGCATGTACCAAATCTGGTTACCTGGTGATTAGCCAATTGCAAGCATATTTTTCGGATGCCCAATTCATATCATTTACAAAAGATCTGTTAGCAACGAATTAGCCACCTATTACGTGATGTAGCTTGCTGGAGGGAAGACGTGGAAAGGAAACAAGCGGATCAGGCCCAAAAAAGGCAAACACTATGGCAATGTCAGTAGGTTCATAAACCGATCCATGCATAGATTGGCAGAGATCAACGGGTGGATTCTACCACCGTTCGCGTGCGAAACACACACCACCGCTGATCACCGGCATAGCCCAGCTGCTGGACGTGGCCTGCGAGGTGCCAGACCTCCTGGCCTTGCTTCGAGATTGCAGCAGCGTGCCAGAGGAAAGGGCCTGACGCTGGGCATGGCAACTTGGCGCTGGCTGAGTGGTGAGCCGGGCCAACCAGAAAGCTCAGCTGGGGGCTGAACGGGAGGTTCTAAAGTATGTTTTTGTGGTTTCACCAAGTGCCATAGGCTATGGCTATATGAGTTTTGTCCATTTTTGGCCCAAGATGTCCATTCCTGATTTTGCTTAAATTGGAGAACTCATTCGCAAGTGTAGCTGTCATGTTCGCTCCAGGTGGATGGTCCCTGGATGGTGTGAACCTAATACCATGATTTCAATCGGCAAATTTTTGGATTTTAAATTTAAAGAGTAAATAATAATTTTGTAGATTTTAAAAGGTACAGTGTGAACTTGCAGGCTGGGTGGCTCGAGTAAGCTGTGAGCCCCACAACATAAAGCTCGGCCCTTGAGAGAGGGAAGTGGGTGAAGGCAGGGTTTGGTCCGCCGAATGGTCCCATGTCCACAGAGAGATGCACAGGATTTCCCAAGATATGCAACTTGAGTCGTAGCTTATGCCAGCGGCTGGGGACCAAAGCCTTGGCCGGCCTTGGCGCACCCAAGGATTGTAACAAGATCACGCGAGCGACCTGGTGGAAACGGGTGGAGCTGGGGAGCTGTTGTGCCTGCGGGCAGCGCGCAAATTGATGCTGCGGCTGGCAGATGCTCCAAACCAACAGGACAACCATACAAAAATTGACCAACCAAAAACCAATTCAGTATCTTCTATATGCTTATTTGAAACCACACCATCAATCCATTTAACCATTATAAATTTTAAACCACACTAACCGCAAACCATTTGAACAATCCCATCATGGCGAGCAAACACAACCCACTTGGTGCTTCATCCCAGTCGTTGAATACCCAGGAAGCAGACGAGGAACACCCGAGGCGCCCTCCTCCCAGGAGACCACCGAGACCTTCGTTGATGCCCACGACCACTACGAGATGCTCGAGCAGTTGGGCCGTGGTTCCGTGGCCACTGTGAGGCGCCCCGCCGGTGCCAGGAGTTTGCCATTGGGGTGACTGAGAACCCGACTTGGGACTTCCAACACAAGACATTTCAGATTCTGTGAGGTGTTTAGTTGTATGCATTCCCTTTTGGATATCAAAATATATGTGCCTTTCACTGCGGTACATCCGGTTTCATGCTATTGCAATGGTGCCAATATGCACTTTTTGGTGCAGATTGGCTTGGAAGTATCAATCTGACACCACTTTTAAAGGAACCTAGCTCTCGGCGCAGATGTCTCTACATGGTGTATACGCATTGCAAATGTATATTGCACGCTTCGTGTGAATCCTGACGCATGCCAGCGCGCATTCATGTTACACATGTCATTTGTTTTCAATGAATTGCAACTAGCAATTGTACTGGGTGAAGAGTAGAATCTGATGTGCTAATCTTTTGGGGCAAAAGCCTGGGAGCTTTGCATAGCATGCTGCTTATGTTATAGAGCACCCTGATATTTGAACGATTTACATTACTGATGGCTTATTTTCGTGTATCCCTTTAAACTGCTGATTAGTATTGATTAGTTGACATGCTTTGTCTACTGTCAGCATGATACATCATCCTATTTAATATGGTAGTAGCTCCAAATGAATGACCCAGAATTGATGATACACCACCACCAATTGGTTCAAGTGATGATGACTTATGGATCTATACGGGTCTTCCCTGGTATCAGTTGGCACGTGTTGATCCACCTGGATCTCAGCAGGCTTCACCACCGCGGCGATTCCGAGCCTCGCCAATCCTCGCTGCCAGGAAAGCCGTCCGCAAAAAGGATGGCATGGTGGTGTCGTTGAAGATCTCCGGCAGCTGGGATGGTGAAGGATGGGCTGGTGATGAGTGGTTGTTGAATGGTAAATGGTTGGTAAATGCTTGGTGAATGCATGATGTTGGTTGATGGTGGTCCATGGTTGGCTTGTGTGGATTATTGTTGGTTACTCGCGCTGGAAGTGCTTGGTTACCAGTCGGTTACAAGCTGGTTGACGTGTCGTTAGTATGTAGTACAGGTTGGGGATCCGTTGGCAACAATTGATTTATGGTTGGTTTATGTTGCTTAATGGTCGGCTGTTTGTTTGCTACTGGTTGCTGAATTGTTTGGTTGCTCTTGGTCAATGCCTTAATGTTGGTCAATAATTGGCTATTTGTTGGTTATAAGGTATATGCTAGTTGCAGGGGAAGAATTGCTGATATCAACCAATTGGTATTTTCCAGTACTATTAGTATGGGGAATCAGTTGTTCATTGATGGTAATCATTATTTATAGACGGGTGGAATGAATGAACGATTTTTCAAACCAATTTACATGTACATTTGTTGACATGTGTGTGGATACATTCATGTATTATGTAATCAGCATTTGCAGTAGATAGTAAATTCATTGTTGAAATTAAACGCTATTATATCATTGTCCAACCAGTTCAATAGTTTGTCAAGTTGGCACTGACAGTTTCAACTGGTCGGTAAACTAACTGGCATTGCTTTTATAGCCACAGTAAGGGTAATTTCACTCCTACCAGCCAGTTTGCCAATCAGTACCAACCATTTGCCCGATCAGCTATGACAAATCATGGTTGGCTGTTGGTGAAAGCCTGGTTACTTGTTGGTTCATGGTTGGTTCATGCTTTGATCACCTTGATATTCATGTGGGGTTGGGGGGTCACTCTCATGGGTATAGGAACCAGCCAGTGGTGCTGTTGAACCATGGGTGACAAGGTGACAAGGGAGATGATGAGGCATGGTTGGTTTACAATGGTTGATCGACTGAACATAGAGAATGACAGCCAACCGGAACCAACAATCATTCACAAATGCAAAGATTAGAATTGATCAGAGTTCATTAAACTTGTTAAAGGAAGCATTTGCTATGTTCTGCTAAGGAATGCATTTTGTTCATATCTGGGATGCGCGCTGGGAGTAGGGAATTTTGACGCACAGCCATGTAAAGCCATGTGAGCAAAAGTTCCTGCTCACAGAAGCTCATAAACAAGAGAACCAGCAAAACCCAAGTATCCGAAGTTTGCTTTGTTGAGGGTATCCCAGATTCATTGTGTTACTTTGGCAATTTAACACCATTGCCAAAATAAATAATAACATCAATTATATAATAACTATAAGTTGATATTGTTGACAATAACATTTGGGATACGCTCAACATCATAATCTGAATAATGTTGGCAATTAGTTATGTAATTCCAAAATAAGGCCATTTGTGTTGGAACAAATGAGTCCGGGCAGCCCAGGTAGCAAGGACAAATCCACATTGGTGGAAGCCGAGTTCAAGATCCTGCAGCCACTGGGGAAGCAGAGCTGGGCTGGAACACCAGGCATACAGGATTTAGTTCTAAAAACTCTGCAGTCTCCAAACTTGGGACTCTTCAACAATTATTTGGGATGGGAATTGTTTTTCTGGTGTCATAATAAGTTACTTGGCCAATGCCCATACCTAGGGGCCTAGGGGGATGCAAATTTGGATCATCCACGTGAGGCTTTGGAAGGTCGCTTGAGGTGGCAGCCCTGCAGGACCGGCTGAACGAAATCCAGTTAACCTTCTAACACGGTAGTGAAAGTTCACCAAACACTGCCAATCGTCACCACTTTTTTCGACCCAGCACTAGCATGGTTTGTGGGGAATCCCTCAATGGTGGTGATTGTTCAAACCAGGTCCATCAAGCACGCCAACATCATCCGAGCCTTCGACTTCTTCGAGACCTCAGTCAGTTCTATTTTGGCAGCTTGGCTTCAGCTCGATGCGTTGGCAAAGGAGCTATGGATGATCCAAAGCCAAGAGCCACGGGGCCATGATGGGCCATGGCTAGTGAAGCCATCCCAACGACAGTGTCATGGCGAGCACGGCCGTGCCATGGGGTTGGGGCTGGGGCCTTGACCAGCCATGTAGATTCAGGTCCTGGAGTTTTTCGATGGGAACAGTCTGGAGGAGGGGGTGCGGCTGGGGCTGGGGGTGGC
>VSDK01026741.1:377161-390055 GCA_009767595.1 Symbiodinium kawagutii
ATGGATGGCTGGCTGGCTAGTTGGCTAGTTGGGTGGGTGGGTGCGTGGGTGGGTGGGTGGACGCATGGACGCATGGATGGACGCATGGATGGACGCATGGATGGACGCATGGATGGACGCATGAATGGATGGACGCATGGATGGGCGCATGAATGGATGGACGCATGAATGGATGGACGCATGGATGGACGCATGAATGGATGGACGCATGAATGGATGGACGCATGGATGGACGCATGGATGGATGCATGGATGGATGCATGGATGGATGCATGGATGGATGCATGGATGGATGCATGGATGGATGGATGCATGGATGGATGCATGGATGGATGCATGGATGGATGCATGGATGGATGGATGCATGGATGGATGCATGGATGCATGGATGCATGGATGCATGGATGCATGGATTGGTGGATGGATTGATCGATAGTTCGGTCGATCGATCGATAGGTAGATAGATAGATAGCTCGCACCCTAGCACACATGCGCCCTCATATATTATTAATCAATTTCTTTCACACATATTTGCAAATACTTTGCACGCTAGCACCCATGCGACTTCGAGGGGAGCGCGTTTCTGAGGTGTGGGGCTGTGGCATTTGCGTCTTCTACATGTTGCTTGGAGTTTGAAAAGGCTGCTCCTCCGGTAATCCAACATGGCGAGGATCCAACATAGCAGCTATGTTGGTAGATCCTAGTGGCATGGAAGACTTTACTAGTTGATCCTAGTTGTAGATCCTTGCTATGTTTGATTGCCGGAGGGTTTTTGTGTGGGCATGACCAAACTTACAGCGAAGGAACAAGCGGGGACAAACAAAATCAACGGAAAACAAACACGCGCCAGGCCAACAAGTAGTGTGATTATGGAGTTGTTGAAGCGTGAACTTGATAATTTTGACGCAAAATCAAGACCCACCAAGGGAGACAAACAAAACGTTTATAAAGCATAGATAAGCGCATAGTCAATTAAGTGTATACTTACCAAAACCAGCGCTTTTCAGGAAGCATAAAATTTTCTTTTACAAACAAATCAGCCCTGATGGTGCCTGCCATACCTCATGAAAGTAACAGTTAGCGGCAGTGGTGCAAAATAGATGCTCACCCAGTTTTCATGACATCTTCAGCATGAAGTCTTAGAACAAGAGTGCCCCTATGGCTACTTATCGTTTGCGCTGAAGCCGCGCGCACCTTGCCATGCTCGGGTTCGCTCCCAGGCTGGCAGGCCGATTGCCTTGGAAAATTCTCCCGGAAGGAGCCTTCGTGGACCACCCGGAGTTGAAGGTCACGGGACCTTGGCATCTTGGCGGAGCGACATCCTAAGAGGTCCGTGTATAACGGAGGACGGAGAAGTACCGTGTATATATATATATATAATACATTTATTAAATACCTTAGTAACAGTTGTTACTTTATGTTACTCTAGGATTCGAGAGGTAGTTAATTCAAGAGAATTGTGACTGCTGAACGGATCAGGAGAGGGGAACTTTCAAACATGCACAGTCTTGGGTTGCACGATTGGTTGATCAGAACGCAATATCCCTTGCTAGGCGCTCAGCACAAATGAACTTTCGATGGCTCCTTGACATGCATCCACTATGGCTCCAGAATTGTGAAGCAGCTGGTGGATATCCAGAAGGGGTTGATTCCGTGCCATTTGTTGTGTTGAAGAGTAAGGCTGCACACAACAGTATGCCTGGTGAATTCGCACACCAAACAATGAACGAATGTCGATTCACGATTTCTTATCCTTGACGATCAATGGCAACCACTGAACATCAAGTGGATCTATACTTGTGTTGTTTAAATATTTTCTTACTGAAAATCACATGGATCTAGTAACCACCTGGACTATTCAAATGTGTTCTTCCTTATGAACCATTACTAGTATAGGCCATTGTAGGCCAATACTTGTCATTCTATCAACTATTCACGGCCAATACTTGGCCATTGACAAAGCCATTATTAGCCATTACACTTTTTTTTTTCTGTTACAAGCCGTTGTATGTTTCTATTTTATGCCATTACGTTACATTATAGTGTAACCAAGTCATTGTAGGTATAAGCTATTACTAAGTATGATTTGATTATACTATAACAGTAGTGGTTCAAGTGCTACAATAATACTAGCCAGTCTCTACTAAAAGTATCTTATTGTTACAAGTGACCATTGCAAGTATTTTTGCATAGTGAATCAGTTAAGGCATTATTGTAGTTTCATAGTACTAAGCCATTGTTAAGTATCAGCCATTATTAACTATTATTGTTCAGCCCTTATTAATTACATAGTAAAAATGTTAACTTATTTCATTGTTAAGCCATTACTAACACTTAAGTATTAAGCCATTATTAACCATTATCACTGTTAAGTCATTATTAATTGCATAGTGTCTTAACAATAATGGCTTAACAATACTAATGGCTTAACAATAATAAGCAATAATGGCTTGAGTGAAACAATAACCAGTGACTACGTACTACGAGTCTTTGATTGTTTCAGTTAAGCCATTACTAAGTCCCAGCCCCTCCTTGTCAACTCAGCGCCCCAAGGTGCCACAGCTTGTCGGAAGCTTGCCGCTTGGTGCTGCAGGCGGTGCCGGACATGGCAGGTGGTTGCTCAAGTCACTGGGAACCCCAAAAATGGTGGCTTTGGTTCTAAAGATGGTTGGTTTAGTGCTTTAAGTGGTCTGGAATGGTTGGTTAATTTATGGTTAAAAGTGGTTATTCACAAGGGGATAATGGGCGATTCTAGGGGAAATACTACCTATAATTGTTGGTTGAGTGCTATAAATTGTTCGCAATGGCTGGTTTATTAGTCAGCAAAAAAGTCCTATAAGTGGCTAATAGGAAGGATGATTTCTATGGCTTGAGAAACCAAGAGGGGAGAAAGAACGCTGTCAGAAGGGGTAGTGCGGTATGGATTTGTAGTTGGCAATGATTTGTCCTGCACATGTCAGTTGTCGTTTGTTTGGTTGTATAGATTGCTTTTTTGTGATTTGGGAGATGCAAATGTTTACAAAGGCAGCAATTCGCCTATTTGAAGAAGCGGCCCAGAAAGGTGTGTGTTTTGTTTTCAACGTTCGCGCAAACAAAAACACTGACATGCTTCTCATTATCCCATAGTTGACCCCATGAGTTTGTTGGAATGTTCACCTGCCTATTGTGGTGGTTGATACTACCCCATAGCCATTCATCATGAGCATCATAAGCATCAACTTTATCGGAAGCATCATCATCAACCAACAGAGCATAATGACGATCAAACTGATGATATTGATCATTATCCTCAGCATCATGATGATGATCATCATCAGCATCAACATCAACCTCAACAACATCATCATCTTGAGTAGGAAAAGAACGCTCTTGCCGACTTGGGTAAGAGCCCAGTTTCCGAAAGCTTCAGAATGAACCCAAGAGAGACGATACCAACAGCTACGTGACACTTGTTTTAAGGGTCCTGCTGGCGTCTATGAAATCGAGCAGCGGCGCTCAGGTAAATCGGTGATCCGGCAGTGCCTCACAGTGGAATCTCACTGGCGCCCACCTGTGAGAGCCATCATGTTGCACGAAGCTTGCCGTAATAATTTGGTGGTTTCTCACAGTGGGGGTACCCAAAAAATGGTTGGTCTATTACTATAAATGACTAATAGTGGATGATTTGGGGGGTCCCCTATTTTGAGAAGCTGCCATTTGGCATCCAACCGGTGGTTGCGTAACAGTATCGGGTAGCCATTCACCCCTCACGATTGCTCGCCGAGCCCTCCTACTTTCCGGGAAAGAGGATGAATATATTTCCTAGGCATTGCATGGCATTGCGATTCGCATTCCTTGCGACGTCATATGTATTTGGGTTGCGTAACAGTTCTGACAAGTAAGATGTTTTGTTGCTGTATGTAGATATGTTGATGTGGCTGGTGGTTGGAAACAGTATTTATACTTATATTTTTTATATATATACATATCATATATTTACATATCATATATGTAAAGTTTTTCCCGCAAGCATTTTGGATGGATGGATGGATGGTTGACTAAGATGCTTCAAAGGGCTTGAAAGTACCAACCAGTGATTCCTGGAGTTACACAATGCACCTATATCAGCCATGGACATGTTCCCGCGGAGTTTGCAGCACTGGAGCTGGGAATCCCGAGGGCTCTATGAATTTCATAAGTCTCAAGGGCTGCAGACTCTAACATGGCGAGCTGGGTCAATATTAACCAACCAATAATGGGGGATAATAACCAACAAACTACAGGGAAAACCATGGTTAAGAGCGAGAGAGAGAGAGAGAGAGAGTGAGAGAGAGATGGGGAACCAGGAGTAACTGGGTTTTGACCCACTGCCACATGAAGATTTGATTGAAACCCGTGCGGTATGTTTGGTTACGTCCATTGGTCTATCCACTTATCTATCTACTTTGTCATCTACCCCATCAATTCATTTCCCCATCAGTTTACCTATAAATTTATCCATGCATGTGTTCATTGTTAAAAACATTGTTCATTGATCTATCTATATCTCTATGTATATCTCTATCTATCTATCTATCTATCTATCTATCTATCTATCTATCTATCTATCTATCTATCTATCTATGTCTATCTATCTATATCTGTCTATCTATCTACCAATCGATCTATCTACCAATCTATCTATCTACCAATCTATCTATCTACCAATCTATCTATCTACCAATCTATCTATCTACCAATCTATCTATCTACCAATCTATCTATCTACCAATCTATCTATCTACCAATCTATCAATCTATTTATCTATCTATCTATCTATCGATCGATCTATCGATCTATCTATCTATCTATCTATCTATCTATTTGTCTGTTTGTCTATCTATCAATCTATCTACCTACCTATCTATCTACTATCTATAGTATCTCCCTATCTACCAATCTATCTTTCTCTCAGTTTTTTTCCATCCATCCATCCATCCATCCATCCATGTGTAGTTTTTCTGATTGTTTTAGCATTGCTATCATTATGGCATGTGCTTGGCATGACTGCCCAATGATGCCCGTTGGTACTTGATAGTAAAGATATTGAGGTGGCTCAGCTAGTGGTGGTGCGGTAGTGTATGGTAGGTTCTCAAACCATAGGGGACCCCCCCAAATCATCCATTATGAATCATTACTCCAGTCATATACGAACCATAACTTTGGGGCTTTCTATGATTGAAGAACCCCTAATCATTACTCCAGTAATGTACGAACCATAACTTTGGGGCATTCTATGCTTGAATAGCCCCCCCCATATGGATTTCTGATCTCCCGGGTTTTGAAACAACTGGTGTTTCAATGATTTCATGGTGAGAACTCCAGCCCAAAGTCAGCACACAGCCTTGCCAGGAATGGTTTTGGACGGATGGCTGCGCTCCTGGGCCTGCAAGAAGCAGGAAATGTGACAAGGTGGTACGATCTTCCTAGCATGTGCCGTGAATCACCAAAACTACAATTATATTCAATGTGGTACTGGCTTTTGCAACTGATGATGTAGGGGGGTTTGCCGGCTAATTTCTGGCTAATATTTTCGAGTCCCATTGGCGGCAATTTTTGGGTGGAGATGTTTGAAACAACTGTGCAACGAATTATTGCGATGTGACATTGTTTGGGTGAGAGGCCCAAGGAGGTTGAGGCGTTTGGATTTTGACGCTTCGAATCAGGACCCCTGTTCTGATGCCGACGCGGACACCCACCGGCGAAGCCCGCGGAAATCCTCCCGCAGAACAACCTTGTAGTCAGGAGGCCGGAGTTGGGTTTGCGACAGAGGGGCAGTTGTTGTACGCCATGTGCAACTTAAGGAAGTCGACAAAAATAGACGAAAACAGATTTCATTGTAGATTTAGAAAGCATAAACTAATTTCATGATATTGTTGTTATATTCAATGGACAAAATGACAGGTCGTGCTGCTGCCGGATCAATCCTCCACGGTAATGGCGTGTCGAGCGCACAATAAGAGACACCACATGAACTGCTTGACGTGTATAATTTGATTGGTCAATTAATAGATTGTCGATGATAATAGATCTACAAACGATAAATAGATACAAATCGGATTCTAACATAGTTTTTAAGGTATGAAAAAAGCAATATAAGCAAACCATTGTTTGGCTGCATGGTTTGCTGGAGTTGCTCCATAACAAACCCAGTAGGCCACCATGCTGGCCATGAGGTACGGGTGACCATGGGGTTTTATTTTGTCCATTTTTGACTCATATTTCAGAGCACTGGGCAACCTGAAGCTGCCTAAGGCGCCTACATTCTTTGAAGTCGTGTTGGCCGACTAGGGGCATTGAGAACGGTCGCATACATGTCCACCTTGAACATTGGCCCCATCAAAGTAGCATCCTTGCGTTGGGTCCAGAAGCTGAGGGGAGAAAAATCGAAAGAGTAGAGAAGTGACGTGCCCTGCTGGCTTCAAAGATGACTACTTCATACTAGTTCCGCGTTTGCTTCTAGCAGCCTGAGGCTGGATGGTTAGTTTGAGTCGTGTCAGCTTAAGTGGTCCAACTTAGCCAAGATCGGCAGCTTGTTCACGACAGCCAGGCTGTGACGATCGTCCTCCAGCTTTTCCCTTTTCAGAGGTGGAACTGTCCAGCTCCGGAAACACCAAATCACTGGTGTCGGGCTGGCCCACCCACTTGGATGTTTTTTAAATCATGGTCAGGCTGCCGGACTTTGTAGTTTGTAGGCTGCTTAACTTTGAATTTTTGGCTGCCTCCATCCTGTGCACGTTTGTAAGAAAACGCCGAAGATATGCAATTCAAAAAGGCGGCAACAACATCAGCAAACAATGTTAAAGGTGTTTTGGTAGAAAATGTTGCTAGTGGCTATGCTACCTCTATGTGATCAATTCCATTCTGGGAATATGTTTGCCCACCAGGACAAATTTTGCGAGCTTGCTGACGCTTGAGATTTGCAAATCTAAGTGTTTTAGTCAATGACTTTTTCTGGGGAGGGGTCGCAGATGGAAACATCAATGGCTAAAATTTTGTAAATTTTGTCCGAGTTGAGCCATTTTTGGTATAATGCATAGTTGGAGACAGTCAGCGATGCAGCTCGCTTTTCCATCAAATTCAGTACCGCAACCGCGGTTATGGCGGCTCCAAGTTTTTACTGCGAGCTGTCAGACAAACTTCTTTTTTTTTGCCCATTGACAGCTAGACAACACCAATTCGTACTGTAACATATTTCTTGTGCATAACTTGGCCCACAAAATGCATTCCTTCAAGGTCCCAACGGCCATCCCATTGGCCCCGCATGTCCGTAGCAGTGGCGCAGTGCCGAATTCGTTGTTGTTGTGTCGATGAGCCTTCGCGTTGCGCGGCGTTGCGTCGCTCAAAGGCGGCAGCGTTGTGGCGCCTTTTTCGTGACAAGCAGAGAACCAGGATGCCGAGAGAGACACGGACACCGCGGTGGTTTGATGATGAGCATAGTAGACCTGGTTGTGGGTCAATATTAACCAGCCAGTCAAAGGGTATGTGAGCACTGCAGCGAAGACTAGGTGGGTCATTTGTTGAATGTTCAATAGGGGTACGAGAATTACAGGTCTTTGACTCGCATCCACATGGTTCTATGGCCTCAAGAGGGGGATATAGATTCTCCACGACACCATCGTTTATGTTGCTTCAGGGATGTAGTCCTCAATGTGGTTAGTTTGTTAGATCCTTGCATGGATATGGTTGTGAGCCAACCGTGTACCCCTTGTTGGGCTGCTGGCTGTTCACATATACCGTTTGATGGATTGTTGCAGAATGATTAGTCGATTCGTTGTAAAGCAGTGGGGTGTTAATCTCAAGTGTGTCAGGTCTAACTGCATCCGATATTGCAACAGCATCAGTGGGGTGTAGTGTGTGTGTGTGTGCATTTTGGCACTGCTTGCCCCTTGCGCATGGGCTTGCTGTAAGCATCCCTTCCGCCATGGCTACAGTACCAGATTCGTCAGAAGAAAACTCCACTGCGGCGATTGCAGGGTGGGGAAGCTGGTTGCTTGCAGAGTTGAAATTTTCTTGGAAAGATTCCGTTTGGTGTTGGAGGTTTTGATTTTTTTCTTTGGAAAGATTCCACATGACATCACACGATTTTTCTGATTTCCCTGAAGCCGGTGTGGCTTCATTTTCTTTGCTTTTGCCCCATCCCCCTCCATAAAACATGAACAATCATGAAAAGGAACAGCAATCACATACCTGGATCTGTATGTATAGGCCAGCATGGCAAACACTCCTTTGAATTCCTTTGGTCCCAAGCCGCAAGCTTGTGGACATCAAACAAATTGAACTCGACTAGCTACCATTGAAGCTATGCATGGTCCATCCTGGTCCCTTACTGTGATGGAACAGGATCAGTGGGAAAGTTTGTCCCCTTGTTTTTGCGACCCTCAGGGTGGATCAGGACTCGATGCACGCCATTCAGGGGCCGTTCGGGGTGGTAAGGGCCAGGTGAAAGGGATCAAACATGAAATGCAACCAGAATATTTGTAACCAGCACGGCTTCGCAGAAAAGATTACCTTTCACAATGGAGTTGCACCACATGACGCTAAGGCCAAGAGCTTGAGCTTGAGGCGCACTAGTTGGGGGGGAAGGATTACCGTTGAAACTTCAGACAGCCGCCGAGATTCAAGGGCTTACGAACCCACCCAGGTGGCTTAGCCACCAGCTGGGCCCTTGGCTAAGCATGCGAAGCCAGGGCAACTCTTCAGTGGCCCTGCAAGAAATTTCCACGGCGGCCTTGCAGATCAGTGAGGTCCGATGGGGGGCCGGGTTGGTAAACAAGTGGTGAAGCCAGGCCTGAAAATCCCGAAGAAATCAATATACCCAAAGTCACATGTTTGTTGATCCCGTTTTGGGTAACAGGAGTATTTAATTTGCTATAGGGGAGAGATTTTTCGGCTTTGCGTCCGTCCATCAACTATTGACCAGTACAAATTACATCAAATTGTCATCAATTATGATTCACTTGGATCCATTCTACCAGCGGTTTCTGCTTCAAGGTTGTTAGGAGGGTCGGTGAGGGATCAACCTACGTAATCACGACCGAGTTGAAAGCGTGGCTAGGTCGTTCAAACCATCGCACAAAATACCAGTCAAATTGCCATAGTTGAAGGGAAGCCATGAATTGGCTACTATCTCATTTTCAGTACATCCCCCGGGGTGACATCTATGACCATCATGCCTTGCAACTGTCACTCATTTGAACACAAGCAGCTGTTCTTGCGGAGGATCAGCTAGACCATAGTGGGTGTGAGATTGCACCTGCGCCGGGATGGCGCTGACGGTTGGTTGGACTTCCCATTCAAGAGGAGAGACACACAACGACATAGGATTTCTTCACCAGCGTTGATCCTCAATGTGCCGGATTGGGATACACAGTGCACCTGGTAGCAACATCAGATGTGCCAGTTGTGGATCCGTCAATTTAGCCAATCAACCGTTTCGAAGCAATGAAACAGGGCTAGATTCTAGGTAGCCAAGGAGTTGGTAAATACTTTGTTTAGAGTCATGATGAATCATGGTGAGTTGTAGATTGCTATGGTGGGTTGTTGGCTAATGCATGTGAATCACCAACTCATCGACTCATAGGTTATAGTATCACAAATTGTTTGTTGACATAGCATAGTATCACGGATTTCTTGATGAACATGCAAATTTATTCCATTAAAGATCAATTTCCATTCCGTTGTGTTGGGCACGTTGCACTTCCCGGTCCATCACCACCCAACGGCCTCGTTGTAGCGAGGTGATGAACGACTTGCTTTGCACCGCCGAGACGATGTGCGAACAGTCGCTGGGCGCCGTCATGCATCACTGGGTTGTTGGTGATGTCCAAGGGTTGCTGTAGCCATTTGTAGCCCTAGTCTCAGTGAATGGTACGAGATTACAGCTGGAAAGTCAACAAATGGGTTCAGTTGTCAGCGCTTGGTGATTGCGCAAGCAGCGACCCCGGCGACGATGCTGCTCGATTTGTTTGTTTTGTCTTTGATCTACCATGATCATTTGTTCCAGACCCCTTTGACGAGCAAGTACAATTAATTCTGGCATGGTTTGGAAAGCTGTTCACCATTATATAATGGTGAACCACTCATTTAGGAAGATTGGATGTAATCCTGAATTGTGTGATCAACAGACAGATCATGAAAGACTTCAATGAAAAGTCGCAAGAATTCCTTTTGAAAATGTTGGCAGATGAAATTATTCATGATGCGCTCATGTTTGTGTGATCCTCGGCAGTTTGGGACCACCTGCGTGCGCCCACGATCCGAGGCCACCTGACTATGCGAACGACCTGATCTTTTTGCAAGAAATTGGTGCTTCAGCCACCCAGTGACCTGGTGGATGAGGGTGAGACGGTTGACCATCAATAGCCTGGTCAGCCCTGCTCCGGTGCAAGTTCCAATGCTACGGCGTTGTTTTCGTGCTGGCATGTTCAACGATTTGTCGAACATACTGAGAGAAAATCAGTCACACACACACATACATTGAATTTTTATATATCTATTAATAGTCTGTTTTAACTATACATTTGTATTCACATGCTTGTATGTGCTTATATGTACGTGCCTAGACCTGCGAAAACACATGATTAAAACCCCAAAGATTAATCTTCTGCTTCTGGAAATAGTTATTCTACTTAGCCTGAAAATAGGATAAAAACCGTTCGGAGGATTTGAATGCATGGTTTGTGATGAAGTCCAGCCTGAACTAATTGGGCAAGGGTTTGGAGCCGATCCAGGTCGATAATAGTCGTAATAAGAACGTGAAACACCGTAAAAATGTGATCAAACAAAAAGTCAAAAGATGGGACCGATCGGAGTACGTTCAAATTGCGTTCAATTACGTTCAGACTTACGTAAAAATTACGTAAAAAACGATGTAAAAAAAAGTGCTCATTGTTTGGGTAACTTTTTTTGCAATTAATGTTGATGGATCTTGCAATTATAGAAATCTTTGGACTTTGTGAAAATATACCCTCAGATACGATAGAAACCGTTCGAGGAAAAAGAATACGTTAAAGACCGTTCCAGGAGAATAATTTGCCAAAAAAGGAGAAAGATTAATCTTTTGAAATTTGAAGTATAATTATGTGCGTTTAGCATGTCTAGGTGTCTAAAGGTGCACCTACAGGCATACAGATACGGTGATCTCCTGCAGCTTAGCGGGTCAACCCTGGAGACTGAGGATCGCCGAGAGCTTGGATGCTCCGGTCCAAAGCGTGGCTTCGGAGGTTGGGGACGTGCGGCAAAGTACCATTACCCAATGACCGTACCATGTCGGTACTCACCATGCGAGGGTACCTATCTGGCTATGGGTCAACATTCACCAACCAATAATGGGGGATAACAATCAACAATAATAAGGGAAACAATGGTTAATGATAGGGAAACCAGGGGTGCAGGGTTTTGACCCACGGCCATCTATTTCAATGAATTAATGGAAAGCGGTGATGCTGGTGCTTGGATTTTGTTTGTTCTTATTTGAATGCCTACCACACGTGGGAGGGATATCTCTCTGGAGTATGAATGACGAGTCAGATCAGCCAGGCCCCATGGCATGTTTCAGCTTCGTTGGATTTTGGTGCCCCGAACCCTGGTCCCGGTAGCGTTTTGGTCCACATATTTTCGATGAGGGCCCCTCCGTGCTTGAGACCATGGAACCAAATCACTGGCCTGTGGTTTGGGAATGGTTGAAGTTGCTGAAACATGTTTTTACCAGGTACTGGCTAGAGCTTTGTGTGGCGAATCTGTGTGTGAGTTCTGCTGTGGGCCTAGCTGTACAGTAGCCTATAGGGAACCTTTGTTGCTGCCTGTGGTTAGATCGCGGGCTGTTGTTGAATATGTGGCTCATTCGCTGGTTGTCTCCCAGCTAGTTTCTGTGTTTGTTCTTGATTTCAAGCAATATCTGTCGTTTGTGAATACTTCAACAAGCACACGATCATGTGGATTCCCGCAAGCATTGTCCAAGATCATCACAGCTGGTGGGAATGGAGTCCGTACTTTCTTGGTTTTGATTATAAAGTGTGTGATGACGAGATGGAGAAGCCATTCTATGAAGCAGTTGTTTCAACCACTTTTTGCCCACACCATTGACCATTGTTTGCAGGCCTGTAATCTTTTTTTCAGCTTGCTGTCATCATGAGTGTTGATGGTGGTACAGTAGTGCTCAACTGCACACTTACGAGCTCCGCTCGCACTGCAATAGTGTTTGTGATCTTGTTTATTGGCCAATGTTGTCTTGTTTCAGAATTGCTCATGCGATAGCATATTGGAAACAATGTTTTTCCCATGTGGCATGGTCGCTACTTAGTGATGCTTGACAAGTTCAGCATCTTCAGCTACTGAAATATGTTGTTTGTTTCAATGTGCTTGCTCGCAATGAACCCATGCCAGCTACATTCATGCTGCTGTTTGCGATCAAGGCCACGATCATTGTGATTCCTGCGACCATTCAAAGCTGTTTAGTTTGAAAATCCCATGGACATCTTCTCAATTGGCTCATGCTCGAGAGTTGGGCGATCCGATCCCTGCCATGAGAATCCACGGATGCCGTTCCCCAAATGGTGGTTTCTCAAAATAGGGAGCCCCAAAAATAGCTGGTTTATTACTATAAATGGTTGATAATGGATGATTTGGGGGTACCCCTATTTTGAGAAACCACCAAATATGTTGAGCCCAATTGAATGGTGCAGGATTTGGTCTACAGCGATCCGACCTTGGTGCTAGTGCCCAGCATGGGTCAACGAGACCTTGTGGGTGACCCCTGCGCCCCTGGCTGTTCACATCCCCGAAATGATTGGATTGGTCTTTTTTGGGATGTGAACTCCCCTTTGTGTTGGTTGCTTGGTTGGCTGGTTGGGTGGTGATGATGCGTCCTCATA
>VSDK01026741.1:390149-442603 GCA_009767595.1 Symbiodinium kawagutii
TGTGATGATGCGTCCTCGTATTTTTTTTTTTTTTTTTTTTTGGGGGGGGGTGGTTTTAATATATATGTTTATTTATATATATATATATACTTATATATGTTTTTTTATATATATATATATACTCAAATATATACACATAATTATTTACTTATTTACTTATATCTATTTATATTTTTAGATTTGATTTTACGTTTGCATATACCTCAACATTTGAATACATTAATATTCATTTTTGTTTGTATATAGATAGTAAATATTTATATATATATATAAATATAATGTATTTATTTAGTTCTGTGTTTATTTATTTGTATTTATTCATACACCAAGATATGTATAGTGTGGTGTGTGGGTATGGCCCACATTTTGACGGATACCATTGTGAGCATTGCTATGTCCATCACGCTGTGCCAGATGGTATCACAGAGTCAATTGTGAAGGAATGATTAAATTCAAAAGTTGCTTGGCATCCCGCTGAGAACCCTCTTAAGGATTTTGCTGAATCTTGTTGAATAATCTTTGTGTGCCCCTTTTGGCATTTTTTTTGGAGCCACATTGCAGTTTTGAAAACATGTGTGATCCGTCACTGGGATTGCAGACGATGAGGGAATGTATGCCCATGGAAATTCACATGTTGCCTAACTCCCGCTTATTTGTGCTGCTATCCACGACTAAACATCACTAGCCAATATTAAGCATCATGAACCCAGTGCCAGCCATAATCATTGGCACTCATTGTCCATCATCAGCCATTGTCCGGCACCAATCAAGCATCACTAATCAACCATGGTTGACGATCATGGTCCATCTATCATCCCATCAACCATCAACAGTGTATTAATTGGGATTCATAGTTAATATTAATATAAACATATATGTAAATAAATTAATATATATATATATATATATAGTATTCATTAATAGCCACAAATAGCATTCAATAACCATATACACAGTATATGTATACACAGTATATGTATACACAGTATATGTATACACAGTATATGTATACACAGTATATGTATACACAGTATATGTATACACAGTATATGTATTCATATATCGCCGAGGAACGAGCCAAGCGGCTGGCGGCCTTGAGCTATGAATTGGTGGAGGAACAGGGAACGGATGAGGAATCAGCGATGACCAATGCTAGGGCTGCTAGGGTTCATAAGGCTTAGTGAAGGATAGGCCTTGATAAAGCTTAAGTAAGGATAAACAATTTAGTTTATCTATGTAAAATTTCAAAATATATATGAATATACTGATTGATGGGTTTATGTATTGATAATCACACAGAAGGGTAATGATGCTCGATGAAATGCAGTGCAGGTTGATAATCAACAAGCATTTACAATGCTGAATGTTAGGGTTTATGACAAATGTTGATCGTCAAATATAATCAATATTTGTTGTACAGTAAATATCAATAAGATTAAGAATTTGATAATGGTCATAACTATTGGTGAAGAATGTGTTTCATCCTTACTGATAGTGGTCACCATACTAATGAAGAAGAATGTTAAATCTACATACTTGATGATAACCGTTGCTAGTTGCGAATCTGCAACTGTATGGCCTGGCAGTTGGTGTACTCGATTGTCAACCAACTTGGCCAAGATCCAATGCACATGGCCTGCCAGCCCAAACTGAACATATGTTCAACCGTCGGACTTCTATCCAAAATGCAAGTGTTGATGAACCAGGTGGTCGACGGCGACCCTTGAGCTTTGTAGTCAATAGCTCCATGCAAGTGGAAAGACCAGCGATTCTGGTGCAACCATAGATTGATCCAGAGATCTTCAGGCCCAGGTGGCCACCGCTGCCCATAGGATATCGAGATGGCCACCGGTGGCTATGAAGAGGCCGCCGGTCAAAGTTCTGATGAGGTCGGCAGCCGCAGGGGTAGCTGCAAGGCATTGCATGCAGTGGAGTACCATTGCCATAGGCGCCATTCATGGGATGGATAGATATACCATGATATGGATAGACAGGGCTCGCCGCACAACGCAGGTTGCACATGGTGCAAATATTTTGTGGACTCAATGGGCCTCAGATTCACGGGCGTCGAAAGGTGCTAAGTACATACGTGTTTTTCTTTTTGAGAAAATAGACTTTGCAAGCAAATGCACTTACATCATATATGCCACACAAACAGGTGAATGAGAAAACCAATGAGGAGCTGCCTTGAACATTTACCCTCGCACACGTCAACGTGTGCAATCCCATGGGTGACACGTGCATTCCTTGGCCCCTGCCAGGTCGGTTCCCTGCGAAAAGTCTCGAAGGCTACAGGCCATGTCATTGAAGAAATGCAGAGGTGGGAGCCCTGCCGATGCCTGTTTCTGCACCGGCAGTGGTAGATCATCCGAGTGCGCTCATATGGTTGGCCAGGAGTGGTTCACTCGATGGCGATGGTTGACCCACTGGTTCTATGCTTGTTGAAAGTGAGTCGTTGACCAGCTGATGAAAAACATTCTCGCCCATCATTTGTCATCTCTTGAAGCTTGTCAATCCACAGCCACTTTTGGATGGCGCTCCTTTTTTGCCAATGGTGCTTCAAGAGGGCCCCAAAAGTTGGCAAGTCAACGTGGCTGATCCACAGCAACTCAAGCATTCCGCGGGCATCCGTTGGGCATTCCACTTCTGATAGGCAGACTTCATAGGACGCGAGACCCAGTGTCCGCTGGCAATTCTGGGCACAACTGCCAGTTGCTTTTGTAGGAATAAACTGCCAGACATGTGAGCCGAATCAACCACTTGGTGTTTTCTAAAACTGAGGTCCCCCCGTGGCCGGTTGGTTTTCCTGCAGAAGTGGGCAAGAAACTAGTGTGCAGTTGACATCCAAAAACTTGGCCGATTGTATAGTTTAGCTTGGCATGCGCCCTTTGCTTTGCGCTGCCAGCTCATTCTTGGCATTTGTGGCTCTGCATATTCTCACCTTCAGCGAAGCTGGACCTGCGAGATGGTGATGGAGGGAGAGAGAGCTGACATCGAAACATAGAATAGAGGACACCTGGAGCAGGGCTTGGGATTATTAGCTCCTTCATTTTCAACGTTAGTTGACCAATATTTGAAGAGTTTGAAGAAAACCACAAACTTTCACGCTTTAATTTGTGGTTCTAGTCAGCATGTGTCAAGGAGGGTTCAAAACTAGCCATCTCGGTCATTTCAACGCTGAGGGATGCTGTTTTCACAGCGCTTGGTGGGACTTATCCACAGCCAGGATGGTAGCCTCAAGCAGTAGCCAGTACTGGGACCCCATCACAATCTTCGGGCACCCTAGGTAGAAGTCGCGGGAAGTGTCTCTCAGCGAGTTGGCTACCGCATTGTTTTAGCTTGGAAATTCTTTGTAGCCCGTCATTGTTATACAGCTCTGTTTGTTTTTGTGGTGCTTGATGACTGTCTCAGCAGCTTAACAACAGCGGTTGGTTGACTCATGTACGGAGTTGTACCACCATATGACCCAACAAGAAAAGGCTAAGAGTCATAGAATGTGATACGATGGTGACTTCATATTTGTGTCATGGCTCGTTTTATCACCAAACGACATGTGGCCATATGTGGCCATGATCCATGGGTTGACTGTACCACCTCTATCCAGGCTGCAAGGGGAGAGCTGGGCTGTGCGAAACTCAGAAGGGTAGGCCTCCAGGTGCCTCCCAGGAATTATTCGGGATGGCTACCTAGGAGATAGCTGGAACATCACGGGGCCACTCAAAAGAACAACCAAGCAAGTATAAACAGTAGTGGTTACTAGTCATGATGACGGTATAGCCATCACTATTGCATCACTAGAAATTAACCATCATATTGACCAGATTGACCATTATGTCAGATCTTTCTTTGCATATAAGGAGTTGGTATATCTCATAATGAGCACCGTTTGCAACTGCCAGGTTCTGTCGGGAATTGAATGTTGTGTCTCTAAGAATTTGGTTTGTTGGAAGTGTTTTTTTAATGCAATTGAAAAATTAATCCTGCCGCCAATGATGGAAGATGTTGGTAATACGCCGCGAATAATCGCTGGAACCAGTCCGGGCAGTACGCCGTTTTGTTATTTTTCTCGTATTTGGCACCCAAAATTGTCCTCAACAGACCACAGCCGTTGTGTTTTTTAGTGTGACACTTTGATCAATGGATCAAACCCAGCTGGTTTTGTTCTGGGCAACACGTTGCCAACATGGAAAGAGGAAACGCATACTACCCATGGCAACTATAACCCCACGTACTATCAACCAGCAAATTACCAAGTGGATGATAGATTGTACTACTATATCAGCAATCAACCATACTATCAACCAGACTATTACCTACCTGAGAGAGAGATATGGAAGTTGCTCAAGAAGCGGTAGCGGTAAACACCCAAACCTCTGGCTGAGCGTGCCGGGGGTATGCTTTGCCACGGTTGATTTGAATTTGATTACAGTAGTCAACCAGCACTTAGAATATTCATACACAACAGCTTGAACTTGTTTGGTTAGTGCAACTAGCATGACATCAACATCAGCATGAATATGCGACCGACGGCATTTGACTTATACCTATTATTTTCAACATTTGGGTGTGTGCCATGGCTGGTGGCCCAGGGCCAGGTGTTTGTGGTCAATCGCCACCCTTACCAAGGCTGGGGTCCTAGCTGAGATTTTAGAAGAAGAACGAAGAGGCCTGGCAAGTCATGCGGTGCCATGTCTCCATTGTATTTTCTGCAGTTTCCAGGTCCATCATAGACACACACACACACATACATGCAGGCATACATGCATCCATACATACATAGATGCAAAAATGGTTTGTTACAACTACCCATGCACATAGGCAGTTCTGATGTTCTGTTATATTTGATTCATTCCACGATGTCTACAGCCTTGAAGTTTCTATTTGTGGAGGCATTGTTCAGTTCGCGTGTGGGAAACATAAAAAAGTCACAGCTCTCACCCTGAACCAGGTTGTCGTCCACATTCTGGTCCATTTAGTACCGTGCCCCATAGTTTAAATCAGTTTTTGGCTGCAGAAGTGTTGGAAATAGCCAAGTTTAGACCTCGAAGGACGATGTTTTGACGGGGGGATGAGACTATACAATTAAGACCCTCCAGCCAATAGTCATCTCAATGCTCAATCCATGTAGATGTCTAGAAATGATCGCTGCAGGTAGTGATGATATGCTGTCAAATTGTGATATAAACCATTTCGACGTTCCGATTCTTTCCTTGTGTGTGTATGTGTATGTCACCCTGCAAAAATGAAATTGCAAACATTTGCAAACAATTAACAATCAAAGTAATCAAAGCAAATGCAACTTGCCCCAGCAGACGTTTGGAGAATGAAGCTGCCCACACGTTCATTGATCCCTAACAACAATTTTGATGTACTTCCAGCCAGCCGACCCAAGAAACACTATATATGACAAGCGATAAAAAAATCAGCACACACACAATTGATGACAGCAACGTCACCTTGAAGTTGGTGGTAGTCTGTAACCGCACTGATCCCTATATAATCTGTCAGATTCGCCTGGAAGTTGGTGTTTTCTGTTGTCCTTAGCCACCAGTCGCCAGCCGATTCGCTAATTCCAAAGCAGCGCCCCTCTACCAACATCGACCCAACCGTCACTGCTCAGCTTCCATGGAACATAGTCCGTCGGCCCGGAACGGAGGGGTGGTGGGCTGGTTGGCAGATGGAACAACGGTTGGCAACCTGTCGAACTACGGGGAAATCGGATCAAATCTTTTGCCAAGCCGAAGTCCCGCGAGTTGCGATAGAATACATGTTGGTATCCAATCAATTTAGTGGAGGGGTATGAAACGAATCTAAGCTTTGATGTCACCGGCCACGTCCTGAGGCATTGATGAAGGAGTAGCAAAATTCTAAGCAGGTTGCCAACAATGAGCTCAGCCAACGGAATGCTTAACGGGTCACCCAACTGGGAGAACACGGGATCCCTTACCATCAAGCAGGGTCACAAGCCAGTTCCTAAGATGAGCCTGGGCGGCTCGCTCTTGCTTCACATGCGCAGGGAAACTTTGCTACGGCAGCGAATTGGACCATGTTAAGCATTGTTCATGGTTTGGTGGGTTGACAATTTCAAAGGTTGTTGGTAGGCTGTGGTGATCAAACATTTGTCCGTGGTTATTTAGGCATGGGAGCTTGCGGTAGCGGGGTTGCAGGGAGAATCGAATTTGAGGTCCAGGTGGAATTCAGCCTTGCAGGGAAACATGCTGTGATGGGACATGACTGCGTGTTGTTGAAAATTGTTTTTGCATTCCGACGGATGTGGTTGGTCCTTGGCTATTTCTGCTGTTTTACGGCAACCTGCTGTGAACTTAAGTCAAAGTGATTTCAAGGGTTGCCAAAGTCAAGGGCAAACTGTTTGACATTGTACTTGGCGTTGCCGCCAGGAGATGTATGTCAAAGATCAAAGATGGTTCAGGCTCCATGCAATTGAAGAATGGTTGGGTCCTCCACCTTTGGATGCAAACGAGCGAAATTCCAGGCGTTCCCATGTGTTCCTGCTATAGTAGCGCTACTTTCCCATAGTTCCGCCTGGGAATGTTGTGGCTCGAACGGGGCAAAACTGCAACTAAGTAAATTGCTATGAAAGAAACAATTGGCCCTTGAGTGACCATCATCAGGATATCAATATTTCCTGGGCCTTTGTGATTGCAAGCTCATGTGTCACAGACTTAGTGGCAACGTGCCAATACTGCCATGGGCAAAGATGAGTGACAATGTCACAGTAGCAACTCGAAAACAGTTGTTTTGCGCTTCCACCAGCCGGATGGAATCAGATAGAAGGCAAGGGATTGCAGAACATTTGCAGATGTTCGATGCTTCAACAACATCATAGGCAGTCGTAAACCTGGCATCAATAGTTGAAACAGGCATCTCAGCATCTCCGGATGGTCAGGGTCGGTGTACCCTTGCGTGGCGGAAGCGGTGTCCGTGCGGCGTCCTGTACAGAAGATGGCGCCCAAGGGACGCCGAGGCGTGTTGGTGACTTCATCCAAACAAAAGAAGGCCATTGCGGAGGAGGATGAAGACAGACTCCAGTCCCAAAAAGAATGGGTGTTTTGGCTGCAAGTTGAGGAGAGGTGTTTTCGGAGAGAGTTGGACATGCTTGGATTTTACTGTACATTTTTTTGCTTTCAACTTGCGACTGCATTGTTTGCATAATGTTTGGTACCGGCATGAAAGTTGGCAGTTTCTCCTTTGAATAGCAGAAGTGGATACTCAACGCTTGCTGCAAGAGAATTGGATTCAATCATTGCTTTGTTGCACGGAGCGTGGAAGGAAACTCACATGGTCATCCAATTTGTCAACGCAGATTGTGATCTCCCTTGATATTCTTTCTTCTTCATCAAGATAGCCAATGGTGGCTACACCATGACCCATCACAATGATGGGCCCGGGCCATCAACTCCTACCGTTGCCTGTGGATGTGCTATGCCCTGCTATGCTAAGGAAGAGCTGGAAAGAGAAGCGAAGCAAATCGTTCGGCTGCGTTTGGCATCAGAGAGTGGGAGGCCATCAGCAGTGCCTTGACGCATCCCAGGCCTTCCCTCAGACCTTGCCTTTCGGGTGGTCAGGGATGGGCGCCCTGAGGCGCAGACTTTCAGCAGGGGAGCTTTCGAGAGGAAAGTGGCCGTTTTGGTTTCGGAAAGCCAGTTGAATCGTCACCAACTGTGAACGGACCCATGAGCTTGCATGCTGATAAATCATATCCAATCTAAATGGTACCAAGCAATATTTGGGAAAGATGCTGCAGAGACCTTCAATGTAAGATTATTGAGGTTCATGTTCTCACCAGATTTCTCAAGAAACATGTAGAACCTGTAAAAATGCACAGTTGTTTATCGAGCTTCGCGGTACTTCTTCAAGATGACGGCGTGGCCCAGTTGTTTTGACTGAAGCTCTGTGGCGCTCAATTTCTGGCGCGGATGATCACACCAGCGGTGGGGAGATGGGCTCCTTCACAGCCTCCAAAAAGCAGACACACGGTGACCTGTGAACGCGCCGCTGAGGCCTATGATGATGTGGCAGATGCCAATGCCGAAGTCATCGATAAGACTTTGGATGAAGGTGGTGGCAATGCGGCTGTGGCAGCTGAAAAGAACAAAGATGGCTCGGACTCAGAGAGTGAGGAAGATAAGGACCAGAGCTGACTCTATGGGAGCGGCATTCAGCTTCGGACTTCTGAGATTGCTTCGTCTGACAGGGAGAGGGCGAGACAGAGAGAGAGAGAGAGAGATGTTTGTACCCTTGAGAATCTATGTAATCCATTTAGATTTGTCGCAATTATTCAGAGTTACCCAAGGCGGAACATTCAGACTTCGGACACATCCAAGAAGGGCTCGCAGTCAGTGGTTGCTTCCTAATTTCAAAAACATGGACACTGGGTTTCATGACCAAAAACAATTTTGTCCAAGATGATAAACGGTGTTTTTTCATGACCTTCCGGATCTCTTTCTGTGTTGTTTGTTTTGTTGCATCTATCAAATCGTATGTATATAGGGTGCAGTAGTTGGATGTAAGGAGCTATATTTCATATTATATTTCAAAAGAACTCGCAGCAGCACTGAATCCTATTCAGCCTTTAGAAGAAGACCTCTAGAGTTGGTGGCCTTGGTTCGTTGCCGTTGTTCATGTCGTCATGTCATTGGCTTCCCCACCTCGCTGCCTGCACTTGGGCACCTCTCCCAGGAGCCCAATGGCGCCACAGATGGCGCCACCGCGTCTCGCGAGCCGGAAAC
The DNA here is from genome assembly GCA_009767595.1 of Symbiodinium kawagutii. Classification (NCBI taxonomy): domain Eukaryota; class Dinophyceae; order Suessiales; family Symbiodiniaceae; genus Symbiodinium; species Symbiodinium kawagutii. The sequence goes on from VSDK01026741.1 coordinate 398,900, forward strand.
GGCGGAGCCCAAGGCGCGCGGCCGGAAGCGCGCGGGAAAGAAGAAGTCCGGGGCGCAGAAGAAGCGCGAGAAAATGGCCAGGGAAGAAGGCGCGATGTGGGAAGACCTGTGGCCCTGTGGGTCCACTTAGCCTCTGACAACTGCAGGGAAGTTCACATGAACAGTTCAGTTGTTAGCCTTCACAGTTCACAAATGATGAACTGTGACAAAGTTGTTTTTAGGCTTTAGTCCGGAGCAGATGCCGTGTTTGGTCCCTGCAGTGGTTTGTTTGGTCTAGTTTGGCCTGGCGCTCTTGCTTGTTTGCTGGCTTGCTGCTGCCTACCCTGGCTTGCTGCTGCTTGTTTGCTACCACAGTCATCCACACTAATCTCATCATGCGTCATCATCGCCACCACCATGCACTCTTCATTTGCATCTTTGATCCTCAGCATCGATTTTCTGACACCAACATTTGGGTATTTCTCAAAGTCAGGAACCCTAAAAATGGTTGGTTTATTCCTACAAATGCTTAAGGATGATAACAACGGGTACCCCCGCCAGCTATGGAGAAACACCCGGACATCCAACGTCATCCGTTTCCCAGCGGTACCCGGATCCCTCACCAAACCATCACACCTGTAGCGTTTCGCGTTGCAGGGGGAGATCCCCGGCGACAAAAAGAAGAGGCTGCGGCTGTGGCACTGTGGGGGGAAACGGGGCTATGAGATATGGCGCATGGTGAATCATTATGGCACGTTTCTGCAAAAATTATTTGCCCATTATTGATGCCCATTATTTACATAATTTACATCTATTTAATTTATATACCTACATTTGGCACGGAGTATTTCGGCAAAGATGATGAAACAAACATTGCCCAACACTGCCATGGTGGCGGACTTGTTGGGGGCACAGCCGCATTGCGCTGTGGAAATGGTGGGTTGCAGATGGGGAACTCGGTCTTTTTCAGACAGGCAGTGGAGCGTCACAACCCATTGTTGTTGAAGCGATCGCTTGCAATCACTGGCAGTTTCGTTCACTGGTGAAGCCCTTTACATCATGATGTTGAACTGGGAAATGCCCACCAACTGTAGCACATTGGATCGGTCGCCAACAACAAGGTACCAAAAGGTACCAAAAGGTTGTTTGTAAAACTGATGTGGTTTCTTGCGGCTTCAGATTGATGATCGCTGGTTGTAAATTGTGAGCATTCCTGTGCAGATGGTGTTTCGGTACACAATCTCAAGGTGTGATGTTGAAATGGGCTGCTTTGAGGCATTCTTTGGGATGCACTAGTGTGAATGCATGCTGACCGATAAAGCACCCCACATGTATTGTTACTTCACTCATTTCAACCCCCAGAATGACCCCCTAGGACTGTCACTCAGCTAAACCTTTTTCATCATCATATGATCATGGGCAATGCCATTCATTAAACCCTTCTTTTTTGGGGATGCTTCGCTGCACTTCGTCTACACTTCTATGTTTTTGTCTTTTTTTGTTTGCGGTGTGAAGGATTTTTTCTCATCCGGGTAGGAGGACGATGACCGGTGGTTGAAGTTGCGGCTGGCTGGGGAAGAGAAGCCCCGCAGGAGCGCTGGAGGGAAACGAAACCTAGAGCTTCAGCGGTGCCGTTGCTTGTTGGTGTTTTTCCATTGTGTCCCATCCCCTCCTTTTGAAGCGTGGAACCTAATGTTTGCGAGCGGTTTGGTTGGTTGCTTGGTTGGTTGACGGCTGTTGGGGCAACAGTAGCTTTCTGAAAGCCCGCCAGTCGTGCATACCAAGTTGTGACATGTTGTGACATGCTTCTTAGATTGGATGAGTTGGGTTTGTCTAAAAATGATATGCCCGCAAAACTGGCAGCTTCCCTTTCAATGATTGTTATCAACTTGGATTGTTGGTACCGCCATGGCTGACAAACCAATTTGTTTGCAGCAGCACAGGATTGATGCTAATCGCATTGTCTCCTACTACGACTTCGATGGCCGAGGGAATCCAATTCGGAAGACAGTTGGTTCAGTGGAGATTGCAGAAGATGAGGACAGGTGGACAGGTTCTTTTGTGTTTCCTCCATCACCTTCGACATTAAACTCACCCTGAAAAGCCCGACAGCCCATACCATACCGTACTCGTTTTTTGCGAGCTAATTTTGAAGATGCAGCTAGGTCTGGATGTGAGCACGTCACTCCTTGTCCAAATTCAGTAGCCGTAGGCTTTGCCTGTTGGTTTTCTGCAGGAGGATTTTATCCCCGGCGATCGTGTCGCTGGGTTGCAGTTCATGTTGCTCATTCTGCCTCACCCACAGGTGTGACTAGTAAATCAGTTACATCAATTCCAGTAGAACAGCATGGCTCATTAGATGTGGAACCTAGTCAGCCGATGATCAAGTGCTACACATGCTGGACTGTTGCATTTGTCAGCTTAATCTGAACCTGGGCCTTGACTCAACCTTTGAGCTGGCACCGCATCAGGAATCTGGTGCCCTAGTCGCATCCCCACCCAAGGGGTATTAGCCAAGTCCATGAGGCGATCAATTGTGACGTGTATTTTTCTTACTTTGGTTCGAAACTGCAAGCTATGCAGGATATGTGTTATGCATGAGACTTTTGAAATGATGAATGTTCATAGCGTGGGACTTTTAAATGATTGTTCATTCGCGTACCCATGCAACCCTAGAATCATGCGAAAAAATCACGCAGCGAGGTGGATGCTGGCGCATTCAACGGCAATTTCCGGAGCCATTTGAACCAGGATCTTTGGGCCGGCGACAGCGATGAAAGCTGATTGTGTCGTCAAAAAGTGGAGACCTGCGGCCGGTGGCTTTCAGCTGGTGAATCAGAACCGACCCCAAAGGTATACAGTGGAGATCAACAGAATCAACAGCACTACCTGAATACAAGGTAATACAAGCACATAGGAGTATGACCTACTTGCTTATTCGTTTGCACGCCCGTAAGTTTTTTGAATAGGGTACTAAGTTCGAAAGGATATCACACGACTCACACAACAGATAGCGGGGATCTCAGGCATCCTCAGTCAACTGGGATTACAACAAGGAAACCTACATATAGAAGTTTTGACAAGTGTAAGAGTCAAATGTGGCTGATTAGCCGACGTATCACTGAGGGGTTCCAGCTTGTGAATGTACATTTTTTGTTATTTTATAGGTTTAGAAAAAAGCCGTCATCATGTTATCATGTCAAGACAAGCGTCGTAGATTGGTGATTTATTACAGCATGCTATACAACAAAACACATAATGAGAGAGGTGAACTGCTACCCACTTACCCCAACCTTGCCTGTCATTCTCCAACTTATCCAACGGCTAAGGAGAAGACGAGGAGGCCGAGGCGCTCCCGGGTGTCCTGAATTTCAAGATCCAGAGCCTGATAGCTGTTCAGAACTCCACCTTTGAAGTTGCCACTAGGCTACGGTGTGATACAACCTGGTCCATCCATGTCATTGCAGTACTAGTTGATGTGGCTAAGTGAACTTGGGACCGTCCAAGTTCCACAAAGAGAGCAATGCTGGGGCCGGCCAGGCCGTGTTGCAAGTGGTGGCCGACGATTCCTTGGTGTTCGACGGGGAGGACCAGGGAAACACAAGCCCCAACATGCCCCAATTGGCCAATTGGTGCACAAGACCTTGAGTGCCGCATGACAACCATCATTGTTTCGGTTTGTCACTTTGATGCTGATGTTGCTGTATATCGAGGTGGTTTGGTTGTAGTGCTTGTGTTGTGTTTTGTTGTGCTGTTCTTCTTGTTGTTGCTGCATTGTTGTGCTTGTTGCACCGCACCTGTTGCTGTTCTGTTTGGTCTTGGTGACTGTGGTGGCTACTGGGTCTCAGGTCCTGGTGCTTGATCCAACAGAAGGGTGCAGCTTTACTTCCGAAATCCCTCCCTGGCCGTTTGAAACTAAGGGTGCGCCGCCCCAAGCCTTCTCTTGAGCTCCATGGCTGTTGCTGGCTGAAGGACCCCAAGATCGCCAAGCTGTTTGGGAGCCCCAGCGGCAGCTACGTTGTTTGACCATCAACGGCGGTGCAAGCAGTAGTCAGAAGTGGGTTGGTGGGTGGAAGGTTTGGTTGGTTGGTAGTTGTTTGCTAGTTGGTTTGTAGTTGGTTGTTTCTTTGGTTGTTTCTTTGGTTAGTCAGTTGAGATTGTTGGTTGGTCGGTCGGCTTGCTCGGATTTATGCATCTTCAAACCCATTCCACCGATCCAACTGGAGTCACTTTAATAATTGAATTATGGCAATGGAAAAAAGGAACATTAATTCAGCACAACCCAAACCCTGAAAGACATTTGATAGCCCCTATCCAAAAAGGGCAACCTGGAAACCGTTCCAGAGTCCCGCACCACAGCAATGGCTGCACCAGGTTGAAACGCACCCTTGCACGAGTACGTGGCGAGTCCAATGGCTTCGATGAAGCCGAGGTGCGACGAATTGGCTTCCATGTTTTTCTTGGACATTTTCTTACATTGGGATGAGTCGTTGCCAACTGTGGTGATTCTCTCCTGCACGACATGTTCTACAGCCTGATTCGTGGCAAGCTTGAGGTGTTTTTTGATGTTGTTTGTACCTCCATGTTTTTCGGCCATCATCACTGACTTGAGTCTGGGCCAGGAGTCCCTCGAAAGTGGATTCTTTAGTGAACCACTTATAGTAGCTAACTACATAGTATAACATAAGTTTGTGATTAATAACCAATTATCTATAGTATAATAACTAACCAATTATCTATATAACTATTAGATTATAAGTTCGTACAAGTTCGTGGCCCCTAAGCGCCAATCCCTGACAGCATGAGCTTTGGCACAGCGGCACCTCGCTCAGAAAGAAGACTTGCACGCTGCGTTCCTGAGATTCAAGGCATGGGGCTCGGAGCGAGTTAGGTGAGCGTCAGTGCTTTGCAGCAGCAAGTCCGGACATTTTGTTTCTTTGATATTCATAGTTCCCCACGTTTTGCTGTTTAGCTGTCACCCTAACCAGTCAACGCTGTCAACCCCGTTGTGTCTTTCCGGTCCGGGACCTGTAGGGACAAACAAGATGAAACAAATTATTTGTCGGTCCCTTCTCATGCGACTGCTCTGAGGTCCCTGACTCTGCAGACATTCACAAGGCGGCCTTCACATCGCTTGCCAAGGGACATGACGAAAGGGCTTCTGCAGAACATGATGCGCCTCCGAGTAAGCTGATATATGTGTGTATATGTATGTGTCTACAATTATTTAAGTGTGCATAACCCACCTCAAGAGAAGCTGATATGCTGATGTGCTGCATGCACCAGGCTGTTCACCAGCTTATGCGATTTCGTTGAGAGATGATTGTTTGCAAACCGTTTCCCGGGGTCAAGCGTCGTGGGCTGACCATCCGCTCTATCAAGTGATTTGCAAAGCGATGGAATGACAAAGAAAGATGCCGTTTACAATTAACATCCATGATGTCACAATCCGGTTCAGTAGTTAGAGCTGACTAACCAATTATTTGTGTTGAACAATTCGCACCCATGATTAAGTAGGAGCTGATGAACCCAAACCTAAAACACCTACACATACAATATGCCTGCTTATGCATTTATGTTTGCATGCATACTTTGAACAATCAGATATAACACCTGTGTCAGCCTTAGATGCATGCATGCACGCATGGCACCTGTATCACATAACTGCATGCATATTGCATTCATACTTGGATAATCTCAGATACACCGACATAGATGCACGACGTACATGCATGCATGCATACATACATGCATTACATTACATTACCTTACATTACATTAGATTACATTACATTAGATTAGATTAGATTACATTAGATTACATCGGAGTACTTTGGATTACATTGTATGACATTGCATTGCATGGCATTGCATGGCATTGCATTGCATGGCATTGCAGGGTATTACATGGCATTGCATGGCATTGCATGGCATTGCATGGCATTGCATGGCATTGCATTGCATGGCATTGCAATGGTTGCATGGCATTGCATGGCATTGCATTGCATTGCATTACATACATGCATGCATACATGCATACATATGTAGCCAGCCAGCCACAGATGCACACACGGGGAAACAGATATGTTTTTGTTGAACGTGCATATGTGTCTATTTATTCATAAAAGATGTGTGAGTGTGTTTGCGTTTGCTTTTGCACACACCCAATTTGACACATTTCCCACTGTTTCTGTTGCACCTTAACTATTTCTCATTTGTTGGTGGGGCCCATTGGTTACCCTACTTTGGCACATACCCAATTGACTGGTTGGTTCTTGTGCTCGAGGACGACTTGGATGCTTTGCTGAACTTCGTGGGACGATGGGTCCCTCCTGAGGCAGCTGGGTGGCAATGGGGCTGCATGAGCTCCATCACTGGGGAGCCATTATTGGCTGGGTGGGACCAAGGGTAACCAGCAGGAAACTAATGGAAACCATCATTAGCCGAGTGAGATCCAGAATCCAGAAAAACCAGCAGGAAACTAAGTACCTACAATCGCTAGCTAAGAGTCGTGGGGAATGTTCATGATGATCTGAGTTGTGTGAAATGACCCATCCTGAATGACATTGACTGACATGTTTAGCAGAGGTCAACAAAACGAGGAAGTATCATTCCTACCTGGGTGCATGACCTTGATTATATATCGTTACAAAATGATATTTATTGGATAAAGATTTGACCAACCGGAGTGTGATTTTTGGTTTATTCAGTGAGGTACGCCAACAGTTCTCTCCATTTAGTTCATCAACCAAAATGGATGGTGCAGCGATGGAACCTGCAGTCAGTGCAAGAAGGGAAGCATTTTATTTTTGTGTGTGTGTGTGCTTTATGAGCCATATGTGTGTGCATGTGTGTGTGGACGGCATGTTTTTTTTCTACAGTCATTTATATGTACTTTTCAAAATTTGCCCATGCGCACACACACACACATACATATATGCATGGTCTCAAATTCGAACTGTTTGTCCAACTTCTCACTATGAAGATGCCATTTGTTTCAAGAACGGGCAAGTGCTGGTGCGAGCAATCGGAGCCTCCCGTTTCTGATTAGCGGCCAGGTGAGAGCATTGCCTGTTGATACCCCCAGTTGCTTGGGGTGAGCACGCTGACGACCAGCGTGCTCAAGCCAACAGCTGGTACACCGTGGTGCCCTCTAATTCTAAGTTGGTGAAAGGGCTGTTGAACGTATGATATGACTTTATATCTGCAATAGCTGGCAGCAATCCATCCTGGTTGTGAACCTAAGTTAACTTACTGCGAAGCCCTACTATGCACTTTGCTGAGCGATGCTCCAACAGCAGCAACCACAACAACAACAACAACAACAACAACAACAACAACAACAACAACAACCAACAACCAACAACCAACAACCAACAACCAACAACCAACAACCAACAACCAACAACCAACAACAACAACAACAACAGCAACAACAACAACAACAACAACAACAGCAGCAACAACAACAACAACAAAACCCAACACATGACAACAAGAAAAACAACATGAAAGCAACCAACAAGTATTCAACAACCAGCCATCAGCAACCCTCGGCCTGAGCCACTGCCGCTGGTGGCACCTTGTGCAACCAGGAGGCGATTACAGAAATGGCGCGGAAGGCGCAGCGGCAGCAGATACCAGGACCAGGAGGATCCAGGAGGTATCTGTTGGAATGTATTGGATGTACGGAGTTCTTTTGATCCGATCACTGGGAAACAAAATCAAGCAATATCACCTTAGAGATGCAGGAAGATGTGCAATGGTTACATTGACCAGCTGATGATAGTTTTGGTCTTCAACAATGCGATAATCATCACTATTTGACTATATAATCTAAAAGTGATACCGGCAATCCAAGTATGGTCACTCCTGGCTGCGCAAGCTTAGGAGTCGATTCTGAGCATCACACAAGACCCAAAGTGCGCACTAGATGACTACGATTCCATAGCAGCGGGAAGATTAGAAAAACAGTGCGCTTACACTTAAACAATTCAATGCTCTTGAGTGGTAGCCAATATCATGATAGAGTTGAGATTTGTCAAGACAAAAACTTGGAATACAACCAGAAGCCCCAACTCAGCATAGGCTGTAATTAATTCGTTCCCACCAGGCAAGATGACAGTCGTAGGGACCACCCGCCCGTTGATTCGCCCAGATCGGCCTGCCAGATCACCATGTATGACTACATGGACTTTGATGAGTTCCTGACCTTCATGACATACTATGACGTATGGATGCCCAGGGTGACCCAGGATGAAAGTCACAGCACAGGGCCCCTCCGAGACTGAGAGGGGGTTCCTGGGTATCCCTGGGTGAGTGACTTGATGACACCCACTAAAGTTAAGCATGAAGAACATGACACTCCAGTAATCCAACATCCATGAAAATGATCATTGCCAGGAGGTAAATCGTTTGCAAATGGTGGGCTATCCATTGCCATGTTAGACCATGAGAGGGTATTTGCACCATATCAATGACAACTATGGGTTGTTCTCATCACCAGCCATGATGGTCTCCCAGCCATGGCTGCGGCTGGTGGTGCCGGACATGCTGTTCTTCAATCGTCCGCCCGGGTGATGAAACATGGCATCCAATTCCCATAAGTATATCATAGTATATCCACCAGTTTCTGAGGTGTGTACTCGGCGGGTGATTTCAGATTTGGTACCCAACAAGGTGAACTCCCAACATGGTCATACGATACTTGCTCCAACCGGGGTTGGCGGAATGGTTTGTGAGTTGTGCCCTCGCAAGCTGACACAAAAGGGGACAATGTATTTCAAATAGTTTTTTCGTTGGAACTTGTTTTTTAAATGCCACATTGGGATATTAGGTCAAGGGAGTGATCATCCCGATAGAAAGACCAGAGAGGCAACGCCGGGAAAAATCCTCACGAAAAAAAATCAGAACTGCCACCACTGAGGAGTTCGAGCGAGCCGAGCAAGAACGTATCTTCAAGCTCTACGATCAGGCCTTGCTGGCGGCCTTGCTGGCCGGATGCTGTACTGGACCACTCAGCAGCCATCCGTCAGAAATCATGATGAGCACTCGGCAACAAGATGCCAACAAGAACGGACAAACACAGACAGAGGGTTGATATATATATATATATATATTATATATATATATATATATGTATATTGTTATACTGTTTGAAGCATTTTGATGCCTTATTTGGAATTGTCAAGTGTACTTACTGACTTTAAGATCCTATTGCATATGATGCCTAATTACAAACTAAACTGCAATCGGCAATCGACAAAGAATGCTTAATATAAACATCATTTACATTGCCCCAACGGTTCACATTAAGCTGCCGATGACCCAGCATGGCTGCATATGTGAGCGAGCATAGTGGCCATTGCTACCGAGACAGTGCTTGGAGTGCTGGCAAGTGCATGGCCCAAGTCTGATCTGCACAAAGACAGCATGGCTCAAAATTAATCAACGTCCACCTCGATTCTGCCGATGGTTGGAAAAACTGCTTAGTGTTGCATTATATATATATATATATATATCATTGTATCACTTTCTTTTCAAATTACCAAGTGGCAACCAGCATGTTCATGATGCTGGTCGTGGTTTTGGTGGGAACCCGAATCGCCACAGTCTGTGAACCTTGTGGTGGTTTTTTGCACGGCAGGATAGCTCTGGAAACATTTCAGCGGGGAGCCCAGCATAGGGTGTTTGGGAGCGGGTGGTGGTTGTTTTGTGCCCACGTCGCCAGAACGAGCAGTTCCTGGAAGAGATTTGCTGTTTTTTTGAGGCCCACATGGGGCCCCCAAACCCATCTACGGACACCATTGGACACACCATGACACGCACCTAGCTAACCAAGTGCAATCAAGTGCAAGTAAACGTATCTATCGCCTAGATGTACTGGCTGCTGGTGGGGAGGGAGCTAAGGAGCCAGAGGTACCCATATATCTCAGCGGGCTAGGAAGCGGTCACATGTTCCATTTACTCATTGCAGATGGAAAGGCACCCAGTGCCATTTTTTGGAAGTTCCATGTTTAAAGACTATTGTCACCAGAAATTGCACAATCCCCAAGATATCAAGGGTGTATCTTCTCCGTTAGTGGATGATTTCCTACATTGCTGGTGGTACGCTTGATTGATGGACAAGCCCATGCACGCAACAACGATCATGGCACATGCCCCGAGATCGCGGAGCTTCGCTGCTTGCTGCCCGGAACTCAATCGATGGGCGACGGTGTGTCAAGCGCATGAGCTTTGAAGAGATCAATGGTGACCTGTGCCACAGATTGAGTGAATAGCTGTAAGCATTATAGCAGTTAACCAACCAACCAGTGGTTAACTAGCTGGTTATAATGGTTAATAATAGGGGATGATAACTAACCATACTAGGGGATATACCAGCTATATATGGCTATGGGTCAAGCAGTTAACCAACCAACCAGTGGTTAACTAGCTGGTTATAATGGTTAATAATAGGGGATGATAACTAACCATACTAGGGGATATACCAGCTATATATGGCTATGGGTCAAGCAGTTAACCAACCAACGTTCATGGGGGATTTCCACCAACAATTTCATAGGGAAAACAATGGCTAATGATAGGGGAACCAGGGGTACAGGGTTTTGACCCACTGCCATATCGTGAGTTTGAACAGCTACCGACCTGTGGGTTTTATGGGGTTGTGCTGTGCGATGCATGGGATGTCACCCAGAGGTTCGGATCTGGGCTGCTAGAGCTGGTGCAGTGCTGCCTTCAACTGTACCTGGGGCAGGGGAAGCCCTGGCAAAAAAATCAAAAAACAAATACCTATAGGGATGCTCATCCAGTTGCAAATTTTCACCGGGACAGTGCAGCCCACCAACCCGCTAGAGCTGGTAGATGACCATATCCAACATGAGCTATTGACCAAAGTTTCTGTGGCTATGTGGTGATGCTTGGCATGCAAGCCACATTGTTATTTTGGAATAGCTATGCAACCTATGGACAGGCTCGTTTGCCAAATCACATGGTCAGGAAAGGTGCAAGCGCATACAAGCACCATATTTGACAGTTTGGGATGTAGTTCACGGTCGCTAAACAGGATTTGTTTGAGCTACTGCTGGTTATTCTGCAACACATGAATGTGTTTCCCTAAAACATTTCAGCACGTTTGAACATGCATTGTGGACTACCGACCTGTTTGTGCTCAGCCCCGAATTTGTAAAAATGTTTGTGAGCATGGACAAGCTTCAAATATCAAGCAGAGAGACGAGGAACTTTGCATAAATTTATGTTGTTGCACCTGTGGAACTTGCAAAGATTTCTTGAGATATGTTTTGAATTAGTTTGGAGCGGTTTGTTAGAAAAAAGGATTGAACACATTCAGGTGGGCAGTCAGGAGTAATAGCTACGAGGCGAAGATGCTGCTTGCACAATCACACTTGGTCACACCTCCGCCTTTCTTCTCAGTCGAATGCAGAAAGCAAATGAAGGCAAAGCATCACAGAGAACAACATCAACCTAGTGGAATGGCAAGAAAGATTTGCAGATCGTGCCATATTGCCATACGTTCTTGGCTTGGCATGTTTGTGATAGTGTGAAATCCTCCAAGCAAAAGGTCGTCCACATTGATATCCAAAACATTTGAGTTGAGATGATCCTTCGGAAGAACGCTGCAGCCACCAGGGATTAACACTGCGGCCATCAGTGATCACCAGGGCTACACTTGGCATCTTTGTGAAAGGGTTTGTCCTGCTCAGCCATTGCTGATGGTGAAGGAAGGCAAAGGAAAGGCAATCAAGCGCCACAGCGGCATAGAGCGGCAGGGGTGGTCTTGGTGAGGATGCAGTTCCATGGTTCAAACAGTCAACTCGCTGTGCGGCAAACATCATTTAATTTAGATATATTTGAATGTTCGTTTCGAGAGAGTGGCGTTGATGTTTGGTGGTTGTTAGCATTTTTGCCCAGTTGAGAGAGCTGCTCCTACAACTCTTGGCAGCTTGAAGGGTGAGTTTTGCCGCATTTTGTCCTCATTTTGTTCCATCATGGCATTCCATACTATTCCCGCACTTTTTCCGGTACTCCAGTTGCAAAGCCAGGGTAGCTTGGCGAAAGGCTAGCTTTGCCGCTCTTGGTGAATGCAACCCATGTTGCGTTGACTTTTCAAGCCAAGGGCGGGCAACATGCTGAGGCCAAGGGGCTCTCCGTTGGGTCATTGGATCCCCTGCCGGGACTAAGGAAGAAGCGAGGGACCGCGAAACCACAAGGGCGGCGGCAGAAAGCAACGGACCGCAACCCCCTTGCGATACTTGGATCGAAGCCACGGGCTACCAGGAGCAATGGAGGAATTCATGTAGTAGCCATTGGATGCCATTGGTTGAACTGATGGTTGATAAATGAATCAATAAATAAATGAATAAATAAATAAATGAATTTCTAAATAGTTAAATGAATTCATAGAATAGATAATAAATAAATAAATAAATAGATAAATAAGTAAATACATATATATATATATATATATATACACGGCCACCCGTAGGGCCCTCCCCAGGTGCCATCGCTTGGACTCCGGTGCTTCCATCCGTGCTCCGTCGCGCTGGGCCCTGGAGACCTTGCTGGCGCCGGTGCCCCTGGAGGAGTTCCACCGGAGCTTCTTCGAAGTCAACGCGCTGCACATCACGCGGCCCAGGTGCCGTGGCGCGGGTGGTGGGATCCCCAGGGACGCCCAAGGGATCGCACGAAGACATGGGCTTCAAGGGATCGCACACCTCACGGGGTTCCAATGGGTTCCATCCTTGGTGATCCTTGGTGATGCTGCGGGCGGCAAGGGTTGGAGGTTGGATGAGTGACATGTCAATTGCTGAATCGATGCTGATGAAACAGATGAAGTGGTGACCTCCATAGACTGAGAGTTTGGACAACTGGCAAAGCATCAGAATTAGAGTTTAAGAGAGATGATATGAGACGATGCTGAATGCTGGAGGTTCTTTGTGGCTTTGTCTCCTTTGGTCAGTCTTGCCCTGGTCAGGTCGGGGAGGTGTTTTGTGAGTGCTTGGGCCAAATCTTACCCCTGGTGGGAGTTTGCATAAATCCTGGCACATCTAAGCCACACATTGGCCAAATGTTTGCTCAGACGGCTGATTTTTCCATACTATGACCAAGGCAATTGCGGGCTTCCCATGCTTCTCTCAATGCTTTCATTTTTGAAAGGGAAATAATGATACAACAATGGATCCGCCTACAGGTTGAGTCGGGTAACTAGACCTGCAAGCTGATCGCTCATCCTTGTCGGCAGCTAGCAAAGCAGTTTGGCAATTATATTTTATTCTTACCATTATTTTTATTGTGATTGTTAACTACTATGAAACTTCCGTGCAAAGTCTACAGTATATAGCTTTAGCTTGGATGGCTAATGAATAAACCGACGCAGATGGAGTGAACTAGCCATTACTTACTGCAATTAAGCAACACATGCTGCAAAGATATTCCAGATTGGCAGCTGTGTGTTTCCAAGCGATCGGTGAATCCGTGGAATTCAAGAATCCATGGATAAGGAAAGGCACATCTATCGAGATGAAACCCAATGAAGAGTGCAATCAACAAACACTTGGACTAGTTTGTTCGGATCATGAACTGATGTTTGTTCAATAAACCAATCTTTAATTGACTGGCCGATCCCAAACTAGTTCATATATATATATATATATATATCCTTCGCTAGTTTGGTCCTTGTCACCGTTCGATGCCCAGTTTCTAGATGTTTTTGGTGTCCCCGTTATAGGCTTGGTGGTTCCTTATGCATTCATCCTTGACAACCTGCAGTCAACACCATGAAGTTGGTCAATGCCGGTATCTTCTTTGGCACAGGAATGGTTTGAACATGTGCATTTGCTCGCACTTGTTGATGTAGAATGGTTTGAATGATTTTAGTAGCCATTATTCATTGTTTGATGATAAGTATCAGTATGGTCAAAACCAACTCATTACCTGCCCAGTTGCCCTGGCTACTATGCGCCTTTGGAAGATTTATCAACGCCCGAGAGGCCCCAGACAGCCGGGAGAGTACTGATGCCAGGGACTGGTGATGTCCGGTGTTGTGCATGGATATTTGCCTCAGTTAAATTTGGTTTTGTTTGCATCTTGGTTGTGCAAAGTGCATGAGAAGTGTACTAAGTGTAGCAATGTGCACACAGGTAAATTGACTTTGAATGTGCTACTGTAGCGCTTATAGACCTCGTACAATAGACTATTGTTGCACAGATTTACATTCGTACGCGCACACATTTGGATTTGTCCATGTCAGTCCACATGGTACGTTGTGGTGAGCTGATGCGCTGGTACATGTTTGTGTCCGATATTTTTGCGTATCAGTAATCCCACTAAGAGTTTATTCGCCTTTTTGCATTGGTAGCTGGCGGCGCCAGTTTTCTGTGGGACTACCGCGCAGGCACAATTACAAGAACCCGTGGGCAAAACATTGTGTTTTGTGCATACTTGCGGTTGGTGCCCTGCCCTTAGATCAACATGGCAATTCAGACTGACGAGCGTCGCTTAAACAGAATGTGCGTATGCAGAACCAAGCCCTTAGCAGCCAGATTCACATGTAATCAGCAATCGCGATTTGCCCATGTTTTGGCAAGAGCCGGGTTGGCCTGAATAAGAAGTTGACAGCTATCCCAAATCCTTTGCAGCACCAGAATGCTGCTAAACCCAGGGATGAACCTTGTCCACAATGTTTGAGTCAGATCTATTGATTAATAGATGTGGTGGGTTCCTTTGTGCTGGGGCAGGCTGTTTAAGTTGATGGACGATGGCATCGTACCACTCTACCGGATCAACATGTTCCGATGCATGGATGGCCGGAACAAGGACTGGGGAGCCTTTGGGGTTCGAGCAGGGGTAGCTTTGTACAGCTGGGGTAGTGTGTATATTTCGGATGGGAGGCTCGTGTTTTTGACTGCTTCAATATAGGTTTACAAGACCATGAATCATAAACAGCTACTGTTACGCAAAAACACCAGATTGGTTTGACCTACGCAATGTGACTGAAAACCAGGCAGGATTTAGTTGAAGAGTTCTGGGCACATTAATCCATGTGCAGGCATAGGACTGTTTTTTTTATCAAGACAAATCAAGACATATTAAGGCTACAAACATTGAAACGTTCAATGAGCTTCTTCATTTTATTTTCAGACCCTACGGGAACTCCTTATCATTTAGCTTGCACATTTCTAAGAACAAGCTGACCACTCGAAACTGACGTACAATAAACATGCAAGATGGAGTGGCTGGTGCCACTCGTTTGGGGAATGTCACGCTTTGCCGTGAGCTGCTCCATCACTACAGAGCCTGGTTGACAATATCCACAGGGCCACGGTCTCAGCCCGGTGAATCCGTGGGACACCAGGCATCCAGGTCACCTGGGGTGGGTTCATGTGAGCTGTGAAGTCCACATGGTTTTACTATAAGCTATATACTTGTATATGATGATATATGATATTATTTGTCTCTTGTCATGCCATGACTCGGTTGATTCAGTACTGCCGGCCCCTTTTGTCTTTTCTTCTTTAAATCAAAATTTGGCTGTGGGTCAGTTCACCCTGTACCCCTGGTTCCCCTACTGCTATCCATTGTTTTCTCTGTTATTGGCGGTTATCCCCCATGAAATTCGGTGATTCACATTGACCCATAGCCTGCTTGATGCGACGCCAGGAGACTCCGCCTCCCCCCAGCAGTGTGGACGAGGTAAGACGGCTCTTCAATGAAGGTGCGCAGTTCATGGTAGGTCCAGCTGTTCCTAGACCCGTTGTGTTGGGTGAATCATGGATTCTCATGGTATATCATCATTTATTTAGGGTAAAGCTGGAGAAGATTCAGAAGGATTTTTGCTGGATTGCCATTCGTTGGACAGCAATTTTCACTAGTTGGACTGTGAACCTATTTTGTGTGCCCGTATGAGCCCAGCAGCCTTTGCATTCGCCACTGCTCGCAGGAGTCACAAGCAGTTAATAACCAACTGATGAATATTTTTGGACATGTCATGCTATGCGTTTTTTGGCTCAAGCCGTGGTGTGTTTGTGTATGTGTCTAGGCCCGTGTTGGTGCTGGTGCCATGACCCAGTTGCAAGTGCCAAAAACTGCCAGCCCAAGCTGCGCAGATCCAAAGATGAAGGAGAAAGCCGTGCAGATTCGTAAGAGCTTCCAGCGGCCCAAGTTTTGGGTCATGGGCTTCGGTTGGTGCTTGGCAGCCTGCGCTGGAGCCGCCAATACCGTGGCCTTCAAAAGCTGGCACCTCTATGCGTCGCATGTGACGGGCAGCACTTCAGCCATGGCCTTCCGTTTGGAGGGCCACCACCAGGGGGAGGTTGGATTTGAGAGTCTGAAGGAAGCCTGCTTCTTGGTGTTCTCCTTTCTGGTGGGTGCTTATGCATGTGGTCTATTGATTGACAAGAATCAAGTGCACTTCTTGGGCAAAGCCTTTTATGGCTTGGCCCTAGTGTTGAATTCCAGCCTGCTGGTGACAGCTGCTTTCATTCCAGGCAAGCTACTTCCTGTTTGCCTTGTGTCCGCAGCATGCGGCTTGCAGAACGCAATGTGCACTTCCCACTTTGGTGCTATTATTCGCACCACACATGTAACGGGCACCGTAACTGATATAGGTTCAACCTTTGGACGCATCAGCATGATCTATCTCCGCAAGGGCTGCCGACGCTCCCGCTTGAATGATGTGGAGCGCGCAGAGGTCGGTGTAGATGCCAGGAAGTTGGCCGTTCTCTTTGGACTGTGGAGCTTCTATTTCATGGGAGGCCTCGTTGGAGTCTACATGGAAAACGTTATCCCTGGACCACCTCAACGTGCCTTGCTGCTGCCAGCCACCTTTACAGGCAGTTTGGGGCTCTTCTACATGGCATGTCGCCAGATCCTCAAGGACTACATCAAGAAGTTGGAGCAGGAGCGATTTGAGGCAGATCTCCAAGAGGCACACCAAGTCCTGGCCAACATGGGCACTCAGCTTCAGACTTTGGAGCGTGGTTCCGATGGCTCCAGAATGGTCGAATTGGATGAAGAGATGGGACACATGATCGAGGCTCTACATGAAGTGGAGGCCGACTTCGAGAATTTGGTTCGAACGCATAGCGAGATGCTGGAACGAGCCGCCAGTGCCGCCAGCAAACCTGACAAGGCATGAGCTGAGTCCGTCGGCTGGTGCAGAGCCAGGGACGCTCGACTTTGCTAAGTGAGAATCTTAATTCGAAACTCTGCAAATTTTGAACTACTAACTAAGAACAGCTACAGGGCCCCAGCACTGGACCCTCATGACAAGACTAGAAAGCACTTGCGTGTTAGTTGTGGGGAGTCCCAAGTGTTTCTGGGCCAAATCTCATTGGAATTCTCCGGAGGAGACCTAAGTGTCCACCACTGAGAGGGTTCTATGGTCCGCCTGTTTCATACGGGACTGGGCCGTGACTGTGCGTAGCATGCGGCCAATGTACAGTGTATGGCAGGGGCTGCGGCAGTCAACACACTGTACCCAATGCCGGCACCCTTCGGCTTGAGCCTGAGCTCAGCATAGCAAAGCTAGTCGTTGGTGATGCCAATGCATATACCCAATTCTGGAAAAGCAGAAAAACAAAGACCTTGTCCGTTTTCTGAAGGCCGTTTTTTCTTCAAGATATCTGAAAGGTTGGTATACACCAATTATGCTTTTCGTTACTTGTTGCTTAGCCAGTTGGTTACTAGTTTGTTACTAGTTGGTTACTAGTTGGCTACTTCAAGAGCTGTGTTTCAAAACTGCTCCAACCTGCAGTCCGGGCCCCGTGGACAGGTTGGAGCATCCAATGGTTGCAGCCGCAGCATGAGCAATTTGGCTGATCAACCCAACCCCAGGGCGAAATGCTTGCAATGATCATGTCCTCATAGAGTTTGAATGAGATTAGAATTCACTGTCCCTTGGATAGTTCTCTCATGGGCTTTTCAGGATTCAGGAGGCCTCTGGCATTTAGAAGTACCTAAGATTAATCTTCACAAACGCATGCCGGAACCATGTTGTCTAGAGAACCATGTTTGTGAGGCACCGGTGCAAGCGATTTGGATTTGTTTTGAAGAAAATCCGAGCAAACAGAGATGATCCGCACTCTTCATTTTTTGTGGTCTATCATGGGGTCGCATGGTTCGTCAACTAGCCGGCATGGTCAACCATATTATCATTGGTTCCATGTCAAGACTGGTTGGTGATGCTTGAAAACTGCAGAGAGCGATGCTTGAAAATAAGGATTCCTTTGATCAACAGTTGGTTGGTCAACGGTTGGTCAACAAACCACCCATTACCCCCCCCCAAAAAAAAAAACACAACCCACACAAGAAAAAGAAAATTTGCCACTTTTCACCATGTTGTTTAAATTTCAAGAGGTGATACCAAGCAATTGGTTGTAATTCCAACCCTGGATTAATAAACCCCTGGTTGATCAATAGGGGGTGTCCCCCCAAAGCCTTGGTTTATCATTAAAATGCTACCCCCCCCTAATTAGTAAACCGGTTTGATTGATCCGGGGTTGACATTACTATTGGTTATATTTTTACTATTATTACTGGTTGTGTTATTATTGTGTTATATTACTAATTTTCATTCTATTATTATTATAACTACTATTATTATTATTATTTTTACTACTGTTATATTACTAGTTTTCATAACTACTGTTACTACTGTTATATAATATTATTATTATTTTTTTTTTTTTTAAACTACTACTGTTACTTGGTAACTTAGTACTCCTAAGCACCTTGGCCCTTTGTGAATGGCCGAGGCATGATGCCTTGAGCGCCTTAGTGGCCACGCTGGAGTCGCAATTCGGTTGCCTGGTGGGCGTCAATGCTTACCTCACCCCTGCCGGAGCTCAAGGCAACGAGGGGCCCAGGGGTCAGGGTGGTTGGGGAGTTGGGTTGAGCCAGGATTGGTGGATGACAGGTATCCATTGATCTATACTTGAACCTGTTTTAATGAAACCATTAGAAGGTCAATGAATGATGGCTATATGATATATGAGCTATGGTCAGAATACACGTGCAAAGATTTAATTTAGTATTGAGGGGCGTGACAAATTTGAAAAACATGGAAAAAGATATGGCCCCAAAAAAGGATAATCGCTTGCTGTTTACTAAGGCAATGCAATGTGTTTTGAAGGAGGCTCATATGATTATAGATGGTACTGTATCGATTGAGTGGTAGAAAATGGTCAACTGATTGCCCATGAATGGTCCACAAATGATAAATGACAGCAAGGTTTCTTTCATGGTGGTTTTATAATATATATATATATTTAAATATATATATACATATATATATATATATATATATTGATGATTAAGAAACCATTGGTTGTTTTACAGGCGGTGCCATGGTACTATGTACTGTTATTGCAGTAAATCATGTAATTTTAGAGCATACCTCGGGGGTATTAGTCCTGTTTTTTTTTATGTCATGGCCTTTTGCCACGCTACATAGTAAATGAAGGAATGGGCATTTTGGAGCATGTGCAGATCTAGAGATGTTCATGCTGGCAGAAAAAACGCAAGCATCAATATGATCCATGCAAAGCTGCAGGCCCATACGTGGCATCATCACATAATAAACCCATAAATCTTCAAGATATTCAAGGTATGCTATAGCCCACCTGCTGGATTTGTCATAGACGTTGTCTCCTGATCAGAGTGAGTGTTGGCGTCGACTTGTAGGGTGGGCGCTATGAATCCCATAAGTCAGAATGGCATTGGTGGATGATGAGCCTAGGCCAAGCAAAATTACTGCAACCAGTTGTGTAAACGTTTAACCACAGAAACGGTTGCTTTACCTTGGAAATCCTTGTTGAACATGGAGTTTTCACCTGGGTAATCAACCTGCAGGGTGGATGATAATCTTTTTTGGCTGACCTTTTTTTGTTGATCTCCCATGGTTGTTCATTATTGTCGGTATGTGTCGCTATCATTATCGGTTATATGTTGGTTGTCACTAACAATGATGAGCCATTTTCAGCCATGGTCAGCCATACGACTCGACCTGTGAGTGACCTTTCTAGCAGGCTCCCTTTTGCCCAAAGCGGAGCTCCAAGTCACATGAGGGCCCTGGACATGAACATCGTTTGAGATGATTGATGGTACCACCTGAGGTGCAGCATATGCTTAAGGAATGGTTGGCTCATGAGTATATAATCAGCCTTCCTGGTACTGCTGGTGCACGGATCACAAATTTAGGATTGAACTGGTGAACATGTTGGACATTGTTTACGATGGTTACATACTGGGTGATCAGGGTTGGTTCCTCGCTGGGTGCAGGTTTAGCACCTCACTGGGATGATGTGGATGTTTTCGTCCTCCAGCTCCTTGGGAGCGAAGGTCACCCCAATGAGTTGACATAGGGGGGGCCCGTAGTAACCCCCAGAAGCTATGGTTCTTGTCGTAGGGAGTCTAAATACATGTTAGAGGTGGACCAAAGTGGTTCACGCCAGTGCGGACAGAAGGGGGAAGGGGTTAATACGGGATAAAAGTAAAGCATTTAAAGACCAACGTAGAAAGGAATGTGTTGGCCAATCTCGCTTTAGTTCAACACTGAGAAGTTGCGGGGACTCTTCTTCGTCCACGAGCTGGTGAATAGTGATTCCACCTCACTGCTATATTTTGTGGGAGTAAGGAGATAGCCGTAACAAACTGGAGTAAGCCGTAGATGGGGTTTCTTCCCTGTGTAATCGTGGACTAGGTGTTTCCAACAAATAACGGAACAAAAACGGTATGCACCTTATATTCTATATCCATGTTCATCCTTGTCAGTGTCGTAGGTAGCAGTAATCAATCAAGATCCAGGGGTAGAAGCATCTTACTGACTAGGACCAAACGTCATGACCTTTGCCGCTGCCTTAGAGGCACGTTTTTTCAGGATCTGGAAAAGCTCCATCGACAACCAATTGGATAGGCTGTCGACAAGAAATAATTTCAGGCAACCGACCAATAGAACCAATCCACAGTTGGTTCTGGAAACTGTATTAACTGCGGCAATTACTGTTCTTCTGCAGGAGTTTGACTACCTTTCGGTTGCTTTGCATGTCGAAATCTGAGGCACGAACTGCAGGCGATCTGAAAATATACCGTCTCAGTTAGTCTACACGGCCGTATGTTAGGGTAAACTAACATTTGTTCCAGTATTACCGAGCCATACCAACATATTACAGTATCATGCTAGTGTCTCGACCGCAGTTCTTTCTTTACCACAGTTTCTGGCTGGTGGTTTCAAACATGTTTTTTTTCCTAGTAATCATTCACAAATGGCTGGTTGCCTCATATTTTTCAAAGGGGTGGTGGGCACCACCAACCAGGAGTTGTTTAACCATGAGTTTGTTGTTCATTATCCCTTATCATTTGTTATTAACCATGGTTAAAACCACCATGGTTCACCACCAGTATGTAATAATCACTATTAACCATTAACCACTGTGAACCTTTTATTGATCATTATCAACGATTAGATTTGCCTGAATGGTGCACACCTTAGATGAACCAGTCGCTCCTTCGCTTTCTGCTGGGGGGTGGCTGAGACCGCTGCGCAACCATTATCAGCCATTATTGATTGCTTGCGCGCCAAATCTCTCGGCTACACTGATGCTGGCCAATTGGCGGGCATCAATGAACTAAATCAGCCATTATTCATCATCATTAATCTTCACCACACTTGTTCCTTTGTTAAGCTTCCAGGCTTCGCATTCTCAGGTTGGGCGGGTCCAAAGCTTGGACCTTGCACCGGCACTGCACGGCGTCCCCACTGGCACCGGAGCAGCAGACCTTGCCGCGCTACAGCAGTGGCGATTTGGATCCCGAGCACCTGGGCATGCTGTGCATGGGTCTGGGCTTAGCTCCAGGGTGAATCTATTCATTGGACTAGAGGTTAACCACATAGAGTTCCTAGTTATAGAGTTCCTATTTATGAATGATAGTTGGCTTAACGCAAGGGTTAATATTAAGTCCATTGATTTGTGAGAATTAATTGAACTTGGTGTTAATTTCACCGATCTGTAGAGTAACGATAGCAGTAGTTGATACAGCACAAGAAGGACTTTGTTGATGATCATGATTCTGAACCGGATATAGAATGACCCATCAATAATTCATTACTCGCAATTGGTTGATAGCGTTCTTTGTTGAAATGTGGAAGAACCTGCCGATCACCGACAACTGACTCCAAAATGTCCACTAGATTGCAGTATGTACGGCTACAGCAATCAAAGGCGAATGCTGGCTGATTAATGTGGGCCAGGGGACAGTGACTGCAAAGGGGTCTGAATGGTTGAGCTGATTAAGGATCCGAGCGTTTCTTGATCATAATTATATATATATATATATATATGGTTTGTACTGATTCCTTGATGTTGGATTGCGTTTGAGTTTGAGTTATGATTCATATTTGAATCATTCATTACAAGAATCAACCAAAGTTATGACCCCAATTAGCTCATTTAAGGTTCACTGCATGGTTCATTAATATTGAGAGATAACTGTGGTCCGCCAGAAAGAACAGCAGCGGCAATGGCACAGGGTCGTTCCTCGGCCATTTGCCGTAACAGCCATGGCTTGTATGTGTTTGCTTTTGCCGTGACGTGCCACATATATCTACCGTAGTAAGACTAGCAGCTTATGTTCAGATTTGTGATTGCAACCCTTCATCTAGAAGCTTATTAAGATAAACATCAATTGCTATATGGCAGTGGGTCCAAACCCTGTACCCCTCCTTCCCCAATCATAAACCATTGTTTTCCCTATGAAATTGTTTGTTATCATCGCCCAGTATTGTTTGGTTAACTGCTTGACCCAGCTCGCCATATGCTTATCACATGGTTGACCATGGCTGGCTGGTCACCAGCATCACAGAGCCCTGCTACAGGTCCTTGTCGGAGGCCTTCATGCGTCCAAAGTTGTCGGCTGGAGACCTGCTCCCTGGCACGGCGTTGTAGTCTGCAGTTGTGCTATTCATGTGGTTGATTTGCGGCATTCTGTGGTATAGCACTTTGTTGATTTGCTGGTTGTGGTATGCTTGTGGTGTATGATGGAAAATGTTGTAGTACTTTTGGCAGCGGTAGTGGTTGTGATGCGGATATGCAATTTCAAGAATTTGGATGTTTTGCTGACAGGCATGCGAGGTGTGCAAGGCGTCTTTGCGTCACACGTCAATATTCAAATGTGCTCCGCTAGGCTCTACTTCCCACGGGGCATCATACACCACGCACCCAACAAGGACGAGCCGTGGCACTGGAGGCATCGTTGATCTTCAACCTGAAAAGACAGACGTCCAACATTGATAGCCAACGTGAACCGACCCAAGGTGACATCTACATATTACATCATATTACATTTCAATAGTCTACCCAACTGGTTGGGGCTGTGCTTTTCAACATGAATAATATTGTGTGATGTTTGGGTGAGAATCAGAGAGAGAGAGAGAGAGAGAGAGAGAGAGAGCGGCTATAAGTACTAGCAGCTACTCACCCATCGCCTACCATTGCCCGAGCTCCAGGATGCTTCAGCGCCCTCAGTGCATTTGACCATCTCCACTTTTCAGCGGCAGACGCTGTATGACTTGATGCAGAAGACCTTCGAAGAGGTTGGGGCCCTGCGAGTTCCTGCTGTGGTGTACCCCCGCGTTGCTGGGCTGGGACAGATTTTCGATGGCTGTAGTGAACAAAGACTGACCATGATGGGAGTTAGAATGTGAAGCAAGTTGCAGTGATTTTTAGCGACATTGATGTGCAGAACGGGTGAGGCCTAGAAGATTTTTGAACCAAAAAACATGAAGAAAAAAGAGACCAGCCATGATATGACTGCTTGATTGACAAAAAATATGTTCATCGAGTTCCCATGCTTACGGAATGCAACGACAACCAATCACCCATGAACATCAGGATTATCACCCATGAGCCATTCGCCAGGCCATGTCTGAGCTATGGGAGGAAGACCCCGCGCTACGCAAAGCCTTGCCGTGGAAGGCCTTGACATTGCAAGCTCCGCGCAAGGAGATGAGGTCCGGTCCTGAGGGGCCAGGGATGGCCATGGTGGCTGCCTGGTTTGATCATGTGCACCTTGATGCCCTGCTTGTGAAGGCCTGGTTGCGGGGTGCTCAAGTTGAGGCATACATGCGGTATATTGGATCCACAGTTTTCCTTTTTTTGGTTTTTCCAGATGTAGCAATTACTTGTACCTGGAATTTGGCCATCGTCGACTTGCAGATTCTTTCAATTGTGTTTGTTGCTGAATCATGTTTGATTCAATCCGGCAGAGGTGCACTTCATATTGTTTTATCAGTTTTTGATTTTCGATTGCAAATCTGGACTGACTAGCTGCAGCACTGTACTGCACTGACACAGCTGCCAAAGCTGATGATGACTTTTGACCATGTAGTGCTTATTTCAAGCAACGAATCGCTTCGGGTTTGCTGGCACTGGTTTTGCACATGGTTCATGTTTCTTTTGGTGTTGACACCCGCCCATGTGATGTTTAGTGTATTTGTTCGTTGCTGTTGTGTTTTGGTTGTTTGTTGCTCCTGTTTTTTGTAGCCATTTGGTGTTTTCCACTGTTCTTAGCCCTTATCAACCACAGTGATCAAGTATTGATTGTTTATGATTTCTTGGTTGTTAGTTTTTGATGTGTGTTTGTTCGCTACTTTCCACTATAACTATTTTTGGCCATTGGTCAACCAATAGTTTTTGTTCATGATTGTTTGATTTCATGGCTATAGCCATTAAACGCGGTTATACAACCATTTATTTGGTTGTTTGCAATGGCTGTCAGCATTACAACCATCATTTAGTCCATCATTAACCATTATTAACCCTTATGAACCATCATTATCAACCATCGTAATCATCGCCATCATTAACCATTTCAAACCATTGCTAACAAGTGCTCACCATCTCAACTACACATGCTGGCTTGCCAAATATCATTATATAACCTTGTTGAGCCATCAATCATCGCCCGCTATCATTCACCATCAGCCACTATTAAGGACTATCACCATTGTTAAGTCATCATGAGCCATATTAAGTCAGAGTTAATCATCATCATCATCACCACCATCATCACCACCATCATCACCGTCATCACCACCATCATCACCACCATCATCACCGTCATCATCACCGTCATCATCATCATCAGCATCAGCATCATCATCATCATCATCATCATCATCATCATCATCATCATCATTCGTCGTCATCATCATCATCATCATCATCATCATCATCATCATCATCATCATCATCATCATCATCATCATCTCATCATCATCATCATCATCATCATCATCATCATTTGTCATCATCATCATCGTCATCATCATCATCATCATCATCATCATCATCATCATCATCATCATCATCATCATCATCATCATCATCATCATCATCATCATCATCATCATTTGTCATCATCATCATCATCATCATCATCATCATCATAATCATCATCATCATCATCATCATCATCATCATCATCATCATCATCATTCGTCATCATCATCATCATATCATCATCATCATCATCATCATCATCATCATCATAATTCGTCATCACTCAGCATGTTAAAGTCATCCTCGTCATCCATCATCCGCCACAGCCAACCATCATGGCCCCTCCCCCGTCGCAGTTCGGCGGTGGCCCAGCAGCTGCGACGCCTCGCGGACGCAGTGCCGCAGCAGCAACCCGCCCCCGAGCCTGGGGACAAGCGCAAGGGGCAACCAACCAACGGCTGGAAGCGCATATGGTGCTTGCTAGAAGGGCCTGGCTACTAGGGATTGATGTGGGCTGATAAGGGTTGATATGGGTTCACCTGGGTTGATATTTGGTTAATATGGGTTAATACTAGGAATAATAAGCAGTGATACCAGGGATAATAACCAACCGGTGGGTTTACATGGTTTAGTACTAGGGATAATAACCAGCCGTAAAAAACAATGGCTGTACCCTTTGATTAGATAACCTGGCAATGAAAAATATGTGTTTTTTGATTGGAAATCATGGGAAAGTGGTTAATTATCATTGGTGGAATTTCCACTGCCGGGTCAGTTTACCAAATGGTAACCCATGGCTGTGGCTGTGACCAACCAATGCTTATAAGTTTCAATTAACCGGTGCAACCGGACCCGTGTCCCCAACAGGTGTGACACTCAATGGTCGCATCCATTCCTTGTAACCAACGGATGCCAATGGCCAACGGAGTTGTAGTTCTCACCAGTAGGGTAGTAAGCTGCGGTTGATGAGTCAGAACCAATCGTTGTGGCCGATGTTTTTTTGCCGGGTACTGATGATTCTTCATGGTTCATCATTGGTTGCAGCTGGTGAAGGATGGTTCCTTGCAATCCATCGTAGAGTTGAGAATGATTTGGGAAGTCAATGGGATCCGGCTGCTAACTCCCCACAGTTGCGTGGCAGATCGGAAGCTATTAACGGTTGCAAATTTTAGCTGATCAACATAATATATGAGTTTGCCATTGGCACTTGGTAATTTCTGAGCTGCTGGGTACGTTCATCACTGTTCGCAAATATGTTGCCAACCTTGGCATGACTAAACATTGCGAAAACCTGGTGATGACTGAAAGAGCAGCACCTTCAGCAGAGGTAACCACCTACAACAACCACTGACCATTGCACGTTCTGAGGTGGAAGCCGAGTCGGACCAGGACGGCCCTGGAGCCGTGGCGGCGGCACTGAGCGAGATGGGCGCCGAGTCGCTTGGACACACGGACACACAGCTGAATGCATACGACTTCATAGGGAAATTGGATCAAACAATCGTCGAGGATTCGAGCATAGTCATCTTCATTAGTGGGGGATATACCCGTTGATCCATAAATGGGATTAAATGGGTGTTTCTCAAAATGGTGGTGTATGGTGAAGAATAGGGGATGATGACCAACAATAATAGTGGACATTTAACGATATAGGTGTTTCTCAGAATGGGGGGACACCGTCCTTTTTTCTTTGTTTAATAACTGACTAAAATTGGATGATTTGAGGGGGCCCCTATTTTGAAAAAGGCCCATGTACGACTTGATAGGGCAACCATGTGATTTTCAAAGAAAACTCTGGTTCATAGTGATTAGGTGGGTATGGGGGACAACCAGGCGACTTGACAGATCTTGACATGATTTCTACTTAATTTGCACAAAAGACTGCCAATTTTGGAAGTTCTACCTTGAGATGGACATACCTATCTTTAAGATATGTGTTTTTTTGATGTAGTGGCTTGACGCAATGGTATAGGGGATCATGGGGCATTACCCACAAGCACCCATGTTTACAAATGTTTTCAAACTGCCAGTCCAGTCAATTTCCGTGCTCTAGCTTTGCTTTGGGCAGGATACCACTGCACGCTGCATGAGCGAGTTCATATTAATACCATTGCTTTGCATTTCCCGACAAAGCTGATCGATTCAGTCAAAGTATGGATGGGCATTCCACAGCTTTGTCATGCTCAAATTTCATATAGACAACTTAACATGTTGAACTTTTGACTTATATTGTCTTTTGTTGGGGCAAGTTGGGCTTATCTCTTAGGGAATCACCCACTTCCTGGTTCATCTTGAGATTTAAGATACTTTGGTTATTGTTTTTAGCTATAGATTGACTCACCTAACAGTTACTCTGTGTACCACTTAAGCTCTATTTGTTTTCCGCTAGGGAGATAAGCCATGACATGTTCGAAATTTCAGCTTCAGGTTTGTGCGGCATCGGATGCCTCCTCAGGGTCAGCAGGGGAGGGAAACGGGGTTGCTGCATCCGACATTAAATGATACGCTGAAAGAAGACAAAACCAAAACGGATTTTGATAGTCGACCCATGTCCATTTGCCACGATTGTTCGCAAATGCGTAGGTGACTGGTAGCAAGGTCTCCAAGTGAAGGCACCACATTGAAAAAGCTGGGGCCTAGTTGTATCCAGGAGCATGATCCTGCAAATCACCCAGGTCCTGGGAATGATGCTTCATCGATCGACCATGTGACTATGCTCACATGTTGGTTGGTTTTTGCATTTTTCTGATGCCATACTTGTGATTATTGGTTGGTACGACGGAGTAATACAAATCACCTTTCAGGTAGCCGGGATCAGGAACAGTCCTGTCAGAATACCTCAGCCCCGCTAGCATGACATGGTGCTTTTAGGCAGGAGCTAGATCTGGCCACATCCATTTGACTAGGAAATCCAGACACTGGGAGAAGAACCGCAAGTAACCCAAGATCGGAATTGGAAGACATGTGAGCTTTTTTGGGGGGATGTGTGCTTTGAAGCATTCCTATAAATCAATCAATCAATTGTTTTGCGCCCAAATGCTACTTCATCATTCACCTGTCCATGCTTCCCCACAAGTTGAACACAAAATGTAGTGTATGCTCCTGCACGCACAGGGTGCACGTGTCCTATGCCCGAAGGACCTATGCTTAGCACATGTGTCCTTTGGGGACAGGCACGGGACGCGTATACAGTGTTCAACGCTTAGCACATACGCGTCCCACTCATGTTGCAGGATGAGGTTCAGCTGGTGGGTTTGCGGCACACCGTCCGCGTGGATGCATCCGCTATAGCGATGCTGCCGGTCCCCGAGGATGTGGATGAAGATGCTGCCAGGTTGTCTCCTGGAGCATTGAAGGTTCGACCTCATGTATGCAACGTACAGCATGTTCCCATATGGGTGACTCTCTAATTCAAAGTAGGGGACTCCCCAAAATCCAAAATGGATGGTTTATTAGTATAGAGGACTGCTACTGGATGATTTGGGGGTACCTCTAGTTTGATAAACACCCAATATTTGTTGAATATGATCTATGTATATGTATGTCATGCATTCTGTGATGCACGTGCTTTGCATGTTCGTATGAATGAATTCAGGCTGCAGAAGCACCTCTGGGTTCGCATTGAAGTACATGGCCTCGCCAAAATTGAGCACACACGCGCGGATTGGCCTTGATAGCCGGGTAGGCAACATGTTACACACACCTTGCAGCTGTTGCCGTAGATGTCACTTCTCCCTTCTATTTTTGGCAACGCTTCTTTCTGTTGTAAAGCTCAGTTGGTTGCCCACGGGCTTCGTTCTCAGGTCACCAAGTTTGAACAGTAGTTTCTCCAACTGGCTGTGTGTGTGTGTTGGACAAGTATTGTGTTATATGGATGTATGTTGTAGTGGCTCATGGTTCACCGTTTATGGATATCCAATTGGAGGTTCTCAATCGCCAGCTATTTTGTGAGTACTTCACTTGGTTTTTCCAAGTGGATTTGATTTTATACATATACATATATATATATATATATTATTGATATATAGTATAGCCCCACTATTATTTACATGCTTGGCAAGCATCAGGTATAGCCATAGCAGATTTTTCCTTCACTTTCCTGCCAGCAAAGATTAATTTCCATTGGGGCAGTTTGGTCAGACGCTCAACAGAGATTGCTGATCACCCTGGACCTGGGATTGTACCGTGTGATGCCTAAACATTGGAAATGCACTGGCCATTCTCAGATGATTCACTCATTTTAATGTTGATTTTTCTTGCCAGGTTCATCTACCAGTGGTCAAACTGAGTCCTCACAAATCTCGCGATGGTTGCAATCAATTTGGCCTGTCACTCGCAAGATTCCATGATTATCATAACCGTTGGTCATTGAATGATCAGTATCCATTATCGAATAATTAACCATGATGAAATGTTGCACTGCTGTGACCATTCTTATCAGATTTCTAACTGATTATTTGCTTTTAGGCATGACTTACCACACTACTATGAAACATGGTTGCTACCAGTGCTAAACGATGATTCCACACATGATTTATCGATCATTGGCCTTGTTCCCACCATTCTTACTAGCCGCAATGATTTTTTCTCAACCATCAGTTTTGTTATATTCTTCACTATTATTTTTATTATTGTTATTATGAACTATGGTTATTGACCATTATCATTATTATTATTATCATTATTATTATTATTGTTATTATGAACTATGGTTAATTATTGACCATTATTATTCTTGCTATTATGAACTACGGTTATTGACCATATTCACCACTGCCATCCACCATTTGCTAACCACGGCATGTACCTCCGTGGCACCTGGAATGACCCAGGCTGCATTGCGCCAGCAACGCGCGGCAGAATCACATGATGAATCATCCAGTTGGAGCGGCCCAAACTTCAGGCCCCGGCAGCCTCACATGGTGAATGGGATGCCATGGGATCCCAAGCATGGCATAGGATCCCCAGGGTTGGCCGCCTGGGAGTTTTGGAGGTTCCAACCGGAAGATTTGTGGGGAAGATTTTGATGCCCCAGAAAAGTGATTTCTGAAGGCTCAAAATCTGACTGGTGGTTGGGCCAGCGAGGGGTATCCCGTTCTGGCCTTTTAAAGGGGGAGCGAGGCCGGGAGTGGCCTGACCGCTTTGGGTCAAGAGCCTGTACCGCGTGTGAACATCGCAAAGATTAGCGTTACCGACTAGTTTTTGTTAGGACTAGACTTACCAGGTCTCAGGAAGGTTGGCAGTGGCCCCAAATGGCCCCAAATGGTGGGAATTGTGTCCGCTGGCTGACCAGCTGGTGCTGGAATGAGCGCCACCTCCTCGCCCCGTCTGCTGAATTATCCGCAGATGGTGATGGAGTGAGAGAATGATTAGGTGAGATTCGGGATGATCAGCCACCCATTCTTCATAGACCTAGTGTTGCATCATTGTTTGATGTGTTGGCAGTTGGTTCCTTATTGCGACCTTGAAGTTCGAATGTTTGCTCCAACTGCTGGCGTATCACAAATCGCCGGAATGGCTGGAAAAGTTGGCTGATTGTGGGCCACAATTCCCATGAATAGATTCACAAGACATACTTCCCTGTTCCCCAGTCACACTGCTAACACGATTACTGCTATCTTTCAACTACAATTGCTACAGCCAAGTAGTGTATCCCACTTTTATCCAAGGCACCGACCGAGTGGTTTATTGGCTTTTCGGCGCAGGTGAAAATAGCGACTTGGAACAGGCTGAAGAGGAGGCCATGGAATCGGACGAGGTGCATGCTTTTGGGTGGTTTCTTTCTCAGTTTCCTGCGAATGGCCGTGGGTCATAGCGCTGCAATCCTGACGAACATCCCAACAATGGTCGACCATTCATTGAGGACTTGTTGCCATCGCCCATTATTTTTTTGGCCTGGTCAAACAATACTAGTCTCTGTTGGGCTGTTCCCCACCCATTTTTTGTGGTGTGCTCGCTTTTTAAGATCCATCCCGATGACGGTTGATCATAGTTCACCGCATCATTGGCTACGAAAAGCATGACGGTGGGTCCAATGTGGTCTAATAGCCAACGGCATGTAATTCCCTTCTTTGTATACGTCTACAATATACATGTAAATATTCAATGGAAATTCCATTGCATTCGCCGAGCTAATCATTGTCAATTTAAGTACCTATTTCTCACACAACTCACAGGGCACAAATCTCTTGTATCCATTTAATCATGGGGCTAGTTCTTAGTAATGGAGTGCATCACCACAAAATCTTCCAATGCATACATGATGACACAATTTTCCTGATTGAAAGATGCACCAGACATGGTTTGGACAAATTGCCAAGTGTAACTCCAAGTTAAGTGACCTTTGATGAGATGTTGGCTGTTTGGGGCCAAGGAGATGTTTCGGCAATGTTGACCTTCTATGAAAAAACACCCGGTTCAAGTTCGTAGCGAAGCAGTTGCCAACAGAATATGGTGCTCTCGTTGCCACTTATCATTAGTTACGGTGGGATGCTCCGCATGTCACAGGATGCAGCGATTGTTTGCTTGTGACTTTGGGCGGGATGTCCAAGATGTTCCAGAGCATGTGGGACCAATTTTCTCATCATCTTCGAGCCTGTTCACCTCAGCAGTGTGCCACTTGCGGGTTGCTGCTAGGTGCTTGCGGATCCCGGGCAAGTGCTCAGTGGCCCAGTGGCTGTGGCTTTAAGGTGCCAGGAAACTTGCCAGAAATGAAAGGTTGGATGAAAGTACAAAGGAGAGGTAAAAGGTGAATTTCAATACTTTTCATGTAAGTGGATGAATTGCAGTGTTGATTTCTTTGCTTTTTTTGAAGAGGTGGGTTTGGGAGTGCGTGTAGTTTTGATGTTTTGACCGCAGAAGACACCATGTAGGAATTGGATACAGGCATCTACCAGATCTACCTGCTGAAATTTCATCCTAGTCCCAAAGCTGGAAATGGATCAGCTCTTTGTCTTGCGGACCAAAAAAATTTTCTGAGCCTGCGAACCCATTTGCATGGTTTGAGGTCTTCCATTGATATATTAGCTCCAGTCTCCGACCTGTTTAGGTTTCACACCCCCGTCTTCCTGTTTTTCACAGAGATACCGCCACAGTGGCAGATGTGAATGGTAATCTTTGGAACATGCATCCTTCACCGCCTTGCTTGTATCCAATGATTCGTTTATATACATTTGTGCAAGAAATGTACCTCACTACACTTCAACTGCCGTGAATATACCTGAATATGAAGGGTCCCACACCTTGGGAGGGTCCCACACCTTGGGGGATACCCAGAGTCATGGGCGGCAAAAGTCAACACATTTGGAACAACTGAAAGCACCAAGTATTCCGCGTGCTTCATGGATAATTTACGGTATCGGTATGTGGTTTTGCCTTCGCATGCAGAAGACACCGCAGAATGTTGGAGGTTGAAGCCTTGTTGGTCATGGGCGATGGGTTGGACGAGAAGCGGCAGCGCATTTGTTTTGTGTAAGACTCAATTCTGGTCAGAACACTGTCAATGCCACTGGTTCCCAACTTCAGAACACCAAAGTTGCAGAGGGTGGGCTGTAAGAAAGCTGATGAAAACTACTCGTGGAAGACGATGCACTGCGGCCAAGCTCCTGGCTGACCCATGCCATTGTATGGATAGAGATGCAGATATTTCATCCTAAGCGGCCATCTCCGTGGAACGTTTGGGTAGGGGAAGGTGATTGCCGCCTGTGATCTTCAGGAGCTCTTCATGATGGCTGATGTTTGCGAAAAGCCATACAGAGTTGTGCCTCCCTTTGCAGTAGATTTGCTTCTAAACAAGCCAACGGTACTACTTACCGGCTTTATTTGCCCATATATAGTATACACACTATATTTGGTATTCCATCTACCGCGCAGCAGCTGGTTATCGGACTTCGGATCCACTCAGGTTATGAAAAGTGTTTTGTTTCCTTAGCTGGGGGTGCCACTCCACTGTTTAAACTTTCATCTTTTAGTACCAAATTGGGATCGGTGGAACCACTCAACAAGTTTACCAGACAAGGTTCAACATGGTGGACACCGATGACGCCAAACATGGAAGTGTTCACAAATGATGGACTCCAAGATTCCTGGTCGGAATCCAAATATCTCCACGTCAGTTTCTCTTTGGATGGTTGAGCTCGGTTGAAAATAACCAGATTTATGAACCAAATTGAACAAACCCCACTTGGCCACATCTTAGATCATCTTAGAAACACTGGTTGGATTTCCAGCACGCCAGTTGGGCAGGCACTTGTGCAACTCCGAGCCAAAGACATTGCAGGAGTTGCTGGAAGAGGTTCCAGTGATTGCCCCCATCCGCTGGCCCAGCTAGCTGAGATGATGCTCAACGACTTGAGAAATAGTCTTGGGAATGATTGAACCACCAGCTTGCTGCTTGTTGCATGGTTTAGGGCTTTAGGCTTTAGGGTGCTCACTGTTGGAATTTTGGATTTTGCTTGTGATCACCGGAAGTGGGTGTTCAACGAGCCTTCTTGAGAAGTAAATTCCATTGAATCAGCAAACCGCGCAAAAGCGTAGTGACCGTGACAAGTGAGTATCCTCATGGTGCCTCTATGTTTTGGGTTGTTTTGGGGCTGTGACGAGCACCAAATTGCCGTTCCCCTTCAATATTTCACACAATTGAATTCATTGGGCACCTTTAAATTTGCAATCCGGTTTTGAGTTCGAGCAGAGTCAATCTGAGACTGAATTATATACGGTAAAAGTTTGGACAAGATAATACCCGCAAGGTGTGTGTGTGTGTGCCAGGCAGCTAAACGCTACATATAAGGACAAGAAAATTGACGAACATATGGATCCTAGCCACCCACACAAACAAAGCAATTTGGACTGGCGCACACACACACACACGTAGGTTTACAGAATATTCTTGCTGATTCACATGCAGACATTGACGCATGCTGACGTGTGCATGTGTCACAGTGAATGTATGACTGACACTTTCAGCATTATCAGTCTCGCTTTCTCGGGGTGAATAGCAGTTCGGACATGTGTGTGTGTGTGTGTGTGAGTGATTCCATTTTTAGAAAGAGATACCACTTAATGAATAACAATGAATAAATGTGTTATTCAAACATTTCTACATAGATGTATGTTTATAGAGCATGTTTCATGCACACAGCAAATAAAAACATTTCAATACCTGCCTTGGGTGATACACATAGCATCTTATATATATATATATATATATGTATTTTTTTTATTTATTCATTTATTTATTTAATTTTATGTAATTAAATATAAATATATATTTACACATATATATATATATATATATTTATATATTTATATATATATATATATATTTATTTATTTGTATATTCATTTATTTATATATTTATATTTACACGTATATATATATATATATATATATATTTATTTATATAAATATATATTGTTTATTTATGTTTAAAAATATTTACGTATATATATATATATACATATTTATTAGCATTGATTTCTTCCATCTTCTTATTGTCTTATGTATATAGGATATATGATTTGTATTTTCCAAAATCTATCTATATATATATATATATATGTATGTGTAAATATTTATTTATATATATATATATTTTATTTGTGTTTAAAAATATTTACGTTTTTTTATATATATATATATATATATATATACACATATATATTAACATTGATTTCTTTCATTTTCTTACTGTATTATGTATATAGGATATATGATTTGTATTTTCCAAAATCTATTTACATGCGTATATGTATGTGTATATTTATTTCTATATATACAAAAACTGTTAGGTGTTTATCATATATGACCCATTCCCATTTCACACCTGGATCCTGCAAGGCAAAAATCCCGGAGAGCCACTGGCAGGAGCTGTGTCAAGTTCTGACGCAGTTGGCTGCCATGGGTTTGGCCCAGGCCATGGGGCGGGACGACGACGGCCCCAAGGAAGCAGACCAACTGGTCATAGTTGATAGAGATTAGTAGCATTTGCTAGCCAAGAAAATTAGATACTCTACTGTAAGGAGCTCTTGCTGAACTTGTGGGGATGGCGGGGGGAAAATTGTAGGGATGAGTAGCCAATGAACCTTTGAGCTTTCTTTGTACTTGGGGATTGAGTGTGGGCTGCCTTTGGGACACAACAAAAACTGTACTCAACTCTTTTTCTTGCTTGTCACTTTTTGGTTCTGTGTTTCAGTAATCAACTTGTTGTTGCTGTTGTTGTTGTTGTTGTTGTTGTTGTTGTTGTTGTTGCTGTTGTTGTTGTAGTATCAGGCAGCATCAAAGACCCAACAAAACAGCAAGGTTTCCAGCACGTTGTTGTTGTGCCCAATGATGCGACTAGTCTTCTTCGCGTTTCACCGCAGAAGGACATTCAGAACCCTGTCGGAACTGTTCTGCTGTCAAGTCTCAGCCGCGGCACAGCACAAGCAGCTGGTTGTGTTTGGTTTGGTTGTTGGTTTCAACTATTAGTGATCATTTTGATGGTTGCTTCTCGGGAAGGATAGCCAACATTAGGGTATATAATGTGCGAAAAGACCCAGTTGGTGGTTTCAAACATGTTTCATTTCCAACCCTACCTGGGCATGACTTCTACTTGACTTGCGCACTTTTTGGGTCCACTTTGTCCAGCAACCAGCTGGTGGATGACCATATCCAACATCATGAGTTCTTGACCATAGCTCATGTGGGGGTTTCTCAAGCCATAGGGACCCCCAAAATAGTTGGTGTGATATTGAAAATGATTCATACGGGATGATTTGGGGGTACTCATGGGTACAAACCGCCATATGGCAAAGT
Organism: Symbiodinium kawagutii; assembly: GCA_009767595.1. NCBI lineage: Eukaryota > Dinophyceae > Suessiales > Symbiodiniaceae > Symbiodinium > Symbiodinium kawagutii. The sequence goes on from VSDK01026741.1 coordinate 434,969, forward strand.
AGATCATGCGTTGTAACCCCTGACCAGTAGTTCTGTTGGGGACAAGTGTCATAATGGCGCCAAGGTGCCGCTGCTTGGTTGATCATGGTTTGGAATGGTGGATTGGGGTAGCACCAGATTTTAAGCCACCTTTTTTTGTTCTCCAAAGGGCATAGGTCACCACACGTCCACTTGGTGATTAATTTTCTTACATCCGTATCGCCCAAGTGCTGGTGGTCATTAATCTGGTTTGTCATTCAAATATAGTTGAAATATGTTGAAATTATGTTTTGTGTCCATGGTGTTTGTTTAATGGTTTACAAACATATATGATATTAGTATGTTTTTTGCGCCTTGCTCAGGCTTATTGCACTTTTCCGTGCCCTGAACCACCAGAATGAGGAACTCCAAAAACTTGGAGTGCCCTTTCCACAGGTATCCTCCCCGTCGGTGAAGAGCAAGAAGCGAAGGCGTGACAGCATCGATCCAAAGCATGGAGCCGGGGGGGAGGCAGATGGAAAATCCCAATAGAGACAAGATGACATAGGGTGTTAAAACCAATTGTAGACCATCATGGTAAACCATGAGCAAGTTAGATTTGTTCAAGAAAATGTGGTCAATCAGCGTGAGCCTAGACTGGTACAAAAGTATGCGATATTGGTGTAGCCCAATGGTGTCATGAATGTTTTCTAATTATGCATGATTGCAGCTTCGTTTGCAACATCACACTGCGCTCATTTCCCCATGAATCAACTGCTAAATTCCTTTTCGTGCACCTCAGTAGAGACATTCTCGTGCTGTTTGGTTTCAAGAAATCACAACTCTTTGACAGACAGCTCAGCAGCATGCTTGCCAGACTACATAGACTACATAGGCTCACAACAAGCTGCGAGCTGAAAAGCCTGCTCTGCCCGGCCTACAATGGAAATCATGTTTTTTTTCACTTTGGATTGGTTTTCATGGCTGTATCATCGTACATACGCACATAGGGTCTCCACCCAACCATTGCCATCCTCATTGAAAGAATGATTTCGAGATGGTTCCGGGCACCACCATTTGTGCAACCAATGGACACAACCATGGTGCTGGCCCTTGACCTGTCCCCTGCTTGAAGATTTTGAATCTGAGCAGAGTCGGGGAACCAACACCTTTGAGAACAATGGATGTTGCCATGTCCCGGAGATCTAGGTTGTTTGCCAACTTGTGGCAAAGAATAGAGTGAAACCAAGAGGAATAAAAGATGGATTGGTTGAAGATGGTCACTCATACATTCAAACCATCTATTGACCAATGATTTGCCATTATTGTTTATTGGCAACATTTGATTGACCATGATGTTGGAAAATGACCAGCGCATTGTGTGGTTGAAACTAGTTTTATGACCAGTTAGCTATCCTTGACTGATCAGCTGGAAGCCAGCGGATGTTCAAGGCTTGCAGCTGGTTGTGCATTTACCTAAGCAGAACTATTTCAGGAGAGAGGGTGAAACGATGCTGATAGACTTTGATAAGCTAGGCATGTCTATAAATATGACTATAAGACTGATTGTCATAGACTATACATGGCCATGTTTTGTACTCGTTATGAAAAGCATCCTTTAACATGATTGAGCGCGTATTGTTCATTCTCTGTGAACTGTTCAAAAAGATGTCGGGTATACCGGGTACACTCACTCTTAGCCACCCCGTGCCACCATTCACCAGCATAAACCACCACTAAATCACCACTGAAGCAACCATTTCACATGATGCCTCAGCAATCATGCCCTGCCTCAGGATCACTTAGTGACTCACGCGCACGACCTTAGCGTTTGAAAAAAATATGTGGTGTGCTGCCTGCCACCTGGACGTTGGGTCACCGCTGTGGATGGGTGGCCTGTTGCTTGGGTGACGAAGGTAGGTTATGCTTGAGAAATAAGCGGTGATCACTAAATACAATGAGAGCAAAGGGACATTTGCAAACAGAATCAGGAATATAACATGGCATAGCCACTGTTTATTATATATTTTTGTTTGTTTAAATTGATATAGTTGATTGGGTGGTTAGTTGGTTGCCTGGTTTGCTCAGTGATTGAGTCACTGTGAGCTCACTGCCTGTCCAATGCGTGTGATGTGTGAGTCTATTGAGTGCACTGTTTTGCTGATAGTTATCTCAAGGAATCATTGATTTTGCTTGTTGGGCATTTGACATGTATCTCACCAATCTCACCATCATCATTCACTTTTCCACTGGTTTGGGCTTAGGTTCCTCATACACTCATACACCCTTAAAAACAAAATCAAGCCCAAGCAAAAAATCATGGTTTTAGCAATGTTTGCGGAGAACTCCCCAGCGCCTGCGGCTGACCACGTTGAGCTTCGTTGCTACGCGGCTTCTACAGCGGCGAGCCCAGGTCCGGTCTGGGCATGTTGACCTTGCGCCAGATGATGCAAGAGGCGCGGAGGTCTACCATGGTTGGTTGGGGATGGCCACGGCTGCCAACCCACCCTAGAACCAACCAGGATCCGCAACAATCGCCTGACAGGCTTCAATTGTATGCCCAAGGGACGTCAAGGGACCGCGTTTTATAGTATAAAATCAGGTGGCACTTCCGGACCATGGTAATCCATACATGGATTTCATAAGGTATTACAATTGGTGATGCTCAGCAATTTACGATGTATAATATACAATGGTGGTTGCCCAGGTCATGCCGGTACCCCCAGTTATCATCCAGTTTACTAACCGTGGCTTGAGAAGGACCCATATCAGCATACCATGGCGTCAGCAAGGCCTTGGCAGTTGTGGATAAGAACTGGGATGGAGAGCTGAACTTCGAAGAGTGATGCCGGCATGGTTGAGATCGCTGCCGTCACGTTGCTGGTTTCAAGGCCTGGGATCAGCCATAAGCGTTCTCACAGGTGAGGGTCCCCTGCTGTATCTCAAGAATCCGTGCATCAATGTCCAATTCACTGACCAGTCTCTACGTTGAAGATGTGTCACATCAGTATTTGTGACACAAAGCTGGTTTGCTATTTACGATTTGGAGATTCATTGGCAGCCTGTCTTGAGGCATTGCCATGGAATCCCGCGCGGTTTCTCCAACCTCACAGAAATATAAATCCAAACATGCCAGAACTCGGCATTGAAAAGCATTTTTTGGACCTGACCTCTTGTACTGCCATGGGGTGCCTGGAAGCACTCTCACTTGGCCATATACTGCTTGCATTTGCTTGCTGTTCACATTTGATGTGGGGTCCAAAGCTTCATCCTGACAGGCAATTTTTCTTGTCAGAAGGCATTGCCATCTAATCTACTGTCGAAGCACTGCACCTGCAATTTCATGCGATGTTTTGCAATACAATGACATGCAGCGTAGTCACTACAGGTTTTGCAATCACATAGCGACACGCCTACACAGTATATCAATACATTCCAAGTGCACACAAAACATGTGCATGCACCTGCATTCATGTCCACATGACCCATTCAGGATCACACTATACATGCTATATTCTGTTCTGACATCCGTGCATTGGAAGTGATGATACCGTTGTCAGGCCTCCCGATAACTACCGTCGCTCGTGGCATCGTGCGCTCCCAATGGATCTTGAAGGGTATCATGGAAATGCTAACCAGCATTGATACCATCCTGGTCTAGTAACGTGGCCCGGCAGGGTGCAATTTTCCAATAATGTTGTCCACACAATAGTATACCCCCCCCCCCTTATTTCAGCTTTGCAATTGTATACCTGGGCTCTCTTCTTTTCTTTTCTTTTCTTTTAACGACAATTCAAAAACAATAAGGAAGAAAAAATAGAAATGAGCCAGGGAAGTTGTTTTTTATTGCAGTTGCTAATTTCAATTTATAATTGCAATGCAGGAGCTTGCAAGGGGGTACCCTTTGTGGACCTGTTTTTTTTGCATTTTTTTTAAGGATTTTAAAAAGGAAAACAGCTGTATTGAACAAGGTCAGATTTTTGAGTTTGTAAAGGTTTGGTTTGCTTATGCTTTTGAAAAGCATTCAATCATAATTAGAACGCATTTAAACACAATTAAAGAACAATAAGGAAGAAAAAAATAGACATGAGCCAGGGAAGTTGTTTTTTATTGCAGTTGCTAATTTCAATTTATAATTGCAATGCAGGAGCTTGCAAGGGGGTACCCTTTGTGGACCTGTTTTTTTTTGCATTTTTTAAAAGGTTTTGAACAAGGTCAGATTTTTGAGTTTGTAAAGGTTTGGTTTGTTTATTGAAAAGAATCTAAGCACAATTAGCAATTTTAGTACTGGTTGTGAACTGGTTTTCTGGATCAATACTAAATTTAAATTGGCCCTTTTACAATTTAGTAAGGGGGAAATCTCAACATTTTAGAATTTTCTGGAAATTATTTGTAGCTATTGTGAATGCTGTCCTATTATTGCAACTGCTCTGGGGCAAGTTGACATTCTGTAATTAAAAATCAATAAGGGCTAACTTAAATTTAGTAAGGGCTAAAAAATCCAGATCTGGAAATTATTCGTAGCTATTGCAAGCGTTTCACTATTGTGGTTCCAACATTACTGGGGGTGCTCAACCATTAAGCTGGGGTTGAGTCTATATCCTCCTGGGTTGGCAGTAACAAGATGCACCCTCTTGTTTGAGCTGCTAGCAACATCATGGGTTGCCAGCAAGGCAAGCTTGTCTTGTTGGTCACTTATTGTCGCTTATTCTTGCTGGTTTTCGCTGATGATGAGGTTCATAGTGGTTTCGACCTACCCAGGCCCAGTAAATGATGGTATATTGTGGTTGTTCTTGGTTGTTGTTTCTCAAGTGTGTTTTGCTAGTCGTTGGTGTTTGCTTTTATCAGGGCTGTTAACCAGAACACGAAGCATCCAGCGGTCCCAGCGCACCGATCATTGCTGTTTGTCAGCTTCAGATGGGTCTTGTTTTCATGGCTGTGGGTCAAAGCCCTGTACCCCTGGTTCCCCTATCATTAACCAGCGTTTCCCTTATTATTGTTGGTCATTATCCCCCAGTCATGTTGGTTAATAGTCACCCATACCCTCATCATATCATCGTCACTTCCCAAAATGGAAGGGCCGGTGCTGTGGCAGGCTGTGCTGTTTCTTGGCAGTTTATCGGGGCTCAGAGGGCTTCACCAAAGATCAGGTGCAGCGGTGGTTCAGCCTTCCAGGTAGCACACGGGGGTGGTGCTACCTGGTTGTTTGGATGCAGGTGAGAGGTTTGTGGCAACTGCTTGCGCTGTAGATGGCTTTGTCATTCGGATATTCCTTTCCCCGGCTACATCAGTCCAAACAGCTGGGAAGAGAATTGTGCAGCTAGCTGTGGCCAATATCAACAGCTGCTGTAGTGGGTAGCATTGCTAGTTCCATGTGTTGTAAGAAAAAGTCGCACTTAGTTGCCAAATTTCATCCCAATGAATTTAATCCTGGTCATCACTTTGGAATCCAGCTGTTTCTTGGCAACCGTGATTTAAAGAACAGGAATTGACATCAGCTGATGGCAACAGCTGAGTCCATCAACATCCATGAACTAAAGATGGAAATCGGAATTCCACGGATGTGAGCACCGTCCCCAGTCCCTGCCAGCAGGTCGAAAGCCTCAAGGAACTTTTCGATTCTGAAGCCGTGACCCGGTAGACATCAATGAGAAGGAGAAGGTCGCAGTTGGCCTTTCAAGAACAACCAAAAACAACTGGTTGGTGGTTTGATTGACATGTTTTATTTTCCCTAGTAGGGGGTTGAAACCACCAACCAGACAATATAAGGCGAATATATCTATCGGCTGGTGGCTTTGAGATGTTTTACGCATTGTTTATGTTCCTAAGTATTTGGGAAGATTGGCTGATTGGCTGATATTGTCGGAAGGACTTTTAATGAACCACCAGCCAGGGCAAAGAAAACAAGGGGGATGGAATTTGACTATATGATGCTGTCGGCCAATGGCACAAGGATGTAACAAACCAATACAAGATGGGAGCTGGATCTCAGAAGATGGCATGGTGCACTGGAAGCAAGAGCGGGGATTTTGTTCATCTTCATCAGCCAACTGTTAATTATGTTTGGGTTGGCGCTCGCAAAGGTTTTTCCTCAATGAATTTTATTGGGTCTACTCTTAGAGCAGTAGGATGCGGTTGCTGTACTAACAATTGATCAATGCGGAGTCAATCACCATGAGGATCTGAACTTGGCGACTCGCCCAATTTGTTCACTGCTAGCCATAGAACAACATATAAGAACCTTTGCAGTGACCTCCAGATGTAAATTTCAGCCGTTGCTTGTTCTACACTACCTTTTGACCTCCTCCCAGAAGAACGGATGAAGCTTTTTATTCAACGGAAAAAGATTATTGATTGTGCTCAGAACCAAATTAGGAATTAAAGGGCACTGAAGGAGGAACACTCCAAGCATTCCAAAAGAGTGGTAGAACATTTGGGCATTTAAATTGATGGTGCTCGTCCAAGTGTTGCTCTTGCAGCAATGTCAGAGTGACAGGATTTTGCCAAATGGTAAGTATCTGAAAGTAAGCATAAATATAAAACTGCTAAGCACATCAGAAGGTGCCAATAACAGTGCGTCCCCTGATGCAAACTGAGGTTAGTCATCGAGAACCACAACTATTCATCCCAAAACCATCCAAAACCATCAACGAGCCACTCAAAAATCATGTTGATATAGCAGCAACCAGTCTTCAAGAGCCATTAATGAACATCGCGCAAGGAGCCAACCAATTGAGCAACAGCATTAGTTTCACCAACCGGGGTGGCAGAGGTCGAAGAGGAGAATGAGAAGCCAGGAGACCTCGCTGAGCTCCGCATGTTTATACCTTCAGTCACCCTGGAAACAAACATCATCAATATATAATATTTCACATATATAAAAATATATGTATTGGTAACAGTTAACAGACCATGATGAATAGTTGTGTGAGTTAGCTAAGTTGAGTCAGTTGAACCACTGTCACACCATGATTCTTTAGGGTCATCAAAGGCTGACAACTGTTGAGTGGTTGGCATTAAACCAGTGCGACCTGGTCCAAAGCCAGTGTTTTGCCTGGACCAACAAAGGCGTGCCATGGAGTTCAGCAATATCATCGACATTGTGATGATGATTGATGATTGATGATTGATGATTGATGATTGATGATTGGTGATTGGTGATGGGTGATTGATGATTCATGATTCATGATTCATGATTTATGATTGATAATTGATGATTTTTGATTTATGATTCATGATTCATGATGATGATGATGATGATGATGATGATGATGATGATGATGATGATGATGATGATGATGATGATTGGTGATGATTGATGATGATGATTGATGATGATGATGATGATGATGATGATGATGATGATGATGATGATGATGATGATGATGATTGGTGATGATGATGATGATGCTGATGATGATCATGATGATGATTGATGATGATGATGATTGATGATGATGATGATGATGTGATGATGATGATGATGATGATGATGATGGTGATGATGATTGATGATGATGACGATGACAATGATGATGATGATGATGATGATGATGATGATGATGATGATGATGATGATGATGATGATTGATGGTGATGATTGATGATGATGATGATGATGATGATGATGATGATGATGATGATGATGATGATGATGATGATGATGATGATGATGAT
>VSDK01026741.1:458271-484098 GCA_009767595.1 Symbiodinium kawagutii
ACGCTCAGCAGGTGGTGCAGGAGATTTTGCACGAAGCGGTGCGGTGCCACGGGGCTGAGTGATTGTCAATGGGGATTTATATTACAGGATGGCTGGCAGGTGGTTGGGCGGGAGCTATTCGGAGCCGGGCGTATCCAAGGGGGAGCGATTTGGAGCTACCAGGAGTGGCATACAGAATTAACCAAATGGATCCAAATGATAGATGGGGGTTGATGGTTGCAAACTGCTACAGAAATCTATTGCGCCAGTTGTTCGCTGGGTGATTTATCCCATGTATCGGGGTACTGGTCATGTTGAACCGTGGCTAGTCTTTTCTTTGGATGTCCATGCTGAGCAAAGCCACCCGGCAGCTGATACGCGAGATGGAAATTGCCATGTCATACGAGCATTTGATTGGGAGCAGTAGATGGCACGTACTATCATGATCACTTATGGATCGAATCATGGCCCATGAGGCACTACCATGTTTGGAGAGGTTTGCTTTTCTTTGGATTTCAAGGTTTGAAGTTGCTCAGTCGATCTGATTCATCAGGACCAGCAAACTGCTGTGGGGAGCAGCTACATCCATTCGCACTCAGTGGGCAAATATCTTTGTCCTACTGGTAATCAAGCGTTTCCCTTGTGTTTGATTGTATTGAGGGGGGAGTTCATCACTTCAAAATCAACCACCCAGAATCGAATGTTGATGATGGCAACTTATGATCAATAATGACTTTTTAATCACTATGACGGTCAGGCTTGATCCATTGATCATGGTACATCATGATTAATTGATATTGATTGTTTGATTGAAGCATTGTCATCACCAATGCTGCAACAAAGCCCCTTTGTCGGCTGCATCGTTTTCTCAATGACCATGGCTGGGACGAGAGCAGCAAATCGATCGTTGATGGCTCCTACAGTGTCTACCTCATGCCCTATACATGCACGGCATAAAACCGAGCTCACAATCATCCTTTGCACCATCATTGAAGGCCATCTCCTGCAATTTGGGCTTCTATTCACCTTGGTTGGTAATACCTTTGTTGCAACAGAGCTAGCAGTTTCTCTAGCAAAAGAATCATCTGCAAGTTCCATCCAAACTATTCCAAACCATCGTGCCTTTCCATGCCTTATCCCTGGTGAAGTCTCGTCACTGATGATTACAGCCACCATTATTCGCATCGTTGGCCCCCCGTGGGGGGCCGTGGTTCACCTAGGCAGCCGAAAACCTGGAGCGAGGTGAAGGCTTAGTCGGAGCCTCAGCTGGCGCGGAGGGATTGGGAGGGGATGAGTTGCTTGCCTTGGAAACCAGGCATCTCCTGACACCAATGGAAAATCTAAGATAATGCAATTTTGAGGAGATCCTGAGAGCAAGGTTCGAAGTACACTCGATCGCGTATCAAATTTGCCAAAGCTGCAGGACTTCAACCAGTTCTTTGACTTTTTGCACCTTGGCCTTGTGATGATTTCTCCGGCATGGGGCGCCCTCGACCTTGCTGAGGGTTCAAGCCCGCCCATTTTGGTATGGGCTGATTCTCTTGGGATTTCTTTGGGTATCTAGGAAACCCACGACCCAACATTCAAGCAGCACAATTTACTTTCATCCGGTACGAATCTCACTCTTGAGGTACAACAACAGCTCGCAGGGAACACCACGGATTGGTTGATTAGCCGCATTTGGACTATGGCTATATTTTGGATGAAGGGACCATGAAGCTGCACAAGTTCAGAATAGTTCCTTTTGTTTGTGTGTTAGCATCCGCAGAAAGACCAATGGTTGACTTGTCATTGCCAGTTCCAATGACAATCATCGCTATATGGAGTATACTCCCCACATCTTCCCAGCATGAATGAACCCAGACATGGTTTGCAACATGGTCATTCCTTGTTTCCATCCTGCTGTCTATCAATCCTTGTCTAAACCATTTGTCGTTTCACTAGCTAGAGTTTTTTCATTGTATTTCTACGGCGCCATGCAGGCCTGTGCAGTGAGGACTCGGTTCGACAGGGAGAAAAGACTGCCTCCAAGATTGTTTGTCACCACGCGTGGTCAACACGCGGTGTAATTAAGAGTTGGTTAATTAGAGGGCGACAAATGAAGGCTAGTTACTAATACCATCAAATAAGTAGTGGCCTCACAGTCAGCTGGTTATCAGGTCAGTTATTGCTAGCTATAATTAAACAATAACTGTAGTATATTCAAATAATATTAGCTGGTAACATAATTTGTTAGACATAATTTGATATCACTAATCATTCATAATTAGTCAGCTGATATGATTTGTACTTCTGATATCTCCAGCGGCGCTCTGACCTAGCTCTCAGCGCTCGAGATTCATTTATCGACAACGGGATGGATTTGCCCGGAAGGAGGCAGGGTCGCAATGGGGGGACCTGGTGGATGATGGTGGTAGATGTGGCAGGGCCAAATGATAGGGTGAGAGTTGAGTTCTACATGCACGTAGCTATGGTTAATTGCTAGGTAGTAATGGCGGATCATGACTGCTTGGAGAGATGCCTTATTCTTAAATGGGCATGTTCGCAGTGTTCGTAATTTACGGCAGGGATTTGGGAAGGGGATAATACTAGTCAACTACAAATCTCAAGACTTTTGGATGAGCAGCCGGGGTGAGATTGATAGTCATGTACTGATCATCACTCTTCGCTGGGAACCGTGTTCTCGCAAAGATAGGCAAAGATCAAGATACAAGACGGCAAACGCGCACACACACACATACACGCTGGTGATGTTGATACTATTACCCCCTAAACCCAGGGGGTAGGAATGAGTCAGATTGATGTGCACCCAAACTAGCATGGACCCTCGCAAGGTATTCATGAATACTCCAGTCAGAAACTTGCTTTCCCCACATCCGTGTTGACAGGATGGTGATTGGCTCGAGCGGGTGCTTTGGGAACTCTGATGCTCTCGATGGGACCAACTCAACCTTGGAAATCGAGGATTGTAGTTGTTGTTTTATCTAAAGGTTGGCTGAGTGCACTGCAACCCGTCAAAGCTTAAGACACTGGGCCCCATCGCCAACTGACCATGTGAATCCATGCGATTCATTTCAAGTCTACCCCACCCATGCAGGCGGATCGAGCCACCATTCTGTTGGACCACCGGCAGCTCCACGTGAGGTAGATCGCTTTCGCAAAGGCTTCGATGAGTACGATCAGGTCCCTTCGGAGGGCGGTGGGCTGTGCTTTGAGAAGGGCGAGCGCATAGTTTTGCAGCGTAAGCTGAACAAGTGGATGGCTTTAGATAATAATAGTAATGATAATACAGTAAGTGATAATAATGCTGATAAAGAATGATAGCACTAATAATGACAACAATAATGATAGTAATGAATTGTTCAATGTCCTCATTTCAGGTTATGAGTTTGCCGGTCCCCGTTGAACGAACAGGAAGATGTTAAAGTTGAAGGTTTGAGTTCACGAACTCCGGCAGTTTCTGGATACATTTCAATGCCAGATATTTATATATTTCAGACAAGAGGACCTCAAAAATGATTTGATTTTACTAAACATGTTTATTACATATCAATAGAGATGACCCCATTTTGAGAAACCACAATGTGGAGATCCATATTTATGACACTCTCACCAGTTTAACTTAGATGTTTCACGATAAATGCGCAGTTTAGTTGGCTCACCCTGGCGATCTAGCAATATCTAGCATCGGGTGTATGTATATATATGTTATATATATATTTATATTTATGTGTCATTGATTTTTCTAAAGGCACATGTTTTCACATATTTATATATATATATGTGTGTGTGTGTCGTTTCATTTTTCACCTACACATGTTTAACACACATATCATATTATATTTAAACATGTGTGGATGTGTGTGTACGTGTGTAGGGGGTTGTCAAGAGCTGGATCTCCCATAACAACGGTGATGTTCTACTTCCAAACACATACGCCAGCTCCACCGAAGCTCGTGGCCCCAGGATGGCAGTGGAAGCATCAGTACCTTGGAACTCTGCCAGGATCCTTGGAACCAGCGGGCATGGAGGGCCTGCTGGGCCAGCGGGGCTTGAGATTGGGGCTTGGGGTTGTGAACCTGTTTGTGAAGATTGCTGCTAAATGCTGCTGGAACTTCATCGTGCGAAAAGGTCTTAGTATCCCCATGGGCCCCGTGTGTGCGTGACATCAGCTTATGCCAAACTGAATGTATGTGAGTCACCACTGGAAGTTTCCACTCATTATGCGTATCCCCCATTGAAACTCATTAGCATCCACCTCGCTGCTAGGTGACATTTTCCGAGACTTCGGGTACCGAGCGCAGAGCTCAGTCATATCCAGCCGGCGGGGCAGCGAGCAGGATGAACCTATCATTTCAGCATCATGATTTGATAATAGCTACGACATTATGAACCAAGCTGTCAGCTGTTTCGTTGCGCTGCATTTATTGGGGAAGTCCGGTGATTGTTTTTTATTCCAGCAGTTGCAGTTGGCAATGCAAATCTGGCGTTTTTTGTGTCATGAAATATACATGTAGGACTTTGGATGTCCACTTGTTGCACTATCAATAACAGCTGGTTTCACCTACTTCTCATATCATTCACTGTAAGTGTCTTTTTTCCATTTTTTGAGTTCTTGCTTTCAAATCAAGTTTGCTTGACCACTTTGTTTCTAACAGTATTTGCATTAGTGATCAGCAATGCTTCAGGATGGTTGATACATGGTTCATAAGCCCCATGTGATTGGCAGCATCATTACTAGTTGATGGTAGCTATCAATGAATATTATGAAAAGAAGTGGTGGCGCTTAGTAAATCTAAATTTGACAATGCCGAGCAATGCTCATATCAACCATATATTGATCACTGGCACGATTAGTTGACGTTCGAATCGTATCAACATTATTTTAACTTTGAGATAGTTGTTCACCCCGTGACGATGCTCAATAACCTTCCATTCATCATTCGCTGGTTTTCTGAAAAAAGGGATACCCCCAGATATCATCCAGACCTTTTGTAGTAGGAAACCGGCCATAGCTTTGAGATGCCCGTTAGTTTTGCAGCGTCACAGTTGAAATGTACTGAGCTTTTCATAGTGAGCTGAAAGGCGCAGAAATATGTATTCTCGCTTGTGGGGGCTGAGCATTTTATTAAGGATAAAGGTTAAGGTCGGTTCAGGTGAAGGATGGTAAAGAAGATGCTACAAGCATTCACAATAGGCGGTAATAGCAGGAGTTGTGTCCAGCCATAAACAAATGATGCCTTTGGAATTCAACCAACCATTCAACCAAATCATTGCGGAAAGCGATCCCAGAACAACTCCACATGCACCAAATGCTACGCCTGCCACACAAAACAAAGACCCAACACTTATCCAACAAGGCCTGTCACAGCCCTGCCATTGCAGAAAGCGATCCCAGAACAGTTCCACATGCACCAAATTTCAGGCCTGCCACACAAAGTCAACATGCCAACTTCGGCATGTCCATTTCTTGGCGACAGTCATGAACCAAGCCAGAACTGAACCGGAACCAAACCGGAAGCAAAGCGAACGGGTCTGCATAGCAGAAATCCATAGAAATCCACTATACAATGACAAGGAAGGCGTGCAGGGTACCATGGAAGGGGTATGCTTTGAGGCTCCCCAATGTTAATAAACATGGGCGGTTTCTTACTAGAAATGTATGTATAAGTACGGATAGCTACGCTAAGACGTCCTCCTTTACTACCAAAGCCTACAGTGGTAAGAGACCATTGTAGTAAGACCCCTGTGACTCCATGTTGCAGATGCCACATGCGCTTCGCGCCCAGATCTCGGTGGAAACGTTGCACCATTACATCGATCGCGTCGACGAAGATGGCTCGAACCAGTGCCTTGGCGGCAGCAGGTAGGGCAGTGATAAGAGGGTGCCATGCGACACATTTGGTGTGGTTACTAGAGGTTAGTATAGTGGTTAGTAATGGTTCTGATGGGTGGTTAGTAGATGTTAGTAGTGTTTATGATGGTCAGTTGGGGTTAGTATGATTTGTGATTCAACCAGTGGTTAGTGCTGAAGATAGATTGGCTTGTAGTGGTCACACCAGTGGTCAAGAGTGATTATACTGGCTATACGAGTGGTTGGTAAGATCAGCAACTAGCGATCAGAAAATGATGATCAGGAAATGATGGCTTGAGAATCTTTTGGTGCTCACCATTCTTAGGTTGTTTCGGATGTTTTTTGATAATGACCGCTCAATTTATGCAATTGGTGGCTGTTTGATTTATGAGTCAGTAAACTTTCTGACGCCATGAGTTGTGATGAGCAATCCAATTGTGACTGACAAACGGCCACAGACATACTTTCTCCTCATTTCAGACCGGATTAAGATAGAATCAGCTTCATTTGCCAGCAGCAGTTTTACCATGTTGGAATCAGAGAGAGGTCCTTGCATTGGCCTTAACCCCGTACCTTAAACCACAGGTACTTGGATGCTGGTGCTGTCCAACCTTGGCCCCAGACACCGTCCCAAAAGGGAAATTATTTCCAGGGAAACGGACAGTTTTGGGTCATTGTATGATGCCGTATGTCATTGTTTTATTTTGTATTCAGTCGGGAGTCACCACATGTCGCCATGTCACAACTACTGTATAGGCACATAGGTGCCGAAGACTTGGTGGAAGAGAATTGCGACACCATCCCCGTGCAGCGATAAACTCGTGTCAAGTATTCTCTCAATCCCATGTCCCAACAATACTGATCAAATCCACGACCCAGTTAGGATCAGTTAGGTAATAAAGTCCATGACTCTGATGGGGGAAATGCATGCCTTGTTTTTGGATGATTAAGCAGATGCACCAGACACCAGACTTGCGGATACAGGATGCATATAACCCACCTACGTGCATTAGATGCTGGAGTGCAGCACAGCTAGCTGCAACCACCGTGAGCCTTCAAGTAAGCTTTGGTGTTGTTGGTCCTGGTGCGATTGTTGCGAATGGTCCTTGCACCAGCCGAGGCTAGACTTCAGAGAGTCTGGGCCCAGGAGAGAACGGTATGTGATGGCAAGTAGGGTCCAGAAACAGCTGTCAAACAGCCGTTGCCAGGTTATTGCTCCTGCTTCTTAACAATGCCCATCACAAGTCCATAACGACTACAGTAGGTTTTGATCTTTCACATTTAGGATCAAGAAATGAGAGCACATTCATAGACGGGTCCAACTTCCAAATGCATTACCATATATCAATATATAAAATATAGTTTACATTACCATACATATAGTGATGATGACGGCATACGTTCACGCCAACGTCACGGCGGGTGAACTCACTCAGCGATGTCCAGTCAATGGATTGGTGGATGAACATCTATAGATTTCAAAGAAACCCTGGTTGTCGCATGTGGTCACCAGCTACTCTACTACTTGTAGATTGATTGATTGCTGCTTGTGATGCTGTAAAATCTTACAAGGTCGGTTGATGGTCACGTTCAACTTGCGGATTATTTGCCACAACTCTTCTTTTCAGCTGTTTTGTATTTGGCTGTGGGTCCAAAGCCTGTACCCGTAGTCCCCTATCATTCACCAGTGTTTTCCATACGCATTTGTTCGTGGTTATCCCCATTAGTGGCTGGTGAATATTGACCCATAGCCATTTCTCTCCCTTCATTGGGGTTGCCCTGCGAAACCCACCGGCCGTCCGAGGTTTTTGCGGCTCATGCGATGGCATCGGGAGTCTGGGGGCCTTCAGTGCACCTGTGAGAACCACCAGGTTGTTATGGGTTGCGTAAGCGATGGAATGTACTTTTGGTTGGTCACCATGGCTGGCGCTTACTGAAGGTTGGTTAAATGGATGGTATTTGAACTGATTGGTGATGAATGGTTTGCTATCTAGGGTGATCTCACCGGAAAAATGATCTCATGCGGCGGTGACTCTTGCTGCGAGTGCCGATGAGCGAGGATTTTCAAGTAGTCACTGGGTAGTCCCCAGAAACTTGGAGGTTGCACAGTCCCTTTCCCTGGCCCTTTCTATACACTTCTTAAGAAAGTGCCTTTGGGAAATGCAGTACCAAGAGCAATTGTTGAACACCATGAGCCAATCATTACATCCCATCAATCATTTCCCTCATGTTGGCTTCAAGGATCTACATTCTACTCTGTTGATTTCTCCACCTGCCCTTGCTGCGGCCTTTGAGGTCCGAGCTCGGCCATTACAAAGCCATTTTCAACCACTACAAGGTGTGCCGTTTTCGATCGAGGCAACAGGTGGCTGTGGATCAGTCGGCCCCAGAACCCCAGGTGCCAAAGCAACTGTAGACGCTCCAGGGTGGGGTGTTGATACTTGGTTGATCATGGTCCATTATGATTCATTGTGGCTCTAGCATTCTTATCATGGTTCATCCTGGTTCCATGGGGGCCACGAACAGGATCACAGAACTTTGGTTCCACAACCTGCCAGCGTCAAGCAATGAAGAACAAGCTCGAAATGGCTGTGAAACACTTCGAAGCCACAAGACAAACATAGTAGTGTTGCCTGCTTACACGAGCATCCTTTCGGATGGTAACTCGGCTGACCATAGTGTTGGTATAAAAGGTATGCCCCTATTCTTGTTGGTGCTTTTCCCAAACGGTCGGTACATGTTCAAACCCAACTACGCACGGTATAGTTGGTATATCCCAAGCACTTGGTGTAATCATCCAATATTATCGCAAGTTGTGTGCTTGGCAGTTAGCCGGTTCTCATCCCACACACTTGGCGTGGCAAGGTGGCAGAAGGCGAAGGTGGCATCCCTCGCAAGAAATTGAAAGCCACGATTGAGGAGCGGACCTTTCCATGTTAGAAACACCAATGTTTCACCCATTGCTATGTGGGTGGGTATTTCTTTTAATAGGGGTACCCCCGAATCATCTATTGTGAACCATCATTAGTAATAAATCGGCTAACTTTTGTGTCCCCTATTTTGAGAAACCCCCATGTGTCCAACTTGTGCTGCTTTCGTTACTGATGTATTCGAGCACGTAAACAAAAGGAACAGGGCTGTTTGGGCTTTTGAACGCTTCACAAATGGTTCCGCACAACCATCCCCCAAATCATCAAAGTCCCAGGTACCGTAAATCTGTGGACACAAAAGCTTGTTTTCTTTGGGGGGAATTCTTGCCAATTTTTGTGGCAGGAGCTGGGAGCCATTGGCTGGGCTCCAAGATATAGCAGTGGCTGCAGATTTTCGACAACAAATGGCATCAGTTCCTGCGTATAGTTAAACAAGTGGTTTGCGTGGTTTGTGATGTTTAGCCTTGCGGCCGGTCAATGTTCAAATTCTGACGATTGATGGTTAAAACTCCTTGAAGTTTCCTGCTCGCCTTCAGCCCAGCTGAACCTTCGGGATGGCGGTTGAGAGAGAAAGGATCTCTTTGTGGATGATTGATGGTTTATATATGATTGCATGATGTTGCTTTATTACAACTTTTATGCAATAATGTCCCGTGATGTTCATGTTGTCAATTGGGATCCTTTATTGTGAACGGTTGATACTATAGGTAATTGCTTCCTGGTTTAGGTAGTTTTTCTTTGTTTGGATTCCGGTCTCTGGGCATTTTGGGGCATAGCACGCGCACACAGATTGGTTGCTGGACAATTAAAGCATATTCAAGCTTTCCCTCACATGAGGAAATGCAACTTCGGGCAGGCACTAGTATCTATCACAGTCCCAGCTCGTAGCACGGCACATGTTCATTCTTTGTTTGCTTCAAAGTAGAACCAGTTTTTTGACAGAATGGTCATCATCACAAGTAGTCAATTTACAAAATCACAAAACTTATCCCCTGTTGGCCATTTGGTTGTTCCCCCGTTTAGTTCCCCTATTTTCAGTGTTCAACCTGCTTCCTTTAGTTCCCCTATTTTCGTTGCAGATGACACGAAGCCGTGTTTGGTTGTGAGGTGATGTGAGCATCATCGAGGCGGAAGTTGAAAAGTCCGCGTGACGCGTTTGCAGCTGAGACCAGCGAGCTACATTGGAGGGTCGTCCGCCGTGGTTTGCAGTTGAGCCTTATCACATGGACAGTTTATTGTCACGGACTTCCAACCAACGGCACTTGGGACAGGAGCCAGTTGGTTGGTTTGCACTTTTTGGTAGGGCTTGTTCATGATTGCCGTGCCAAGTTCTGTGATTTCCAGCTTGCTTGTCAACTTGTTGATGTTTCTGGCTTAAGTGCTTAGTAGGCGTTCCATGTCTCAAGGGCTGCATTTGGCCGCGCTGATTATTTGCAACGAAGGTCTTCAATAGTTCTATGGTGCATTGTGATCATTGGCAAAGGTGACAAACATGGCAGCAAAACAAGAAGTGAAAGGTTTGATCTTGATGACCTTGGAATCCTTTGCCCCATGCCAGGCTTCCCAAAGAGATGCTGGTCGATTTTGATCTTTATGTCGAGGTCGTGGCCGCCTCAGCCTGGAGATGGGCACAGGGGCACGAGGCTAACGCGGCTTGATATGCACCTCACGCTGGGCACAGCACCAAGCAGCTGCAGGTGGATATCTCCAGGTTGGAATTCGTGAGACAGTGCTGATCTCAGAGATGCCCCTGGCGATCACAACTCGCACGGTCCTGCTGTTGTCATCGTTGGTGAAGTGGTGATCTCCAGCCACTGTCGCTGGTTGCTGGTGCAAAAAAACACGTTCTTGTTGCTATTGGTTGGTGCTAACAATTTTTGGTTTGTGACCTTATCCTTTCAAAATCCTTTACTCAAACACATCTCAAAAATTTGAAACACATCAAACCCTTTTTTTACAAACACACATTCTTGGTTTTAGAGGTTTCCTTTTAAACCTATTTATGTTGAAACCTACCGAACATTGATGAAAAATACCTGTGCGAAGGGAACCCCCTAATTGAACAAAACTAGAATCCCTGCAAGATATACTCCCCTAGGCAAATTTCGTTCAATTGAGCTGATTAGGGGATAAACCGACTCTTTTTGGATGTTTTCTTTTGGTATTGGTCGTTAAATGCTGCAATTTAACAAATGGGTTGACCACAAAAAAATGACACCATTTTCCAGTCCAAGGCATTTTTGTTTCTTAAAAGAGGAAGGCAGTACGTATTTGTAAACCATGGTGGCATTGTTTTTTATTGTTGATTTTGATTCTAATTGTGTCCTTTTCTTGTTGTAGTTGCGGTTGTTCATCGCGTGTTTGCTGGCTGAGTGTATAACCTTAAATTGCCTCTGCCTTAACGCTATGGAAGACATAGGATTTGCATTCCATCACCACCAAACAACATAGCCAGAGGTTCAGAGCTTCATCCCAACCTTTGAAATGAGGTCTCCCAAAAACCTCAGTGCTCCAAGGTCGGCCAGCAATAATATCATGGCCTACTGTGGAGTAATCGCTTTGTGCAACGCTCTGCTGCTGTTGGTTACTGTAAGGCATTAACCTAGTGGAATTAGATGATGCGATGCATCCATGACACTTTGATTCTTGCATTGGTGGCCGAGGGAGAAGAAGAAAGCCGGATTTACTGACGAAGAGCCTTGACCCCAGCCCATGGTCCAGTTCATTCTTCAAGACATTGGGCCCAACCAATACGACTGTTTCGTTGTTTTGGTGGTTGAAGAGGCCGTTCGTCTTCCAACCTCGCAAATGGAATGGGGCCCGTTGACTTACAATGCGAGGGGTGGATGAGTTCTTTCAACTGCGAAAGCATTGTGAATGTTCTCCTGAAACTGAACATGGAACTCCGAAATGGACATGGTAAGAAACATTATCCGCACCCATGTTTTTGTTCAGGATCATGCTGGCACAATCCCAAAATGATTGAAAGGCTCGAAATCCTGTTTTCGCAATTAAAATCTATTAAGCATAATTGCTTTGGGATGGTTTACTGTACGTTTCCTCACCTGCAGGCAAATCTCACTGGCATTTGCGATATTCACCACCCAACATATGCACTTACGCGAATACAGGTGTCGCACATATAGATGGCATGGGTCTGAAGGGCTTGTGTTCGCCTGGTCTACGATCAGACATTTGACCCAGCCTGCAACACAAACCAAGGCTGCAGAAATACACAGAATCCTTTCAGAAGATCGTGGCTTTGGCCTGTTTGCAAGGGTCATGTTGGTCAAATGGCAAACCCAACCGGCTGGTGCTTTCACCCTTGCAGTTGGGGGGGTGGTTATTCAACGAATCTTGGTCGAGTGGGGGGAGAGAACATTACCAACAACGGCAGCTTGGATGGTGGGTGAACCAGTTGCGCTGAGTTCGCATTTGGGATGAACTTACGCAACAGATAGCCCAAGTGCTTGTTTGCATTTGGGGCCCTGCGCAGGTATGGAGTCCCAAGTCGGTGATGTGAAACATGGTTGACATTTGTTTGGAACCTGCAGACTTGAGCCATTATCTTTTGGTGGGGAGTAAGTGCAAACAAATTCGCCAATGTTTTTTCAATTGTATATGCATGGAACCACGTGTGACCTTTCCAAGCCCTTCGAAATTTGGCCAATGCATCTCAGAAATTCTTAGATATTTTTCGGTTGGGGGAAAAGATAAACAAAACGTTGTTTCCCACACCTGAGGATGTCTGCAAGTACAACAGTTTTAGATTTTGTTTTTACTCTTTTTGGGCCTATGGCACTTTGGAAATTGAGAAGTGCAAGCACAGCATGCAGAGGAAGGCCGTTTCCCTTGTACCATTCCAAGCATTGCGAATGTCACTCTAATGAACACTTGAATCTCTCATCAAATATCATCAATCAGCCAATGTTCCCACTGAAGTAGTGATGAACGATGCTCCATTTTCAGCTTGTCATTAACCACCTAATGTTCCCAATTGTTCTTTGAGCAGTGCATTAAATTCCCAATCATTGTTAGCTCCAGTTCCGCAATTCAGTGAGACGTGTTGCATCACTTGGGCTGCATGCATTCTGGTGCTCTACTCATTGGATCTCACCGGCCAGTTCTCCCCTATGCAAAAACTAGAATGGCACTAGGCCTGTTGCATTCCACCAGTTGGTTTCCTGGAGTTTTTGGCTGGCTTTCTGGATCTTGCGGGAATCAATTTGATGACATGGGACATCATAGACCCACAGATTGTCGATCGATTTTCTATCATTGTTTCTTTTCTATTCTCCTTTAATACAATTGAAATATATCAAACAAAAATTTGATGATAGACATATTATCACCTATTTTCACCAACGATTTTTGCCAGTTGTTAGCCACCTTCATTCATCAACCCCTCCGGGACCCTGGGGCACCAAGGATCGCGATGGCAGTGGCTCCATCGAGGGCAAGGAGCTCTTGAAGCTCTTGGAGGCGCGAAGCCTGGGGCAGCTGATGCTAGTGGTTAACATAAAAAGCTATAGCTAAATAGTGGTTGATATAGTTATAGTTAAAGGGGGGCACAGCTCGGGCAGGGAGACCTGATAGCGATGGAGAGAGAGAGAGAGATAGTTATAGTTAAAGTTATAGTTATAGATAACATCGATAAATAGTTATAGTTAATATAGCTATACAGTAGTAGTGGTTGGCTATATAGTGGTTAGTTCTGACCATCCTATAGTAAGCAACTATCAATTGGTTAACTATAAATAGACTCACTATAGGGTAGGGTGGTTGGTTATAGTAGTTATAGAGTGGTTGAGTATGGAGTGGTTGGCTGTAGGAATTAAGTATATAGGGTTGTTGGCTATAGTACCTATAGATTGGTAAACTATATGGCGAGCTAGGTCAATATTACCCAACAATAGTGGTGGATGATCACCGACAACAGCTCGCCCTCAGCATAGCTGGACCTTCGGGATGGCGATGGAGAGAGATCACCGACAAAGCTATAGGGAAAACAATGGCTAACCATAGGGGAACCAGGGGGGACGGGGTTTTGAGCCACAGCCATATTGTGATGTAGTGGTTAAGCCTGGAGTGGTTAACTTTGAAGTTGTGCTATACTATAACTACGAGTGGTTAGCTACAGTAACTATAGAGTGGTTGAGTATGGAGTGGTTAGCTATAGTAGTTGACTATAGGGTTGTTGGCTATAGTACCTATAGATTGGTAAACTATATGGCGAGCTGGGTCAATATTACCCAACAATAGTGGTGGATGAGAACCGACAAAGCTATAGGGAAAACAATGGCTAATCATAGGGGAACCAGGGGGTAGGGGGTTTTGAGCCACAGCCATATTGTGATATATTGGTTAAGCCTGGAGTGGTTAACTCTGAAATTGTGTATTACTATGACTACAAGTGGTTAGCTACATCTCACCCAAATGACCTTTGTTTCTGAGGGTTGGCCCTTAATTTTAAGAGTCAAACCAGCGGGCAAAAAAACAGTTTTTTTCGGCTCCAGGTAGCGAGTGGCCAGCTACGCAGTGGCCCACCAATCACCAACAATAGTCGTAGCTGGTTGGTTCTCGCGTAATTTGCTGTGGTTAACCAGAGGACATCATAACCTACAATAGTCCAGGTGGTTTGGTTGACATGTTCATTTTCGTTCATGACTTTTGGAATGGTTGATTGACAAAAATATGTTTCAGGGAGGTCATAGCCGCAAACCAGTACTGTATAGGATAGGTGGAAACCAATATCCACTGAGAGTCCACGCACGGCTTCATTCTCAATCTTATTCGACAATAGCTGAGATAAATGAGGATACAACAAAATCAACAGTGGTTATCTTTTTGAAAATCATATCATAGTTCATGATGCTTAATGAGAGATCCAACTGTTCATGAGAGACCCAAAAGAGATTCTTTGCACACCATCTCCCGGCATCAGCCTGTGAGGCGTTTGGCTGGGAGCCTCGCACCAAGCATGAACGTGAGGCGCTAGTGGAATGGCGCACGGCCCTGAACAGTTTCAGACCTACTTGGCGACTTTCTCCGGGATTTACAATCCAATTTGGTAGGGGATAGTAGGGAGGTTATCCATATTATATGCATCTCCCATTGCTAATCTGCTGATTTGGATTCCAAGTTTCGGATTTGTCAAACTATAGATGCCCTTTGAACAGGTTGTGATTTTTCATGGTACGCACCTAGCACTTGGGGGGACAGCACTGCAGCACCTGTGGTAACCCAATATTTGATTGCTGCTGTGCAGCCGGGCTTGAGCTTAACACGGCACTGATAGCAATTCAGCGTGGACCGCTGTGCAGAGTTCGCTCAGTCATGGATTCGTTTGTTGTCTCCCGCTGGCATCTCCAGGAATGGGATAGCCGAGCCCAGCTAGTCATAGTTGATGGATGTTGATGGATGTTGATGGATGTTGATGGTTGTAAGCTTCACTCTTTAAGGTCAACTACTGGGGGGTACACTGACTTGGGCTGCAGAGGTGCTGATGGAACGGCTCAACACAGCCCGAAAACGGGCTCGAGATGTGTGGATGCTCAGGGTGCCAGGGCACTGGAGCCGTGGCCCAGCCAGCTGCAGGGCTTACCATGGCACGGAAGCCTCACTAAGCCATGGATTTTGAATGATTTGCCTTAGTTGTGTGGATGCGGTGTTGTGTTTGTTGGTTGTTGGTTGTTGGTTGTTGTTTGTTGGTTGTTGGTGTTGTTGATTGTTGCTGTGATTGATCAAAATTGCTAGCCATCCTGGGGGTCATACTTGCGCAACAGCAATCGACTGGACCGGACGGTCTCGGCAGTGGTCTTGGACGGCTGGTAGCGCAGCACTGCTTCAGGCTGAAGCTCCCAAGGCTCAACCTGTGGTTGCAGCGTGTAAAGCTGGATTTAATTTGCGCAGCAATTTTGGTTGGGGTGATGACTGGGAACTGTTGATGTAGTGTTGAATATCATGGTGGACGCCAGTGGTTGTTGTCTTTTGCTTTAGGCTTTGCCATTGGGAATGGGCAGAAAAGTCAAGAAGCATCCTAGGTTGCACTAGGAAACAGGCTGAAAAGCCTTGTTCCTTTGTTTTGGTTGGATGCTCCTCAAAACCAGCTGAAACACTTGAGACTTGTTGACATCCCTGGTCAAGCAGCCATTGGCTGGGGGGTGACGATGATAGCCCTGAGTTTGGCTACTGGGAGTCTGGCAGTCACACTTGGCTTGCCAGGGGGGAATCAAGTTGGTCAGTCAACCGATGGCCTCAGAATTGCTCAACCTTTTGGTGTCCTATGGCCCCCCTCAATCAGCTGGAGCAGCAACACAACTTATATTCATAGTGGTGTTTCACGCTTTTTTGTGAGGAATTCGACAACCTGATGGTCCTGTCAATCCGTATAGCTGGGGGGGGAGCCATGCATGGGTGTGCAAGACTTTCAACAGACACCGGGGTCGCACTCAGCCTGGAACTTTGCTGTTGGAGTTGAAGAGCCATGGGCAGCTCACCAGCTCTGCCGCTGCGACGCCAACGTTTGTGTTGCCGGTGCCGCATTGCCAGGTTCATTCAGCTTGCCAGGGAGCTCAACACATTGCATGAGAAGGCTGCGGCAAATGGTGGGGAGGGACGGAGATGCTTCCATGGCTTCGCAACAGGAAAATGCAACAGACGTGTGGAGCTCGTGGAGCTCGTTTGATAGGAACGTAGCAGAAGATCGCATTGAATTGAAATTCCGAACTGTTCACTGTTTTGTTTGAGTCAGATCTTCTGAATGAATGCGATTGAATGAAAGTCATAATGAGATTCAATGTCCTTTGCAATTTTGGACTTGTTTGATCATGACTTGTTGTTAACCAAATCCAGATAACGTGAACAAAAATGCTTCACTTTGAAAATGGCAGATGCAGTCGGAGCGACAAATTCACCGTGTCTCGGTTGTATATAGGAATCCCTTTCCCGCTGTAAGAATTTGCAGCTCCCTGAAACATCTGGGGTTGTTTCATGTCTAAGTTGAGAGGTTTCATTACCCAAAGTTTTTTATTTGATACACATTCATTGACCCATGCCTCAACTGTGCCAATAGTTCCGTTGGTTACCAGAGAGTTCTGAACCAACACCTAGAACTTACTGTTGGGAGGCCATGCTGGGGAATGATGTACGCTCCAACAGGGTCCAACAGCTTCCCCTGCAGATATGTCACCGTGTGCCGATACACAGCTATTCAAAGATGGGCCAAGAGCTACGACTACGAACAGCTGGGAATACCCGGAGTGTACTGTGAGCCCACAAGATCTCGCTTTGAGCTACACTTCCCCCCTTCAAAACACGTTTGCCCATGTTGTTTGTGCAAGTGAGCAAACAAAGATGATTCTGCTGCATAGAGTTTTGTTTGTGTTTTTGTTTTTGTCCTACCTAGGGTAGATAGATGAGTATCAACTGATCATATAGAGAACATCTCCGCTGGTGATCACTGCTCAAACTTGTTGAACATTGAAACGCAGCAAAAAAACATATACATTGGCAACCCAACAACCATTCATAGTTTGGTAAATTTGAAATGGAACCGGAAAATACCCATCATCCATGCTTGATCATGTCCCTATGGTGGTATAATTTCCAAGTGCTGTCTCTTGGATCACTTGTGTCGTTTTTTCCTCAAATTGCTTGGACAGATCATACGCCGTCCTCGTTTGGGACATAGAAGGGTGATTGCATGCAACAGAGTTGCTGGGTGATGAGTGGTTACCATCATAAACCATCATTAACCAGGGTGATTGCATACATCACATTGGGCTACCATTTTGTGACATCTCATCCAGCAACTGTCAGCAGCCCTTCTGGTTGGAGACATGGGCACCGCCGCCACACCGGGGTCATCGGCCAGGCCAAAGAACTGGCGATGAACCAACTGATGGAGGCGCGCATAGTGGGCAGTTGGCAAGCTGATTGAACATTTGGCTGACAAATGCTGATAAGCCATCAAGAAGATCAAGAAGCCAACAGTTCTTGGCAATGTTCCAGCTCGAGACTCGTCCCCTTCAGACTGGGGGGCTGGCATCACACAGACTAAGGGGCAGGCACGGTTGCATGGGCTAAACATTGACGCACCTGGCACCTATATGGGCTTGATGTCGAGGGTCTAAATGGGGATGATGCATCATGTGTTAAAAGCATTTTCAACCTTAGGAAGCACGTGTGCATGCATTCATAATATGGACTAATCTTTTGAATATCTATGAATGAGGGCCGCTTACTAGAGCTGCAAGTTCTGATTATTTATCCTTGCACAGTCAGGTTGCCTGACCTTGCCATACCTTGCCCAGGAGGTTCAATTCAACCAGAAGGAAGTGAACCAGTTCCACGAAGTAAAGCCCTCAGTGCACGCACAACTCAAAGTCGCTACTGTACCTAGCCCTGGAAGGAAATGCTGCAAGAGTGAGGGCATCATGTTCATCATGATCATCTTGTTGTGTATTGCAATCTTGCAATCATCGTCATTATATATCATCATTATATATCATTATGATGATTACCGCTTCCTACTGGATACACGCAGACACACACACACATATATATATATTATGTATTGATGTATGTACTGTCTACATACATGTGTGTGTGTATTCATGTTTGCTATCATTGTCATGTCCACTTTCATCATCACCATCATCATCACCATCATCATCATCATCATCATCATCACCATCATGATCATCCTCATCATCCTCATCGGGATGTTCATTTGCCATCCATCGCCATGATCAATAGGTTTTTGAGGGGATGTGCGGCTGATCAGCTTGTACGCTATGTATCCCTGTGCATTTCGGGATGGTCACCCCTTGTCGATGGCAAGGGTGGAATTTCAATTCATTTTGCTGATACTGAGGTATTGTGCATGCCGTGGCTCAAGATTTAAGCATCAACCATCGCTGCATCATGCTGTGCAGGGTCCAGCTCTTCAAATGTTGACACATTTCTTCGTGCATGTGAGCGTGTGACAATTGATTGTTTTTTCTCTACTATTGACAATTGTTATATAAGCGATTTCTTATTGTTGATTCTGTTGAAACTATTCTTAGCCATCATTAGCCACTGGTGGTTGGCTGTGCAAGGTCCAAGCGAAATTCTTTCAGAGTGGTTGTCGCCTTAGTCTTTGCCATGGCAATGCGACGATTTTTGGTCCAGAGCGCTTGGAGGGTTGCGCTGCCAGCGGCGTCTTGGCACGTGGCAAATTGTGCGAAACCAATTTGTGCCCAAGAGTGTTGCACAGTGGTGAAACAAAAACCAAAATCGTAGAAGAATGCTGAAGGTAGCTTTGGGTGCGGTGAAGAAGAGGACAAACAAAGAACATGAAAAGGAAACTAAAGAAGAGTCATCAACATCGATACCTATTGGTTAACCATCATCAGCCTGCTGCACCATTGTAATTGGTTAACCACGGTAATCAGAAGCTGATGGTTAAAGAATGGTTAATGTTGGAATCATTGGCAATTTACCTATTGTTCAACCATCATTGCAATTCTTGAATTCATGAATTATCTATAGGTTACTGGATTTGGTTAAGCATCACTGCTTGTTGCTTGTTCATGTTTTTTTCTTTTGGTTATATCCGTGGGAAGCCCTGGCAAAAACGCACTGTAAGCATTAAATCCATGAACCATTCAGCAGCTTACCAGGGAGACCCTCACTGATTGCCTTGCTTGAGGTGCGGCCCAGCCTTGCAGGCTGATGGGAAAACCTTGGAACGGTCACAGGGTAACATGACCAGTTGGGAATTCTAGCTGTGCATGGGGGAAGCCTACTAGAAGTCCATAGAAATCCTGGTTTCAACTAGTTTCAAGCGTCAGTTTCTATCATCAACTGGGAATTCAAAGAGTGGTTGGATGACAACGCACGATATGGGGTGATTGGGGTGTTGGGACCTTTTTGTACACTTGGCATCAAACTCAACCAGCTGACCAATCCGATTAGCGACTTGTCTCTGGGTTCAGAGCTTACTACGGAGGATTGTTAATATGAGGTTTCTGACAACATCCCAACACTGAAGGGAAAGGGGCTCGTCTGTGCACGCGGAAAACCACTCGTTTGTGCACGCGGAAATCCCCTCGTCTGTGGCAGGCGTGGCACTTTGAGTGCATGTAATCGTCCTGCATGTGCTTTCGGCTCCATAGAAATGCCCCATGTTCCCATGCCCCCATCCGCTCCTAAACCCCACGTCCCCATGTCCCCCCCTAAGCCGTCCCCTGTCCCCAATGTTGACCCTAACTGGTGACTGGATAAGGACATGTGCGGATTTCCATGCGCAAACACCTAGGTCCCCATGCCCCCATCCCCCCCTAAACCCCTTGTCCCCAAGTCCCCCCCTAAACCCCATGTCCCCATGTCCCCTGTCCCCAATGTCCCCATGCCCCCATCCCCCCCTAAACCCCATGTCCCCATGTCCCCTGTCCCCAATGTTAACCCTAAATGGTGAATGGATGAGGACTTGTGTTTGTTGGTGTGCGCGGATGAGTGTGTTTTGGTGTGCGCGGATGAGTGTTTTCTTGTGTGCGCGGATGAGTTTTTTTTTGTGTGCGCGGATGAGGGCCTTACCCACTGAAGAGAGCATTCTGTGTTGAGATTTGCGTTTATTTGGTGTTTATATGTGTTTATGTGTTTGTGGAATGGGATGATTCATGCCCACCTAGAAAAAAACGTTGCAGTTTTGAGAATCGGCTAAATTCCATCAGATAAAGCCACCTGGAAAGCATTGAATGGAGAAGAGTCAACAGCCAACTTGCGGAGATAATCATGTACAGAAACAACACAGATGCTTTTATTACAGACCAAATTTGGAGCTGACAGTACTACCAAGATCGCGGGCATTCATTGATGAAAGTACAAGTATCAACCTGCCCTAGATTAGCTGGGAACTAATCCCGGCTCAGGACTGTGAACTGGATGCAAAAGTCCAGCCAATGGGATGTAATGTGGGCAGCGGGTGTGCATCTTTTTCTGCACGAATAAAGATTCAACAGATATGGGATATGGAACATGGAACGGTGCAATACTTTCAGTACTGTTGTTGTTTTTTTGCCATAAGCAGGTGCTTAGGAAGGAGCTAAGCGGTTACAAATATCGGAGAGTCTCAGTCACCCAGAGGACCTGTCGAAGGAGGATTCAACCAGTACAGCAGATGTGACTGCTGCCCTTGGTTAACTAGTATGTTGATGCTTCAAGCATGCACAGTAGTTAAATGTTCACATTGATCTCGTACCGGTAAATTCCCCAGCCAAACGGAATGAGTTCATTGAATCTATCATGATATATTCTGATTTAGTATGCGTATTTGTTTGCTGTGTTTTATGTACGGTAAATTTATTTACACACACTCTCATATATAGCGATGGAGGAGAGAGAGACACACTCATATATATATATTTAGATATAGATATATTTTTTTCTTTGTTTATATGGCACAAAAATGTTGATCTCTGGCACTTTGCTCCTGCGTTTGTGCAGGCACACGCCCTCTTGCCCCTTAATATCAGCCATTGTGGGACGAAGCGTGGCCTTGCCTGTGATGTTTTTCCACATGCAACATGAGCACCAGTCACAAAGGCTTTGTGCACATGCAAGTCAGTAATAAGATGTTGGCTCATTCTTGTGAAGGACTGCAAGGTTTGAACTTGCGCTGCTCGTGTTTCAAAGTTTTTATCCAGTTTCTTCATCCACGTTTTAACCCCAGAATTGGCCCAAGTTGAATCCCATAGAACCCCCCAGGTTCGAAGTTCGGGAACTCATTTTGTGGCAGGGCATGGTCTACACATCAGCTGGTCCAGGCTCCTTTCCGCGACCCCCGGTGACCGCAGCTGCCTTCAGCACCTGCGATGTTGCGCGCAAGAAGATCCAACAATTCCAGGAGCCGCAGAGGTCATAGTTTACTTGTGGTTTCGATGGTTCAAGTCTTGGCTGCTAAGAACAAGATTTGTTTATAGCCATGGCATATAACCATTGCCCGAAAGGGTAGGTGAACGCCCCAACAGCTCGACCAGTGACTGGTCCTGCAAGGGGTGTGTGAACAGCCAGGGGTTCAGGGGTCAGCTTGCCATACTGGGTGGTGGAAGCAAGACATAGAGCGACGTCGGAGGACCCAGCCCTGAGCTTATCCTGCTTGATGAGATAGCATGCTGTCACTTCGAATTCACAAGGTTTTTTTTGCAGAGAAATGCGATCCAAGACTAGATGAACACCCCATTGCTTGTTTTGGCACATAGATTTGGAATTTGTTTTCGCATCAGTACCCCGAGAGCGTGCGATGACATGTCTCCCTCTCAGCTCTCCTGTCTTGAGCTGCCGAGCGTTGCGACTTTGCAACGCCGCTGTTGGCGCGGAACATGTTTTCACACACCACATTTGGTATGGAACCAACATGTCGGACCCCTTCAGACAAATACCCCTAGATTGGTTATCAAGCGCCAGTACACAAGCTGACAAAGACTTGTGCCTGGCCACAAGTTCATACGACACTTAGGCGGCTAGGCGGGTAGTGGTTAATGAAGAACCATGGCAAGTCTCAACGTATTGTAGCCCGCAGCTTCCAACCATTTCCTTTGGAAACCTTTCGGAACATGGCAGGACGACTTCGCTGAAGCCCGCTTGTGTGGCTTGGATTCAAAGGGTACCGTTCTCCATCCATAGGTTGCGGTTGCCAGACTTGGAGAGATCAAAAACTGCAGGTGCACATAGCTCATTTGGTTTCAGAATCAATCATGCTTGGTCGTAATATAATGTCATAGAGTGAGGAGGTCACACGGAATTTAAATTCAACTAGCAATAAGATAGTGAACCAATTTGGATGACAGTTGATCACTATTCAACTGCCATTAGTCAGATTAATGTGAGTTGGCCCTCGCAGAAAGACATGTGACTTGGTGGATGATCAATTTGATGATCATGATCCCTGCCAACGGCCGAGAAGAAGTTCACAACCAGCCGGGCGGAGCTTGCAGCGAGCGGCGTTCCACTACTCAAGCGGTGCATCCTGAGCTTTTGAAGGTACCCCTGGGAATATCTTCACGATTGGTCGGTGAGTTATGGATAGTTCTGGTAAGTTTGAAAAGCATTCGACCAATGGAGCTAAGCTTGATTTACTAGTGACCAACTGGGAAATTCCAATTAAATCATGGCAATCTGAGCTTTTCTTTCAGTGCGATTTCCTTCCGTGGGTCTGGAGGCGAGCTCCGGGCTTCGGTAAGAACCAACCGGTGCTTAAACCCACCTTGGTGGCGGTTCCTTCCCAGTGCGATGGCTTCATGGTAGGACGGTATGGTGATTGCCGTACCGCCACTTGTCCCACAAGCAAGTGTCCTCCCATGCCTAGGTTTAGATGATGCACGAGAGCCTTCCAGCTGCATAGTGTGCTCGATGGGTCCCGGTGATGCGGTGGCTCAACATGGCTTACCCGTTGGTAGGGAAATGTGGCAGTGGAAAATCATCCTTTTCAAGCTGCCTTCTCAGGATTTCCTTGAAAAATATGGCGATAGGCGATAGCCAATTTCCAGGTTCATCTACCAGAGGGTAACCATTTTGATGGGCCAAGATCCATACACCAATGATCAGGTGTGAATGGACGGTCTGGTAAAGGTCAAGTGATGTCAGTCACATTTGTCAATCCAGCTGATCTCAAATGCCGTGGGTACATTGATAATTTTGGTCAATAACAAATGTGAACCAACACACCTATTTGGCACCGCTATGTGTAATCCAAATAAGCCAGTCAGAACCCTATCATAGGACAATACCCACAGTAATCCTACATATATCTTTAGATATATCCTTCATATATCTCATATCAATTCATATCACAGCTAGTCAGAACCCCTATCCTACATATACAAAAATATATATATATATATAAAAACAAATCATTGTCTTCCCGTGCTAGGCTGACTTCTTCCGGGTAGGGCCGGTAGTCTTTGCCGAGCCTTGGCGACCATGTTTTTCAGCAGTCCGCTCAGGTCTGAGGGAACCAAATACTTCAAGGACTGATGTGGGTCGGATGGGGTTGTGTTTGAATAGACTTAATAGATACATGTGCAAATAAATAAATGTATGTAAAACAAAATATATTTATGTATATATCAAAAAATAAATAGAAATATGTTCATGAATATTTTTGTTTTTTCTTTTCAATAAATATATGTATATATATATATATATCTATCTATATATACATATTTATTTATTTATCTATTTATATTTGCATATACATTTGAGAATCCGACAACACTGTGTCAATTCGTATATAGTATTCGGGTGGATGTGTTGGTGTTCCAACTTGTAGGATACCTTCATGACCGATAGGGGACGACCCAGCACCGACACCCCCCAAACCTTCACAACCGATAACATTGTAACAACTACCAATCCTTCATAACCAAGGGGACGACCGAGTTTACCACAGGGCCACTTTTGTGAGACAGACTTTTGTCTGCTACTCATTTATATATTATTTATATATATATATCTAAATGTTTTTTTTTTAATATATATATATATACATTTATTCATTCATTTACTTTAGAATAGTTGAATGGACTCTGATATCAGTTATGGTAAAGTGATCGTTGCATTCAGGCGAGAAAGAAGTGCACTATTTATTTATATTCGAGTGATGATAAATGTTGCAAAAAAAACGGAAAGGTGGACGATGGTGATTTTGAGCTCATCAATCCGCAAACCACTTGCTGTTCACACGCTGGTTTCTTGGGACAGGCCCATGAACTTGGGACCCAAAACATGCACGAAACCACCGGTGTCAAGAAATGTGCGGTCACGTGTGTGTGACCGTGAAGGTATTTAACATGAAAAGGCTTACAGCACTGGAGGATGTCACTCGCCAATTTTCAACCCATTCAGAGTAGCTGAGCCTTGTTGACCAGTTCTTTGGGTGGCACCAATGAGCGGCACCTGGATCCAAGAGGAAGCAGGTTGGAGCAAGCTTGAGTGACATTTGTTCTGACATTGGCTCCCAGTTGACCAAGATACGCTTGATGTTCATGCCATCTATTCTAGTCGCTGTGGCTCCCAAAGTGTCCTAGTTCCCGTTATTTGCATATTTGTTTTGACAACTAGAGGGAGCAGTCAGCCCCAAATATTTCATCATGCCTTTTCTTGTTTTCTTGCATCGCGTCCTGTTGGGAACAATCAACCAACGTGACATTTACGCGTTGCAGCAATGGAAAACTAGCCATTTATGATTTAGAATACCCTAGTTGAGTTTGCAAGTTGCTAGCGACTCTTGCACTGGAATCATCCAGCGGTTGCCAACAACCGCAGCTGTCAGGATGATATCGAAGATGCACAGCAAGCCGTGGAGAAAGTGGGGAAAGTCTATGAGGTGAGCGGCCAGGTGGTTGTAACACCGCGGGGGATGGCGTAGTATTTGGGGATTGATGTGCTTGATTGGTGATGCTCAATGATGGCTAATGACGCTGCGGAAATTTGCGCAATGGTTCATGATGCTTATCGTTAACAGGCCATACTTGTAGTAATATTGTTAGAGGATCATCAATGATTTTTCACAAAGCGTCAATTCGTCGATGAACGGATATAATGACATAGTGCAAATTGTAAAATGTAGGGGAAATTGCGTTCATGTTTGGAAGTTCACTCGATTGTAGAAGGTTTCGACCCGCAAGAAATGTTTGAAACCGGCCGGCCTAGCAATGCGACAATCTCAAAAATGAATCCATAAGCTGGTCAGAGTAATTTGCAAAGTTGCAAGTCTTGGTAGGGAAGTGCATGCAAATGTGGCCACCGCATTCAGTTTGTTGATTGCCAATTTGCCTATACTCATCATTTGATCGACTGTCACGTGGAAGGTCATGGCTTAGAGTTTGTTCAAACGTAAACTGACATGGAGGGTATGTTTGACTGTGTCGGTCGGCAGGAGCTTTTGTCCTTTTTGCCCAGCGAAGGTGGACAGATGCTGCTGCTGGGGGTGTGAGATCATTGGTGGAAGCTACAAAGTCAATGTGTCTACTCAAATGCATCCATACAGGCGGCATCTGACTTGTTGGTAGGAATGCC
>VSDK01026741.1:484189-496680 GCA_009767595.1 Symbiodinium kawagutii
ATGCCGGCAGCAATGAATGTCAGGAATGATTTTTCATAAACTGGAGGGCAATATCCCAGGACATGACCATAGCCTGGAATCGAGAAGATCGACATGCACTGCATGAAGAAGTACTTGATGGCTATTCAGACTTGCTAAAGTCCCGGTCATCATTCTGACTCTGTGAAATGAACTGCTAAGTCCAGGGAGCATGATGAGGCGTCACGACTGGGGTGCTGTACAATTGACCTTCCATCATTTGGCTGTACGCTCTGAGATTGGCTCCAGTAACAGTTTTAGGCAAATATGTGGTAAGAGGAAGCAATGCCCAATACCAGTCACTTCCCAAAGTTGAACGCAGCAGTTTTTTTTGGCCTGGAAAACCATTGCTTGGCTCTTCTTTGGGATGGTTTGGCAATCGGCGTGGCCTGACCGGGCGATTTGTTGAAGTATCCTTACGCACAACTACGCTTTGAAAAGGCAGAAAAAGGACAACCGTTCTTATGTCAAGAGGCACAGGATGATAAGCACCAATTGGACCCTCAACATGAAGTACCAGATAGTTGTGCTCATCTTTATGCAGCCTCATCACTGGCTTACTAAGCAAGATGTGCTATGCCAATTGCATGTTTGAATGTGATTACGGCATCAAGCTGAAGCTTAGGCCGCCGAGAATTTGAAGACGCCAGCAGCCTGAAGATGAAATCATTGAAGGAAGAGCATTTTGGCTATGATATTGAGGGAGCGGTTGGGAGTCAGGGATGACGACCATTATTGCTAAATGAGCGAATCAGAACCCAGGTAACCCGTAAAACCAAATGTTTTGTTGGTTTTATGTGAGATATTGATCGGTTTTCGGTTTGACAGACACAAGGGTTCGCAAATCCATGAGTGATTCTCTGAATGACCACTTGCTATCATTCATTTATACAACTTTAGCAAGATTAGCAAGCAAGAAAGGTGATTAATTGTGAAGTGGCCAATGGGCCACCGGGAAAGTTTGAGTCCCACGATATGACTTGGCATTCAGGCTGATAGATTGTGGTGATGATCTCACCTACCCATGTGTGCACCCTGGAAATGATGTGTGCTATGGCTACTGTGCTGAATTGTGGTAGGCACCTACTCGGATACATATGCATTTCCGGGCTGTTCGGGGCGCGTTTTGTTTTTTCCGCAAGTCGGATACAAGCATACGTAGAAAGATCAAGTGGTTGCGAATGGTTGAGATAGATGAAGATAGATCGATCGATAGATAGATAGACTGGGATGGATACAGTGACTTGGGAACAATGCATTTAAGGAATTGCCCAGTATTCCTGATCTCTCCCCAATGTTTGCTGTTGGGGGATGTTCTCTTTGTCTTACCCTGCAAGGGTCAACCTCAGGCCAGGATTTTGTGAAACTGTTGTTGGAGAGAGATGGTCTTTGCCCCTCGCACTTTCTACATAGCGTTCGCGTAATATCAATTCTAGACGTTTCAGAGCTTGACCGGATCAACCCAACCACCCTGTGGACAATTTTGCAGTTTTACCAGTCAAAGCCAGTCTCAACCCGCGCACTTTTAACTTGTACGATCATGATGAAGCACCCTTCACGCTAGCGACAATGAACATGGCTATTGTCCAGTACGCCAGTACTATGTATTATCGAGATGAATTTCTTGGTAGCCATTTAAATAAGTCAGTGATATTAAGCATTTAAAATTTTTCCCCCCCATATGGGATGGTTGGTCCATGGTTGGTTGCTTAAGCCGTATTTTTGAGACAGGCGAACCTAACCAATTGATCATCATGAACTGTGATCCCTCCCAGCCTCATTGCCGTGGCGCCGCGGGCCAGGTTCGCTCAACTCCTCTCGGACGATCATCACTGAGACCCAAAAAATAAGTTCCGCCGTCCGCGCACGAGCTGGAGGCGTTTCGTTGTCGAAGTCTGTTGAATGATTTGAATGGCTAGCAGGAACAATGATGGAATAATCAACCACTAGGGATCATGGTGCCTAGCTGTTTTGTAGTAACAATGAATAAGGGAGAATAACCAACCATTGTGGTTAATTGATGATAGTTAGCAATTGGAGATCCATTTTAATGAATTCACCATGTCACTTGAGTGATTTTTCACTCTGGATCAGCATTGTTTAGTTCGAAAGGGCTCATCCAGTAGTCACACTTGACCCAGCAAGGACTGACCAAGTACGAGGACCATGGTGAATATAATATGTAATGTGATGTGCACGCATGTTTGAACATATACATGTGTGGATGTATTCGAATGCATGTGCATACAACATCATGCAAATAATTAGCTCCGGTGCTATTGATCATTATTGATCTATGCTCATGTTTGCGCATGTGCACGGCTAGAGCTAGAACTTTGATGACCAGCCAAGCCAATTCACTGCTGATTTCCTTCACAAAAGGGGGCAGGAGGGACAAACAATCAGCAACCTGATGCAGTATGTCAATACAACTGTCCAATGTTGCGCATTGCACTCAGCTTGCGGTCCAACATGTTTGAACTGGAGATTTATTTTTGATGATGTTACGCTGTACTCTAGGTGGTATATCCAGAATTTGGGGCACCAGCATCCACTTGCCATTGTCATTTTTGGTTGTGGGAGCACAAGTGGTTTGTATGTCAGTATGCTGCACCATCCCCATGGCAAGACATGTTCACCAGCGAAGTTTCATTGCTCGCATGCGCGTGCGGACGGCTTGTCATAGCTGAAGGAGGCCCAACTCACTTGGGACAACTGCGGCCCATGACTGGGCTGTGACATGTTTCAGCTGGCGAGATGTCAGTGAAAAGCAGCTCATTCCCTGATTTTTCTGTTTTTATATGCACGTTGCGGATTCGTGTAGTTGTTCTATGTTGTTCGTGTTGGAGGCTCTAGACATCTCTGGACGGTATGCTTGGGTAGTCACTGTAGTATTTTTTCCTGTTGGAGTTTTGCGATTGCACCACACTGATGGCATCTCTCACGGCCGGGGATTGCTCGGATATGTTCACCCAAAAGAGTGGATCCTGGATTCCCTCGAAAGATGTGAGACAACAATGGAGAGAGAGAGAGAGAGACTTGCTTAGCTGGTTGGCATGTAGTTGTTGACACGTAGGCAATTATATGGGTGTTTCTCAAAAGAGGGGTACCCCTAAATCATCCATTACGTAGTATGAAACCAACCATTCTGGGGGTCCTATATTTTGAGAAACCACTATATAGAGCTGCTATGGCCTGTAGCTTTCAATCACTCCTTTGTTGACCGGCCTTCCGCTGGGGCCTGACCTATCAGTGCCCATAGTATTCACGGCTGGGCTTGTGTCCCAGGTCGGGGCCGCTCAGTAAAGGGTATGCCTCCCAGGTTTTTTTGGTGGTGTTGATGTTGATCAACGTATATGTATATATATATATATTAATATATGTATATATATATTCATTTATTTATTTCTTTATTTATATATATATATTTATCTATTTTTTAATTTATTAATCTGTTTTTTAATTTATTTATAGATATATGCATTTTATGCATGTATAGTCGGTTCGGGACGGATTTGTTGTGAGTCTGTCTTGACACTTCAGGCTGGAACGATTTTCGCGGACTGTTTTTTGACATAGTGACCCTGGTGTCTCTTCGATTCGGATTCGTTTTGATCAGTATGGATCAGTCCACTAGACAAAGCTGTGTTTTGAATTTTATGTTTTCACTGTCAGACATCATTTGAAGGCGCTACTTTTTGTCCAAAAACGGTCATCGCCATCGCTGTGTGACCACCACAGCTGTGGCTGCATACCGCTGCAGCAACACGCGACATTTTAAAAAGGAATGGTCCGCAGAGGATGGATCGGAGCATGTGAGAAGATAGAAGTCTGATTCGGGCATAGCCATAGCCATACATAGCCATACATGCTACCTCCCACAAGACTGAAATTGCTTACAATTGTAGCAAGGATCTGAGGGTAAGCGCTTCGTTGGTCACGTGATTGATCAAGCCCTCAGCTACATGCTCCCTTTCCCAAGGGACGCCCAACAGCAGTGGAGGAAGATCCGTTTTGTCACGCTGTTTGATTTACTTGTGCATGATTTGAAACATCACCCAATCGCATGTACACTTGCATATCAATTAGCCGACCGTTGGGTTTGCTGATTCATCCAATTGTCAAATATCTTTTGTCTTTTGAGCTGTGTGTGTCCCATTTGCATGTGATGAGCATGTGTTTAATGAAGAAGTGTCGTGACACATGCGTGCCCGTTAACAAGATTTAACAAGTGCATATTTGCATTTGATAGGTTCCGACTTTAGACACGGGCACATCTGTGAGTGCAATGTTTGAAAGAAATACGCAGACATGCAGCTTGAGGTGTTCCTCCATTGGCTTCACGTGGATGAGGATGAGGACACAGATTCCTGCGCAGCGGGTCATCAATGGATATTACTAAGGATAATGCCTGGCATCAGTGGAATGATCGACATGTCAACGAGCACATTGGGACTGGTCAACAAGTTGCAAGAAGCTTGGTGCTTTCTTATTTGGAGTAGATTCTTGAACCTGTCCGGAGTTTGGTGGATTTCACTTGGCCAATGGTTCTCCCAGTTGTGAGGAGTGCAGCAGTTGGGCAAGCCGACTCATCATCAGGGTTTTGAGTGTTGATGAAAGTTGTGTAGTTGCAGTGATGATCGCCAAACTTTCCCACCCAGGGCTCCAGGAACGGTAACCTTCGCAATGGCTCGCAGACGAAAACCTGCGGAATGGTTCCCACCAATTTGAAGAAATGACATTCTATTGTGCTGACTTGTCACTCCTTTGAAGACTTGAAGCTGAGCATTGATCCGCAGGAAGTGGCTGAAAAGGCCAAGAGCGAGCTTGACCATTCCAATGCAGGTTGGACAACCAGAATTTGGGATAGGGCAATAGATTTGTGGTCCCATGGTGGGTTGTGTGTTGTGCTCGTAGCTGGGCGGCCGGTTCCCAAGCGATTTCCGGGTCCGATCCATTGGGTTGTCTCTGAACATTGAGGGAACAAACAAAAACGCCTGAATGACTGGAACTAAAAGGATCCTGGTGCTTGCAAGGGATATCTTCTGCGCAATCAGCATACATAGTAAATCAACTGAATCAGACTAAATATCAAAACAAGGTGGTTGTGCAGATGACAAGATCTTGCCTTTAGCCTGCGAACGTACTTGGGAACCACATAGTTTTCCAGAAACCATGTTTGGAGCGAATCTTTCCTCCACCATTTTAAAGTTGTCCTTTGTCCGTTGTACTCGTATTGATGTTGACTCTGCTGCATCTTTACTCAGGTTTTGACCATACCTTGCACGTCCCCCGCAACAGTCAATGGTCAAGATTGAATAACTACAGCATTACAGCGGTGACGATCCTCAAGGTAAGTCTTATTAGAAGAGGGAGCCATCCGAACAACATCCCTTTGTGAAACAAAAGTTGCTTTGATTGTAAACATGTGTTGTTGGAGTCCCAGAACATGCTGCTTTCATGCCTGTGATTGCATCCGCGGTCAGGTCTTACGCGAGACCTGGTACGTCGTTTGGTTCGAAACACCGGTTTGCGCGGCGTCACAGTTGTGCCACAGGAGGGACGCTCCTTTTGGTACTGAGCATCATGGGCCTCGGGTAGCCATTATTCTAGCGAAGTCTTCATTGGACGTTGGTCAGAAAGGAGAGTTGTCATTGTTTGGCATGTTTGTCGCTATTCAGGAATGAAGTTAAGTCTTTACATTTCAACCATTCCCATCATATGGAAGATTTAGCAGACAGGAACAAAACAAAAAACATCTTCATACTGCATGGCTACATTGGAGTTCTGCAAACCCACCCCTACACGCCTTTTTTCTGAATGACAATTCATGATTCTTTCTATGAGTCACGTTTGCCGTGTTTTTCTTGAGCGTGATGATAAATCATGGGGAGATCCCTATGATAAACCTTCCCAAATCTGCCACAAATAATTGGCATGGTTTCTTCGCCTGTAGTTTGTCCAACGATGATTGGGTTCAGAATAAGCAATCGAAGCTCAATAAGAAATTCCGGCTCATCACAAGTCCAGTGGTTCGGACCCAAAGGTTCATCCATTTGCTGATGGTTAAAGCGGCCCAAGGCTTGAGAAATCCTGCCTGGTGCTGCTTCAACGGTTGGACCCGGTATCAGGTCCTTGGGCCCTGAGCGAAAGGAAGCCTTAGACGTTCGGCTGGACACCCTGGAGGAGGCGCCGAGCTGCCATGAGCCGCCTGCTGTGGGCATCCGACACCGGTGCCAGGATGGCAAGCTGAAGTTTCACGGCTTCCTTCGGCTGATGCGATGGATCGCAGTGGGCTCAGCGGCGATTGCGTGTTGCTTACTCGCTGTGAGAAGATGTGAGAAGATGCAATCTATAATGTTGTATCAACAATAGTAAACCCCCCCCCCCTAAATTTTTTTTTTTTTTTTTGGGGGGGGGGGGTCAGCTTTGCAATTGTATACCTGGAATCTGGGCTCTCCCCACGACTCTCCCCACGACTCTCCCCACGACTCTCCCCGAAGGCTTCTTTCTTTTCTTTTCTTTTCTTTCTTTTCTTTTCTTTTCTTTTTTTTCTTTTCTTCTTTCTTTTAACGACAATTCAAAAACAATAAGGAAGAAAAAAATCGAAATGAGCCAGGGAAGTTGTTTTTTATTGCAGATGCTAATTTCAATTTATAATTGCAATGCAGGAGCTTGCAAAGGGGGTACCCTTTGTGGACCTGTTTTTTGCAATTTTTTAAAAGGATTTTAAAAAAGAAAACAGCTGTTTTGAACAAGGTCAGATTTTTGAGTTTGTAAAGGTTTGGTTTGCTTATGCTTTTGAAAAGCATTCAATCATAATTAGAACGCATTTAAACACAATTAAAAAACAATAAGGAACAAAAAAAATCGAAATGAGCCAGGGAAGTTGTTTTTTATTGCAGGTGCTAATTTCAATTTATAATTGCAATGCAGAAGCTTGCAAGGGGGTACCCTTTGTGGACCTGTTTTTTGCAATTTTTTAAAAGGATTTTAAAAAAGAAAACAGCTGTTTTGAGCAAGGTCAGATTTTTGAGTTTGTAAAGGTTTGGTTTCCTTATTCAAAGGAATCTAATCACAATTAGCAATTTTAGTATTGGTTGTGAACTGGTTTTCTGGATCAATACTAAATTTAAATTCGCCCTATTAACAATCAGTAAGGGGAAATCCCAAAATTTGGGAATTTTCTGGAAATTATTTGTAGCTATTGTGAATGCTGGCCTATTATTGCAACTGCTCTGGGACAAGTTGACATTCTGTAATTAAAAATCAATAAGGGCTAATTTAAATTTAGTAAGGGCTGAAAAATCCAGATCTGGAAATTATTTGTAGCTATTGCAAGCGCTTTACTATTGTGCTTACAACATTACCTGTTTAGTGTGAAAAAGGTCCAAGTTTGTTAGCTGTACTTTTAAGATCTCTTACAGTAAGTGCGTTATCCAATTTTGTTACAAGATAGCACGTACATGGATTATTCACGTGTCCCCCTTTGATGAGATGCACTCATTGCATTTCTATCATGAGAAGCAGCAGCAATTTTGCACATGAAAAGCACTCATGTTGTGATGCGGATGCTGGTTGACAATTGCGATGCAGCACGGTTAGTTTCTACAACTACATTTCCAGTGACCATGATATGTGCGGTTTTAATTTGCAGTGTTGTCGTTTGATCCTGCCGGGTGCATACATAATTACATACCTACATACCCACATACATACATACCTACATACCTACATACCTACATACCTACGTATCTACCTACCTACATACCTACATACCTACATACCTACATACCTACATACCTACATACCTACATACCTACAAACCTACATACCTACATACCTACAAACCTACATACCTACCTACCTACCTACATACCTACATGCCTACATACCTACATACCTACATACCTACCTACCTACATACCTACATACCTACATACCTACATACCTGCATACTTGCATACCTGCATACCTGCATACCTGCATACCTGCATACCTTCATACCTTCATACCTGCAAACCTACATACCTACATACCTACATACCTACATACCTACATACCTACATACCTACATACCTACATACCTACATACATACCTACCTACATACCTACATACCTACATGCCAACATACCTACCTACCTACATACATAAGCTCATACATACATACATGGCACATGTACAAGTATGTGCTTCCCCCTTTTTACATTTTTATATTTACAAATTTGTCTAAGTGTATACATTTGTTTTTTTATATTTTTCGTTAATGTATATATATATATATATCAAATTCATTTGTTTTGTCCATAGATGAATGACCCAGTTATGGAAGTAAATGACTATTATTGTTGGTTGTTTAGCTCAACGATTAAACCCTATCAACTACCGTGAGCCCTTTCAACAAAAACCATTGTGTAGCTGTTTTTCGACCTACAGTTGGTTGCCAATCCCTTTTACGAATCACTATTATCCATGATTAATCCGTTGGAAACCACTATGATGTAGCTATTTACCTGCAATGTACCCATCCATGGAGTAGGTGAATATAGCCATCCATACTTCCAATGGTGAAGCTAGTTACATGTAGCTAATTCAGTGTAGCTGTGGGTCAAAACCCCGTACCCCTGGTTCCCCTATCATTAACCATTGTTTGTCCTTATTATTACTGGTTATTATCCACCATTACTGGTTGATTAATATTGACCAATGGCCATGTAGCTAATTCAATGTAGCTATTAACTAGCTCCACCTTTGGACCAGTGACGCCATCCATGGAGTGCCCCTCAGTTGGAGACCGACTTCGGCGAGATTAATGCCCACATTTCGCAGCCGAAAACGAGCACTTAGGACAGCGGTGTCACGGTGTGGTGGTGTGGCGGCACATGAACCAGTGGCATTGGCGTTCTATTAAGCTATTTCCTGCATAGGTGTTGGAAATATAGCATTATAAGGCTGTTTGCTGCATATATGTTGGCATTATATGGCACTTTAAAGCTTATTTGCTGCATATATGTTCACATGTCATCATCCTGGAGTAGATGCTGAATTTCCCCAATGTTCAATGTGTAAACCATTTACCTATTAAAGGATGGTCCAATTGCATTTTTATTTGCTCAAGGAATACCCTCAAGTTCGAAGCACCTGGAATGGTGAGCCCCCTTGGTACTTGACAGAGGGGTCTAGACTGGGCTTCCAGTTTGTTTTAGTTTCTTTGCGGGCGTGCCCATTTTGGAACTGTTTTTTTTCTATTTGCATTTTTCTTCAAGCTGCAACAGCCATCCAGATGAACATCAAACGAAAGGAACCAAAAATCGACGGTTGGACGTTGGACTTGCTTGGTTACATGTACAATCCATTCACTAGTATAGATCCCAGGCTCGGGTTCATCCATGGTTGTAATCTGTTCTTCGTCGCTGTCGCTGGTTGGTGGAACTCTTTTGTAAGAAAAGCAGTTTTTGTTCGTCAACTGTGAGAGACCGAATGGAGGAAGGGATGTCTTCCACGGTGTCAATCTTGGAACGCCCGGATCGCTGCTTTCCAGTTAGACCTGTCACCTCAGGGATGGAAAGCCAACAGAAAGCTTCAACAAATGCCATCTACCAATAGGCAATCCTCCTGCGTTTTGAAGGGCTGCAGTTCAACTTCTGGAGGCCTTGAAGCCTTCGTAAGTCGTGAGCCGCCATTTGTGCAAGTCCTTATTGGTTGCCATGCAAATTGGCTTCGATATACATGGAAGTTTCAGACCATTGGTACGTGTAATTCCTAATGCGTTTGTCGCTGAACACTTGTTTCAAATTTGTCCATGCCTCCGTTAAAAGGCCATGCGATTGAGGGATCTGAATCCTTGAGGCATAGCTCGTTACGCTACGGCTACCTAGCCATTGCTGCTGTTTGCTTGGCTGCTCTTTTTTGTTTAGCGGCTTCCCATGTTGAACATTTGGAAGTCATCGGGTCTTTGCCTTCCCTGGGGCATCCACCGGCTTCAGGAAGGAGGTCATGGCTGCAATAGATGCTGAACATTTGATCTTGGGTGAAAGGCGCCTTTTCTTGAAAGTTCTTTGTTATTCTTTGTAGTTGCGGTTATTGCTGTTGTCGTTTTTTTGTATTTGAATAGTGCTTTTGTGCCTCATGATTGATTGGCATCATAATTCTGAACAATGAGACACCACCATGCTTTGCCATTATTGGCCATCAATCAAGGAGGTCTTGTCATGTTTA
The DNA here is from genome assembly GCA_009767595.1 of Symbiodinium kawagutii. Taxonomy (NCBI): domain Eukaryota; class Dinophyceae; order Suessiales; family Symbiodiniaceae; genus Symbiodinium; species Symbiodinium kawagutii. The sequence continues at coordinate 494,427 of VSDK01026741.1, forward strand.
CCTCTGCGAAAACGCCTTGTCTTGCGAAACCCGCTTGCTAGCAGCTGCCAAGTTACTACGGTTTCACCCAGCAGCTCAAGCCGACGGAAAAGGGCCGCTCCGCATCTATCTATCTATCTATCTATCTATCTATCTATCTATCTATCTCTCTGTCTATTTATGTATCTATCTATCTCTCTGTCTATTTATCTATCTATCTATCTATCTATCTATCCATCTATCTATCTTTACATGGTATCTATTTGTCTATGTATCTATTTGCCTTTTGGTCTACATCATGCATTTGTTTCCAGGGGCACCTTTGATACAGGGCTACTTGCTATATATACCTAGATCATCATGCGAAGTCTCACCAACACGACGATGCTGCTGGAATGTTTTCAATTCAAAACGAGCTAAACGTTTGACAGATGATGACAGATGTATTTGAACAGCAGCATTGATGCGCGGCTTTGAAATTGCCCGTATCTGAATACCACTGGGGCTATCACGGCCGTCACTTCCTGCCTGACACGGGGCTCGAGCAGGGCCATTTATTTTCTGGTCATTGCACGCAAACGAGCACTTTGACAAGTCCACTCCAATAGATTTGGTTTTGGTTGGTGCAGAGACGGTTTGCCCATGTATTTCCTGCAGCACTGCATCCGATGCTCAATGCCCGTGAATCAATACATGTAAACTTTGAGGCCCGGTGATTCAAATATAGATTTCAGCACCATGAGCACACACAAATCTGTGGAATGCCCAAATCTGAGCAGCCTAGCCAGTGCCTACGGTTTCTCCGGCCCGACCCGCATTTTCAATTGTTTGTGCTTGTTGGGGCCGCCTGCAAGGTATCATTCTGATCAGGGTTTACCCATGGCAAGATGCTGATTTTTCAACAAGAGTAGAGCCACTCCACCCTGCTTTGGCGCTTCGGAGCTCCTTTAAAATCAAACGCTCTGATCTCAGAAGCCTTGGGTGGCAGGCAATCTGCGACCAAGGGCTTTGCTCACCATGTGTTCCTAGTTGTGGCCTTTGAGATTCAGTGATCCCCACAGAAACTCTGTTTGAGTTGTACATAAAACTGGCTCAAGGAGTGGCTCAAGCTGCCTCCGTGCGGGGGCGGGTTCCTCTCCCCCCTCGGGTCCTCAGTGCTCCGTTGCCCGGTGGTGGCAGCCCATGTCAGTCTGACCGCTGGTGTCTTCCCCATGGGGCAGCGGGGCACTGTGGCCCCTTGGGGCGGTGGGGGCATGGTGCGGCCTTTGTGGCGGCTTTGGATGCTGCTGATGAGCGTGGGGCCTGTCCACAATGGGGGCTGGCCCATCTCTTGCCTGTGCCCGGCAGCACACCCTTCCAGCTGACAACCTCCCCACCTGCAATCGCCAACAACGACGTGCTCTCACCACCACCCTGAACTCCGAGTGGCACAGGAGAGCACGCATCCCTGCCCCTCCCATCATTTCAGCTTGTGGGCTCTGGTCTCCGGTCCAGGTTGTTTGGCGTCGTCGCCGTGGGATGCTCTTCACTCGAAATCCGCGGTGGCGCGGCTGCCCCCAGCACGGAATTCGGTTTGGAGAGGCACTTCATCCTGGCCCATCTTCTGGCCCGGCCGACGGTGGTGGACGCGATCGAGAGCGATCCCCACCACGTGGGCAGGGACCCATGCAAGTGGACACCAAGGTCTTCTGTCCCGTGCCTAACTGCCCTTGCTCTGATCCTTTGCGAGCCCGTGGCTGGCGCTCGATTGCCAGCATGCAGAGCCACATCGACGCGCATCTCGCTGGCAGCTTGGCGGGCGAAGTCCCCCCAGCTTGGCTTGCCCAACAGCACCGACAGAGGTGTGCAGTTTGCAGCCTCAGCGTGTCCACCCGGTTCGGCATCCACCCAACTTGCCGGCCTGATGCTCGTGCTGCTGCAACCGGGCAGGTCCCAGACGGAGGCTCCCAACATTTGCCAAGCATCCTAGACATCCAAGGTGGAAGCACACCAACTCTTCGCCGGGTGCCTGCGGCCGCACGGCAGTCCTGGCACAAGGCGCTCAGCCGAGCACTCGCCCTTGTCGCCCACTGCAACACCGACGCCTCTTGGCAAGAGCTGCTGATGCTGCCCCAAGCCGTCCTTGATGCCCCGCCTCGTGGTGGCAAGAAGCACCGGAAAGCATTGGTGGCGTACACCTTGGATCGGCTTGAGCGGTGGCATGAGGGCGAACGGCTCAGCCTCTGGAACAGCAGGTGCACACCTTCCAAGCCTCGCCCCCGCACTCCTACCCCAA
>VSDK01026747.1:2671-27459 GCA_009767595.1 Symbiodinium kawagutii
AGCAATGTGCATCAGAAACTTAACCCGTTTGTGATGTTCAAGGGGTTACACACCAACAGTGCAGAATGGCAACCTTCGAAAATTCATTTGAAAGGAAAACTCAATTGAAAGGAGATGTTCATGCTTGAGGTAGCGGTTTCACAAGCCATGGTGTGCCGAATATTTCGTCGATACCGCATCATGTCATCTGCTAGGTCACCCCTCTATTGGTCACCCCTGTCTGGAGAATGATGCCAACAAGCGACCACTAAAGATTGTGCGAGATAACCAGGCGATCGTCAGCTTCTGCCAAAGGGGACGCCCACGACATGCCTGGGTGACATTGTGTGGCACACAGTGTTTTACTAAGCCTTGTGCTTCCATGGTTCAACTCATTGCAGCAGCCTCGTGTGTCTACAAGTTGCACAGAATGGATACTAACGGGAGTCGACTGCACGAGTCTTTCAATGCTTTCTGAGAAGACGGAGGAACAAAAAGTATAGAAGGGAAAGGGGAAGAAGAAGCAGAGAGAAGAAAAATAGCCTGCACGCATATGCTGCCAAAGTACGTCAAAGAGCTCCAATGACGCTGTATCTAAATAAAAATTTGCCTCACAGCGCTTGTGCGACTGAAACGGGTCGCACTTCAGAAGTTGTACCGCGGCTCGCCGGGCACTCCGCGGTAATGCTGCAAGAAAAGACCTTTGCCTTAGATGGACACATCAGGTTTCTCCACACATCTCCAAATGAAAATTGAAACCTATTGTTCTTGAGGCAAAGCAAAACGCAAGGCTGTGAGTGCAGCAGATGCGGCTCCCGGGGGGGGGGGGCCATCCAACACCACTTCTCTTGTAGTCGGAGATCACGCAGACAAACGTGCTCTGGCAGTTCCCAGTCCATGGCGGAAATGTCTGGTGGGAAATGTGGGCGTCCTCCTGGCGCTGCCTGTGCAGCGTCATGAATTGCACGAAAGTGCGCGATGAAACTGCCAGCGGCTGCTTTCATGGGAATCAGCTCGCAGCGACACAGAGGCCGGAGGATATCCCAAGTAGCTGGAAAAGCCGGACTGGTGCGAAGACTCTTATCCAACGCAGGTTCTTCGGGGCAGCAGGGTAAGCATAGTAGCATAGTTGATTGCTATATCACAAAATATTTTTGTATATATAAACATATTGATATATAAACATATACATATATAAATATATATGCACATAGTGCACCATGATATGCATTTTTTGAACCACACCTAAAGCATATGCATTTTGCGATATGCATTTTTGAAATTAGAATATGCATTTTCCTCTGCGGCTGGGACATGACTGCTGTAGCCAAAGGCATGTCATAAAAGCTATGTAATGTTCCGTGCCTCTGCGAATTCCAACGTCCGCAATGTTGATATCGAAACGCACTATAGATATCTGCTGTAATATGCGTGGCTTGTATATATATATATAATTCTAAATCAATATACGTATATATATATATATACACACACATACATACACACATTACATCTTATATATGCCATATCATACTACATTAAATTATAAATAGTATGTATTAAATACAGCACATACACATGGTATATCATACTGTTGGTGCAGTTCTGATGTCGGCCCTGGATGCACTGGTTTCCTGGCGTATTCTCAGCAATCACTCTGCAAGACACTCTTGGCATAATTGCAATTCCATCTTTGATGCTGGCAGATGAGATCCTCTTGGTGAAGTCTTGTGGAAACATTCTTCCAGACACAAGAGGAGAGACTCCTACTCCTAGCGCTCTGAAACACCTCACCAGACCCAGCAGCCTCATACAGCCTCCCCAAAAGTGTCACTGCTTAGCGAGTCTCACAACTCGAAGTTTAGATTCGCTGAGCCAAGACTGGGATGCAAACCTCCATAGGTCGAACTGCCTCAAGGATCCAAACGTTGAATTTGTGTGACGCGTGATATTAGTGGAGATGATCAGAGTGACATGGTAACTTATTGACCATAGGTGACTAACTAGGTCATTAACCATAGTAATATCCTATGGTTTCACGTTCGGTTCCATATTCCATAGGTGACTTTGTCGTCGTTGATGGTTCTGCTGTTCAAAGCATCTGAGCATACCTGAGCAGCAGTTTTGCTTCTCTGAGGACCCAACCTTGGCATGTTTGGATAGCGGAAGGATGTTCAACTCATCGTCAACCACGAGGCATGCTGGGCAGTCCTTCAAGGAGAGAACTAAGCCTCAGCTACTGCGGTCTGCATCAAACAAATTCCAAGAACATGCTCAGCACGGAAAATCCCTCAAGATCAAAAGAAAACAAAACAAAATAATCACTTGACTAAGACTGTGATCGATCTGGAAAGATACCAATGCAGCACCCCTGTGGTTCACAGTGACAAACTGATCCAACTCACGACATCTGGCAGTGGGTCAAAACCCTGTACCCCTGGTTCCCCCATCATTAACCATTATTTTCCCCATAGTTTGTTGGTTATTACCCACCATTACTGGTTGATTAACTGCTTGACCCATAGCCATCTCACGACCGATCCAACCGCCAAGGCTTCGAACGTTCATTGAAGCGGGGCTCTGTGTCCGTGTGCGTCTCGGTGCGCAAGTTGTGATGCCTCGCGAGGCGCGTGCGGCTTAGAGACTTCGTGAAGAGGAGACTTCTTGAGCTGGGAGAACGTGCAGATAGAACATGCAAATCAGCTGCAAATCAGCTGTAAATCAGCTGCAAATAAGCTGCAAATTCTTCTTATCACTGACTAGAAAGTCAAAGTCGTGTTGTAGGATTTCGATTCCGATTCTTTTGGCTATATTGATTGATTCTGTGGCGCTTCCCGTGTTCGGTGAGTTTAGAGATACCATTGGCATTTCATTGAGCATTGACATCAAAAACGAGAAGCAATGTCAGGATGTTTGTTATGTGCAAAAACCTACTTTTCCTGACTCTTAATCATGGTTGGTCATAAGCCCTCCGAAAGTATATTGAACCAACCAACCAACCAACCAACCAACCAACCAACCAACCAACCAACCAACCAAATTTCAAACCACCAACCACAATCAACCATTCTTAAACCAACCATCATTCAGCGATACTCAACCAGTAGTAAACCACAATCAACCAACATAAACCAACCATTCTCAAACCGCATCAACCATGGTTCACCCGCCCTCGCAAGCTGTGCGAACATCCGACCGTTGCAAGCTGTGCGTCCCGACGCGTCCATGGCCAGGCTGTAGAGTTGCTTCAAGGACTCCATGGTCTTCAGCCTGGCGCGGTCAAGGCTGGACCCCAGTGAATCAATGCTTGGGAAATGGTGGTTTCTTTGAATAGGGAACCCCTCAAAATGGCTGGTTAACTACTATAAATGACTATTAATGGATGATTTGGGGGGTCCCTTATTTTGAGAAACACCCAAATGGTTGATTGATCAATGATTGGTTGGGAAATTCATTGTTGGTTATTCCCTGAACCATTACTGAAATGATTAAGAAGTAAGAAGGAAGGAAGGGTTCAGTAATGGTCATAATCAAATATAATTGATAGATATTGATAGCTATTAAAATGTATTTCATAGTCGTGAATGGGAAGTTGTAGTGGAATTCATGGGGGAATTAACTGTTGTTGATACGGAAATTCATGTGGAAATCATGGGGAGTTAATGATGGTGGATACGCAGGCCTTGCATGATTCATATTCATTGCAACCCCAGACAAAGAAGCTGTGAATTTCTCCGAAATCATCTTTTCGCAAACTCAAATGTCCACATAAACACACAGGCAAAGGGAAACAAAATCGGATAGTCACAAATCACCAAAAACGGCAGTCCCTCAAGCAACGACCCTCTACTGCCATCCTAAGTCAGTACAAAACAACTGTGATACATATTCAAATACAAAAAGGACGAGGCTCAGTCATGAGTGAAAGTAGGTTCGCGTCATTGGATACCCTCGGAAACTCTAGTCCGAACAACTCAAGTAGTCGTCATTGCCTGAAAAATCTTAGAGAGTTCCGATACAACACGTGGCCAGAAACAAGGTCTCGCAAAGCAGAACGCATACATTATCATCACATGGATACTGCATGCCAAGACAAGTGTAGATCAATTACATTCAATTACCAAGCATGGAGAAGGCTCAGTCGTGAGTGAAAGTAGGTTCGCGTCATTGGATACCCTCGGAAACTCTAGTCCGAACAACTCAAGTAGTCGTCATTGCCTGAAAAATCTTAGAGAGTTCCGATACAACGCTTGGCCAGCAACAAGGTCTCGCATAGCAGAACGCATACATTATCATCACATGGATCCTGCATGCCAAGACAAGTGTAGGCCTGTAGATCAATTACCAAGCATGGAGAAGGCTCAGTCATGAGTGAAAGTAGGTTCGCGTCATTGGATACCCTCGGAAACTCTAGTCCGAACAACTCAAGTAGTCGTCATTGCCTGAAAAATCTTAGAGAGTTCCAAACAACGCTTGGCCAGCAACAAGGTCTCGCATAGCAGAACGCATACATTATCATCACATGGATCCTGCATGCCAAGACAAGTGTAGATCAACCTGAGAAGGAGGGAACGAAAGTCAGCGGTTCAGAATTGGCTCGACGTGGGCTCGACAACCCCCCCAAGTCAACCCCAACGGAACCTGTTCCCCGTTGAGGTTGGAAATTGATCCAACATAAAGCCAACAAGGGCCGCAAACTGACCAAACATAGGCTCAACATCCTTCCGAATTGGCTCGACGTGGGCTCGACAACCCCCCCAAGTCAACCCCAACGGAACCTGTTCCCCGTTGAGGTTGGAAATTGATCCAACATAAAGCCAACAAGGGCCGCAAACTGACCAAACATAGGCTCAACATCCTTCCGAATTGGCTCGACGTGGGCCGGACAACCCCCCCAAGTCAACCCCAACGGAACCTGTTCCCCGTTGAGCTTGGAAAATGGCCCAGCATAAAGCCAACAAGAGCTCCACCCTGGGTCTAAGCTGTACAACAGCCCCAAGTAAGTGAACCGTGGCATGCTGGCGACCCAAGAACAATAGAGAAAACACACTATATCTGGATGGCAAGCACCTGGCAAAGATCCAGAGCTAAGTGCGCAAAGTTGATAGAGGTCCGTGGGTTGACACTGTGATGATGATGACGATGACGATGACGATGATGATGACGATGACGATGACGATGATGATGATGATGAATTTTCCCTAATTACATAGTTTAAACACAAGTAGTGTCAAATAGGTCTTCCAGGAGGGAGGATTCGATACCCCACCGTCACCAAATTGCCCCATGGTACATAACCCGGGAAAAAGCTGCGACTGGACACCCAAATCACAAGGGCACCAGCCCATTTTTTGGGCTTTAGGGCAGGCGTGCCCCCCAGACCCCCTATCTCTCACTTCGTTCGCAAACAACAACGAGCCAGCTCTCAAGCTGGATTTCGTAGTTACCAAGCATGGACAAGGCTCAGTCATGAGTGAAAGTAGGTTCGCGTCATTGGATACCCTCGGAAACTCTAGTCCGAACAACTCAAGTAGTCGTCATTGCCTGAAAAATCTTAGAGAGTTCCAAACAACGCTTGGCCAGCAACAAGGTCTCGCATAGCAGAACGCATACATTATCATCACATGGATCCTGCATGCCAAGACAAGTGTAGGCCTGTAGATCAATTACCAAGCATGGAGAAGGCTCAGTCATGAGTGAAAGTGGGTTCGCGTCATTGGATACCCTCGGAAACTCTAGTCCGAACAACTCAAGTAGTCGTCATTGCCTGAAACATCTTAGAGAGTTCCGATACAACGCTTGGCCAGCAACAAGGTCTGGCATAGCAGAACGCATACATTATCATCACATGGATCCTGCATGCCAAGACAAGTGTAGATCAATTACATTCAATTACCAAGCATGGAGAAGGCTCAGTCATGAGTGAAAGTGGGTTCGCGTCATTGGATACCCTCGGAAACTCTAGTCCGAACAACTCAAGTAGTCGTCATTGCCTGAAACATCTTAGAGAGTTCCGATACAGCACGTGGCCAGCAACAAGGTCTCGCATAGCAGAACGCATACATCATCATCACATGGATCCTGCATGCCAAGACAAGTGTAGGCCTGTAGATCAATTACCAAGCATGGAGAAGGCTCAGTCATGAGTGAAAGTAGGTTCGCGTCATTGGATACCCTCGGAAACTCTAGTCCGAACAACTCAAGTAGTCGTCATTGCCTGAAAAATCTTAGAGAGTTCCGATACAACGCTTGGCCAGCAACAAGGTCTCGCATAGCAGAACGCATACATTATCATCACATGGATCCTGCATGCCAAGACAAGTGTAGATCAATTACCAAGCATGGAGAAGGCTCAGTCATGAGTGAAAGTAGGTTCGCGTCATTGGATACCCTCGGAAACTCTAGTCCGAACAACTCAAGTAGTCGTCATTGCCTGAAAAATCTTAGAGAGTTCCGATACAACACGTGGCCAGAAACAAGGTCTCGCATAGCAGAACGCATACATTATCATCACATGGATCCTGCATGCCAAGACAAGTGTAGGCCTGTAGATCAATTACCAAGCATGGAGAAGGCTCAGTCATGAGTGAAAGTAGGTTCGCGTCATTGGATACCCTCGGAAACTCTAGTCCGAACAACTCAAGCAGTCGTCACTGCCAAATGCAAAGCGCGTCAAATTTGTTAGTACTACAGCAACAGCTGCAGAGTGGTTCCGCTCCATTGATCTCTTTCCAAAACTGAAGTCCAAACATGGTCAAACTCTTGTCGATTTATCTCTGGAGTGCATTTCGCGGCTTGCAACACGCTGAGGCCATGATATTCAAAAGAGGAGTCTCCGTGGTGCGGGTGGCTTGCGGGATCATTCTGAACAGTTCGCTCTATGGTCGCTCTGTTGCAAACTACTCAAGTGCAGGAAGTACCAGCAAGCATTTTCAAGACTGTCCAACCGCATTGAACGCATCCAAACAACTCATGGAAAAGGGTGCTCTAGACATTCCCATCAAGCCAAACGGAAACTCCATTCACGGACGTGATCCTGGAGATGTGGTCTGAAGCAGCGGTCGTTTTCTCAAACAGTGAGTGAATGAAATAATATCGAAAGTGCAAATGTCACTGAAGGTCTCTCCACCATGTCCATTGCAAGCTCGCCAGGCGTGCAGAAGAATGACCTCAGAAAGGTAAGAGATGAACAATTCAATACAATTTATATCAATTCGGGCCTGTCTTTTTGTAGAACATCGGAGTTGTATCCCTCGTCTCTTTCTTGGGGATTAGTTGCCCCTGAAGATTTCTTCGTGCAGATCCTAATTCGGCCCACCATTTCTACAGAAAACAAGGTCGAGGGTCGAGGGTCGGGCCATACCGCCACCCTGAACCTTGGCATCCAGTGATATCCACAGCGCGGATGCGTCCTGCGGATGCCGGATGAGCTGAGACCAGCGCTGTCTCCACCACCCGACATAGAAGGTTCGGCGTCAATGCTTCGAAGTCTTGAAGTATGCACCTGACATAGCTTTGAATAGCTGCTATATGCTGCCATGAAACTTTTGGAGCAGTAAATGGTCCAAAGTTCCGGACGTCTAGTGACGGTGAGTGGATGCTTTGCCATAGTACAAACTGAGAATCATGTGCCATGAAGCTTGCCATTGAAGAAAGACACTTCTTTCGAAGGACGGTATGGAGGTACTCTACACAGAATACATGACTAGAACTACCAAATAAAACAAAGGTTGGGGGCGCATGCCAAAGGTCTTGCCGAGAACTTGCTCCGTGTCTTTGTAGTAGCCTGGTCATGAACAAAGATCTTTCGACCTGAAAACATTGGAAACACATGCTTTCATACCGTCACACAAAATACAGTCAGCTCTAAGCATAAATGAAACCGTGCACATCCTGTTTAGGTTCATCTGTTTAATTTCAGTGTTGTTTTGTGCTGTTGTGGAACTGATTCTGAGCGGAGTCCCTGCGAAACAGGCCAGGCAGTCAGTATCGGATGTTGGTGCTTGAAATGAAGAGTTCAAACCTCAAGTCGCAAAGCCCTGCGGGCGGCTGAGAGCCAGCTGTTTCTCTAAGAGCAACCTTAGATTAACCAATAACCAACCTCATAACTATCATTAACCACCATCATCAACCATGAATCAACCAATAACCACCTAAGAACTGCCAAAGCATTTTCAAAGCAGTGCCCACGAAGTCGTGCTGCTTGACATCGATCGCCAAGTCATGTTCTGAGGCACCAAGCGGGTCATCCACATTCGGATCCAGCTGGCCGCTTTTCTGCATCTTTTTCACCTGAAGAGCTTTTCGCTCGTCGCCCAAAACACCAAAGGGGTTTTGCTTCATCATTTTCTGGATCTCTTTTTGGGGCTAGCAAGAGTAGTGACAGTCACCTGCTTCATGCGCTTCTTCTTGTGCGTGCTGAAGCCCAACTCTTTCTTGTAGCACCTCAGACCGACATAGACCGACAATCCGCCGCGGCGAAAGGCACAGGCTCCGCTGTCGCACTGCACTTGTTCAATGGTTGATGCGCTGCATGCTCCGCTGCACGTGTTATCTTTGTCTTCTTTTCAGAATCCTTCATACTCCTTCATAGTCCTTCAGAATCGTTCATATTTCTTTAGAATCTTTCATAATCTTTCACATCCTTTTGCCAAAACAAAGCGATCCGCAATCGTTTGATCAACATGGAAAGGAAAAAGATGGAAAAACACATAAAAGTGCCTACTGCGGGATTCACTTCTTACCAAGCAACCACAAGACGGAGGGCTTGGAATTGGTGATTTTGTTCACCATGAAGTGGAGGTTGACCACCTGCAGTGTTTCTCTTTGTGTTCACCAAACCGACCTAACGCCTCCATCGTTTGAAATGCTTTTTTAATGCTTTGTTCTCCGAGAAATTGCGTTTCAATATGTTTCAGTATAAGCAATTCTACATGAGTGCATCGTGAAGATCTGATTCACAGTGGGCCTGGTCCCTTCCATGGTCGCCGACCTTGCACTAAAAACAAACTGCCTGTGGAAAGCTGCCCTGAACAGTGCTATAGATTGAAGATGATTATGAATGAGTTGGAAAAGTAAATCTTTTTCAGAGCCCAGATACAATGACGAACATGCACCTGGTGTGGGACTTGATGCCATTCTCGACCTGCAGTGTAGACTGATAAAGCGAATTCAGTGAGGCAAGCAGCAACTCGTCATTCACAAAGAAAACCTGCAAATCACAGAACTGGAAAGATCGCTTGGCAAGGGCAAACAACCTGCAATCTGCACGTCCACTGGGCCAAACTTTAGCCATGCAACAGGTCCAACTCTTGAGGTGTAGAACTACATATCTGCACGTAGTGAATGTAGACGTCATGATCACATAGTGAAATGAGTTGACAATGCGGAAGTACTTCTGAAGGAGGCACTATCGAACAATCAATGTGGAAAGAGCAACGATGAAGACATGCAAGTGAAAGCGCAAATCGAGAGCAGAACAGCTGACCATCCCACAACAAGAACAACTGTATTATAGATTAATATAAAGGGTTTGCATGTTCCAGTCCTGATGGCAACGCTAGCCACGAATCGGAGTGAAGAAAATGCATCTTGATGGTCCCATAACTTTGGCATCTTTCGCCAACGCACAACCAGGAGTTGCTCTCCAACATGCAACTATCACGGAAGCCCTTTGCCTGTTGTTCATTGCTAGTACTGAGCATTTGGGGAATGCCTAGCCGCTCTGTACACCCGAGCTTTACCCAGCACTAGGTGGACTCACCCACTTATTTGTGGCAATCCAGCGAACGGGAAAGCAACATCTGCTGCAGTAGTGGCTAGGCGCTTTGTTTATCTAATGATGCACACCATGAGAAGCTTAAGCTTTGCATGGGTTTTGAATGGTTTTGAAAGACTTCCAGTGTTCCAATGATCCAACGCAGCTTCCAAGCTTGACTAGCTTGGCCATGGGTTACAGATCTGAATTGCGGATGCCGTGAGACACCTGAGGCGCAGGCAAGTGTTCGAACTCGGCCATCAACTTTCTTCCGCATCGGCTCCACAAACTCCAAAGCTGGTCAAACTCTTTGAAACATCAAAATCGATGAATTGTTCACTTGGCGATGCAACATCATTCTGCCAGTTGGTGAACAAAAACTTACACAGTTTGCGAGTTCAGCAAGGTCTGCATACGTAAACGAACATTGCATAGTATTTTCTGGCCTGAACGGCCTTCTAAATTGGCTATCCATTTGATCTAAGACTCATTTAGACCAGTTAAGCAACGTAGCCTTGGAGTGATATCTTTGAAACCGGTAGCCAATCTCAAATTGGTTGGCATATGTTGGCACGTGATACATTCGGGAACGTCTGTTCCCGTTGTGCAACGTAAAGCTGCTCTGAGCCAAGTCAGGTTTCAGTTGACCCTACCAGTACGATGAGGAAAACCTTTGCTTGATTCTCTATGTTCTCTTCATATTCGCTGTCGATTTATTCGGACTCATTATTCAGCAACTGATTAGATCATATTTGCAAAGTAAATACATTAACACATACTCAAACTTATCTTCAAACGCGATGCCTGGATTTCGAATGTTAGCAGCTTCAACGCACTGCCATTTGGCCGACTCTTCAAGGTTTGCAAAAGCCAACGGGGCAAGTTCCTCTTGAGCGGCAAGTTGTGAAACGTCGATTTACAGGGCCTTACAAGGCCTCCATGGCCCTCGACGCTATCAAGGACAAGATGTTTCCAAGCAAACCAAAAGATCGTTGCAAGATTCCATTGCAAGATTTGGGTTGCAAGACGCAAAGCACAAACAATCGAAAACATCCATACAAAAACAATGTATCTTCGGTATTTTGAACTGAAACATATCCAGTTTTGATACGCATCTGATGGTGAGATTGGAGGACGTACTTACCGTCCTCCTTTCAGCATGCCAGCAGTTTCTGCCGACAAAGGAAGCTCGCGGCGTTAAAAAGTAGATTTCCAGCGTGAGATTCTGATGCGTGTGATGGCTTATGTTCTATTCTGGCCCAATCAAACTTCCTGCCTGCATTGCTTCACCAATTTGACTGAATTTATCATGAACCTCTGTAACAATCCGTGTCATATCTCGCTGCTACCCTCGCGCAGTGAGAGGCTTTAGGGTTGGAAGCCGCTGACTCCTTTGCAATCAGATTCCCCTTGTCCCATGAGGTCGTATACACTATTGATATCCATTGATATCTATTGATATCCATTAATTGGTTGCTCTTGTTCGTGATTCGTACATCTTACTTCGACCAGTACCAATGTGACCCCTCGCCAGGATCATAAGAAACCCCCAACATGCCCCACATTTGGGGGAAATACTGTATAGGAAATGTATAGGAAAATGCAGGAAACTTACAGATCTTACAGATCTTACATGTATGCTGACATGAAATGCTCACATCAACTTTCTCCACAAATCTGTATTCGATAAGGTTGTACTGCCTGGAAAACAACTTGCGTAAATGCTTGCGTGAATGTGCAACTTACTTGTCTGTTGGCAAGTGTCACAGCTTCGTGTGTTGCGCAGGCCGGTTCGAACTACACACAAACTATAATGTCTCTCTCGATGATTCCTGTTCCAGAGCATGCGAATTAGGTTTTGTCAAGTCTATTGGGCTCCTTTGGACTCTGTTTCCTGGAACCACTTGTTAGGTTCCCATACAGATAAACACATCGATCGGATTAGGCTGCTGGTGTCTGCATACACCACCCCTTGCTACCGCCAACGGCAACACAAACCTCACCAACGCAAATACAAAACTATCGCGAACACAAACAGTGACCCACATAACCACAAATCACCATCACCACCAGCGCAACCAGCTCCACCACCAGCACCAGCACCACAACCACCAGCAGCGCCACTCAAAACACGAAACCCCCGGTGTTTGGAGCACAGGTAATTGGATGGAGTGTGAGTGTGCCATTGAATCAAAACGAATCAAAATGAACCAAATGAGGTAATCAATTGAATCTCAACTGAATTCCCAGCTCGGATCAAGTAAAATTGGATCAAAACGAATCAAAATGGCGAGTAAATGAAGATAAATGAAGTAACACCCCTTGAATCCAAAAGATATGAATTCTGTGCTTCGAATACTGGAGCTGCTGACCCAGGCACTGGTCCAAGGAGGCGAACAGCAACCCAAGTTCTGCAGCCGGCTCTCAGCTGTGGCTGGGGCCTTCCCGAAGCTCGGCTCGGGACCCGTGTTTCGTTTTCAAACGCAGCGCGAAAGCTGTGGATGGGTAACATAGAATTGACAAAGTGCTATGTTGTACAATCATGATGTAAGGGTCTAAACTATGATGATAATAATTAGAACATGATAGTATGCATTCTGCACACTGTACTCCGAAAGGACGGAAATCATCAGCGATCTTGTTGAGTCGGCCTTGAGAAAAGATGCTGATGAACAGACTGATCGTCCAGAGAATGGCAGGACAACACATCGACAAGCCTTCGTAGTTGCCGTGCTCGCTCTATCATCTTTAGGATGCCTTGCGAAACTGCGCTAAACCGATTTCTATTCTACAGTAGCAAGAAAAAAATAAAATAATGTGAAAGGGGTATATAAGTATAGCTTCTGGGTAGCTCACACATCAAACTTCGAAGAACTCAGAGCTAGAATGCATGATGCAACATCCAAAACGACAAAAGAATGTGTGATTCTTCGTTGAATAAATACATGTTCGAAGCTGGTAGAAAATTTGGGCAATAAAATCCTATGAATTTGATTGCTACTGAAATCTGTTACATGACAAAGGAATACAAAGGATTGGGTAAAGGCCGCAAAAAAAACATCACAAGCATCTCACAAGCAGCTGAACCACTGCCTAGAGCCACAACTTGTACCAAGTCTTGCCTGGAGAACACCGCATGGCGAAATCAGGACAGCTTTTCGCGGAGTCAAAGAGTGTACTTTCAAGGGATGTGAACTAACACGCGTAGCAAAACTGTACAGAAAACTCTGGCGAAGCGAAGAGAAGTGAAGTTCTTTGATTCATTTTTTGGATATGTAAAAAAACTGATATATATATATATATATAATATATATATATACATATGTGTATAAAGATCTTCGATCTTCAAAGTGAAGTACAGTGAAGTACGTTCAAACATGTTCTGTGATGTTTTGTGCTCTGCAAGCTGCACCTGGACGGTTGAAGGACTTTCTGCACACATCTGTAGGTTTTCCTTGCCACCACCAGGGCGCCTCAGTTCGCTCGAAATTCTTCAGCACTTCTGATTTCTTCCACCAAGAGACGAAAGGACCAGGATTGGCATCCATGCAGTGATTTTACTGGCCTACCAGGAACCTCATTGAACCTCCATACTAGATGCCTCCCTTCAGAAACATCCAAACATATCCAAACAGGAGGCCCCTCTATACATCTTTTCATTGGATCGGGGCCGTCAGCCGTCCGTGGAAATCAGCGGAACACCCTGGGATGGGTCCGTGGTTTCAGCACTGAGCTGATGGCTTTGGCCCCTTTGACAATGCCTCTTGCCCCGAATGGACCAACTTCTCACAGAGTGCCAGCAGCTGTGGCCTTCAACGGAGCCAGCTGCTCAAGCTGCAAAGGCTTTCTAGGAATCATTTGGACAAGGGATGCCACGGGGGATGCCAAGGGGAATGCCAAGGCAGATCCAAGGGGATCCGAGGGGATCCGAGGGGATCCGAGGGGCCTTTCAAAGGAGTCATTCTGGAAGTTCACCTTGCCAGGTTGGTACCTGCTTTCGGCTGCAGTGGCTTATGAGAGCTTCAGTTTAGCTGATGGGTGAAATAAATGAAATCAAGAAAGGACACTGCCATTTGCAAAAATGATGCATGTGCTGGACCCTACACAGGACATGAATCTGACAGAATAGGTGTAGCATGAACTGAGGCAAGGTCAGCAGTCAAGCTCTCGCTTTTTGACCACGATCTCCACGACTTGGCTTTTTGAAATGCGCATCCATGGGCTTTGCATGGGAAGCCAGGGAAAACCGCATCCATGGCCTAAGGAATGGAAGTGTTTCGACTTGGAATCCGAGGGGAACGGAGACTTGGCGCGATTCGAATAGCGAGCGCTAGCGCAAAGAACTGGCATCCGAACTGTGTGCCTTGCATGCATAGCTTGTACTCAGCTGATTGTTGCTGAACCATCGGCATAACATCAGCATATAGCTATGAACTATCTACAAAAAATCTACAAAAACTTACAAAAACCAAATGGTTGCTTCTTGATGTTGATTGGTATAACATTAGTATAACCATAGTCTAACATTGGTACAACATTCCTATATTGCTGCTGATAGTTGCTGTTCATTGCTGTACCATGCTGTACCAAAACTCCGCGTTGTACTCCGCATCAACCAATTGGTTTTACTCGCTGCAGCTGCAGCAAGAGCTTGAAGTGGAGCACCTAACCAGGCAGGGATGAGCTCCGTTGCTGTCGGCTCTGCTTCGGCTCAGCTACGTGGTGCTTCGCGCCACGGCAGCTTTTGAATCAGCTTCTGATTGTGCATATATGTATCATCATATATGCATCGTCATATATGTATCATCATGCATGTATCATCATATATGTATCATCATATATGCATCGCCATATATGTATCATCATGTATGTATCATCATATATGTATCATCATATATGCATCGTCATATATGTATCATCATGTATGCATCATCATGTATGTATCATCATATGTTAATCACCATATATGCATCATCATTTATGTATCTTCATATATGTATCATCATATATGTATAGATCATCATATATGTATAGATCATCATATAATCATATATATACATACATATTGTGCGTGTTAGACTGTAGACCAACTTTGTTCAACATTTCAAGGTGACATCGTCGAGTTTCTGACAGGTTTGGGTTCATTGACATGTCGAAGTGCCATTGAGGCAATGCTGCGAAGCATTCAGAATCTGACCCCCAGTGCTTTATCGGTTGCGGAATGAAAAGTGGGATTAACCTGCTTTGTCATCCCAGGTTGCAACCAAAACATCAGCAGTGGAGAAAATCACCTGTGAATAACTGCAAAGAACTTTGAAAACTGTGAATAAACATGACTTCACTGACTGCACCAGACGTCACATCATCTCTGAGCCAGGAAGTATTTTGACTTACTGAGCAAGCATGCGGTGTCATGGGTTTGTATACATCAAGCACAATCACGAAGAGCAAGACTGACCAATCCAACATAATTCAACTACGTTTTCATTTCAAGTTCAGGCTTGGGACATCCCTCTGTTCGGATGCAATCACGTTGTTGCATCTGGCATCTTGGCGCAGAAGTGTACTTGCTGTACTCTGTGAGTACCGAGTCGGTGAAGTCGCTTCAGTTGCCGCTCAACCGGATGCCTCGTAAGCTCACCAAAATACGAAGGAAGCATAACATCGCAAATTGGCAGTCCACGGCGGTCCTGCAAACACATGTCTCACCCTGAAGCGACAGGCGCGATAGAAACCCCGCGTTTGTGTCCGCACACTTTGAGAGCCCCCGCGAAGGCGAATGTACCCGCGAACAGCACCTAAGTCTTTTGTGCAAAAAAGGTTTACATCATGTGCTGCAACCTTCGTGCTGCAAATGCCTTGGTGTTGGCTTTGCCAAATGATGCTCCCTCTAAAGATAAGGAAACATGCGTTTTGGGTGTAGAGAGCCTTCTTGTGACACGCACTTATATCACCGGTCCTGGAGCTCCAGGCCGTAACAAATCAATAGGCAAATGACGATTCAAAGAATTCCAATTCTGAATCCACAATCGCCATCAGCACTGCCAAACCACATACACATGGTCCGCTTGGACCTGATCACAGGAGACTGAGACTGGTTGAAGCAGTGCAGCATTGAGCCGAGGGGCGCCGATGAGAAAGCCGAAATACACAGCCATGTTCATTCGGGCCGCCTTGGTGCTGGCCCGTTTCATGTCCCATGCTCAGTCAACTCTATAAAGATCGAACCTTTCGCAAAAAAAACGGATTTAGCAGTCTTCTGGGTCCGGAATTTGTTCAAGATCAGTGGAAAGGCACTGGAACATTGACGCATGTACTAGATAGTCAAGTTGACTGCTTCCACAAATTAGAAACTGTTAGTCGATAATTCCTTTCAAAAGGCTCATTCCACTCGTACTTCAAGGAGAAGTTGAATCGCTTTTATTGCGAATGGACGGGAAACCAGCGAAGCCACAACCAGCGATTTCCTCAAACTTTGAGATACTCACAACTCCGCGCTTTTCCTGCTCATCAGCTGCCTCAAAAAGAATCGTGAGGCAATCGAGCTGAATCATGTGCCCAAACTGTATACCTCCACAATCCTCTAAATGGATCAAAATGGCAGTGAACTAATGTGTGGTAGTTCACAAAAGCTGCTGGAGGACACGGTTACATCCTTCAAACATCATCTGCTCATGTCTGGTTCGGTGTTTCATCTTGGATAGCTCTCAAATGGGACCGACAGAACATCTGGGCTTGGATGATCAGTTCCTGACAGATCTGACAGTTCATGGCCTGAATCGCCAGAACTTGAAGCCAACTTCCTCCAAATGCTGCTGAGGCCACCTGCCATTTGGCGAGCTGGGTCAATATTAGCCAACAATCATGGGGGATATGAACCAACAATAATTGTGGGAAAACAATGGTTAATGATAAGGGAACGAGGGGTACAGGGTGAACTGCCCCACGGCCATTTTTCTGTCTTTTCTCTGTTTCTATGCAACCCACGGGCGGTTTGAGACATCCTGTGAGCACATCCAAGTAAGGCCAGCTTGACGAAGGGGAACCAAATAGCGAGTAGAGCAGGATCCGAAAACCACGGCTCCTGCCATCTGCCAACAAGCGAAAGAACTTAGAGAGGCAAGTTCTACCTTGACTGCAGGGACAGAAACAGCACCAGCCCTATGCCACCAGTTTTTCAGATCATGTCGCTGCAGGATGCCAAACATGGCTCTGAAATCAACCCGATGGGAAGCAAAGGAATCACACAGCTGATTGGTTTTATGTTCAGAGCCAGAACCAGGTTTGCTCATCAGAAGGATTTTTCTCTCTGAAAAAGTAAATGAGCCAAACCCTCTGTCTCCTTGCTTAGGGCGTGTCCAACCAACACAGCCCAAATGGGGAAACGCAAAGAGGCCACCTAAATGCATTGCTGCTGGGTGTTAGTGCGAACAGTGTTCGTACTCGAGATCCGGGTAAGAATCATTTCATAGCTTGTCCATCTGAGTTGATACATCTCATTTTGAAGTTGAAGACTCCAAGAAAGAGCTTTGTGAAATATTCCGCTAAGGCATCCACGATCCAATTCAAACCCAGGTGTAGCTTCAACTGCCTGACAAGTCACGATCCATTTCCGGCCAAAAAACATCATAGTCTTAGAGTCAGCATGTCGACAGGGAACCCTTGTTCGCAGTTAGTTGTTTGCAAAGCAACCTACTTGTTGAAAGCTTGTCCATCAAGAGGCATAAGGTCACGCTGGGATGTCACGAATGCAACACATCTTCAATGGCGATGCAATCTATCACACTGCCCGATTCAGATCTGACAAGAATGTGTCTGTGAAGCTTGTTGCACACCTTTCTCATGTTTTTTTTCAAACGCGATGGAAAAGTGACAATACGCCGCCTGTGTGCATGTTCCAGGCACATATCATTCCATTTGTATATTTAATGACTTAATGGGTGTATATGAATGAATACATCTCTGAGTGTCGGACGGCATAAGCAAATGGCTCTGGCAAAGGCTAGCATGGCAACCATCCGTGCAAATTACATAGTCCACAGCGCTGACACTGACAAGCATCAAGCAACCTATGCACATTTGGAACAGGGCATTTGGTGGGCAAAACGGAAACCTTTCCTCAAAACACGGATAACATACAAAAACCACGTACCTTGATGGACTTGGCACGAAAATTGGGCATAGGGCATTCGAACAGTCTGGAGAGTGATGCAAGATCAATCTTATGTGTAATGTGTAGAAGATCAACATAACATATACGGCTATGGGTCAGAACCTCATACCTCTAGTTCCCATCATTGATCACTCTTTTCCCTACTGCTTGCAGTATTGTTGGTGATTGTTCCCCATTAGTTGGTTGATTAATGTTGACCCATAGCCATGTAAGCAGACCCTGCCTTGGTGCGGGCAGGCAGAAAAACAGCACACGTCCAACCTGTGGCAACACAGAAAATGACGAGTAGTTGCTGCAAGATGGTAACGCACCTTCTACTATGTGGGATCAAAAAGGTATTCTGCATACAAGTAGACGCATCTTGTGGGCCGCTTTGCGAGAGTGAATGCATCTTGTGGGCCGCTCAGCAAGAGCTGAATGGGAAGGGCCATCAAAGGCCAATGAGGCTTTTTCAATGTGTCTCATGGAATTTTGGTGTTTCTGCTGGCTTGGAATGGTTCTGGCATGAATGCATGTCCTAAGTCTAAGGGTCCCAGCGAAGTCTCCAAGCAGCTTCAGCAGAACAATTTCCTGGCGGGTTGATACTCACAAGGTCCTGTCATTGAAAGTTGTTGGTGGACGCACACACACACACAAACACCTCTTCAATCCTCATCACTTCGTGAACATCGCGAAAACAAGATCAGCCGCAGCACTCGCACCGCGTCGCACCTGTCCAAGCTCGAACTTTCCATGTGCCAAGACATTGGCCAAAGGCGTCAAAGAGATGTTCAACCTCAGTGCAACTTGAAGCGCGGGGCGTGGCAGTTCATGGCAGCAAATGGCTGGCAGTTCACGGCACTGGCAAAGCACTGGGTCTCCCCACCCGACGACGAAGACTTGACCAACCCCGGACCAGCGAATGACCAGCGTCTGCACAAACAAACTGCGCTGAGACCACTTTAAAGCTGCCTAGACAGGACCTTCTCTTGATAAAATGGGAGCTACCGATTCATATTCATGATTTGGTGACGTGTGTGCATACTTGGTCACATTGGTAGATTCTAACATTGCAGGGCAACATCTATATATAGCGTATGTATACATACCTATGTACATATATTCATATTATGTGTATGACCATCCTGGAGTCAGTAGAATGTGATAGAATATCTCCAGTGCTCAATATTGAAACATATTGAAACCATTTACCTATTGACCTATTGGGGATGGTCAAATTTGATATTCAATCTACTCAAGGATCACTGGACACGGAGGCTTCCATGGGTTTCCCATAGTGGGGGATCCCCAAAATCAGTGGTTTACGACTATAAATGTTCAACATTAGATGGTTTAGGGGTACCACTATGTTGAGAAACCACCATGCATATAGTAATATTTTGTATCTAACATCGGCATGTTCGTCCATAACATGTCCATAACTTGCTCTACTGGGGGCCGGCTGCAGTATCTACATGCCCGTGATGATAACGCGATGATGATGCGACGATAACGCGACGATGGCATGATGATGACGTGATGATGACGTGGATTCGTGTAGAAACTATACTTCCGAATATATAAAACCATAATGAATCAAAATAAATCAAAATCAATCTCATATATATATATATATACATAGAGAGAGAGAGCATCTATGCTTCGTGTCACAACTGCCTTTTCAGAATCTATGCTTCGCGCCTTCTCGTCCTGGCCGTGTGTAAAGCAGCCAGGACATCTTCCGGAAGTCTCAGCCTGGCAATGTCGAACCGCTGCCCAGCTCCGTCACCGCTGCCAAGTCCCGCCTCAACCGCGTCCCGAACCGATGCGAGAACCGGGTCTGTTGATGCGAGGTCTTGCACGTTGGTCAAGGACGCATCGGGGGTCAACCTGGCTGATGCCGTTGCGTTCCACCATTTTAATCCACGATCATTTCATAGTTCATTAGGATTGACCGACGTGGGCTGCAGTCTTTCGGTTCAACATCTGGGCAGAAGAATCTGTTCAAGACTCAAATATGCTGAAACTGTTTCAAGACTTGATTCAAGCCAAGACTCACGCCTGTGATGCCGCCGATATGCGGGATCAAGACCCCCACGGCAGTGGTTGACGAAAAAAAACACAGCTGGCAAGACCTCAACTGTCGAACATGCTGAAGCAGCCAGGAAGCTTTCTATGATAAAGGTCAGAAGTTCATTCATGTCATAGACCTTATCATCTAGACAATCTGACATAATTAGATGATAATAAGTCAACTGTAGTCACCTTATTATCTAATCTAGTCAACTTATTATCTAGTCTTGACTTGGGGATCCAAATGGAGTCCCTCTCTGAATAAAATCGAGTTGCACTCGTTCCCTTGGAAACTGAGGACGGGGACTGACACCAGAACACCACTCGAGTAGTACCAAATGACCTTGGTGGCCACCCGCAGCGACCTCATCCTTCAAAATCTTTCAACCTTTCTTTGCGATATCTGGATCTCTGGATCTCCTGTGCTGTAGCATCTTCCAAGTGGATCCTGTGCTGAGCATCCCTGCAGCTACCAGTACTAGCCACTAGGCGTAGAAACATCAAACAATCTGTAGGACCTGTAGGAATCCTAATAATCTTTCGGATAGGCAGGTTCATACTCGAAGAATCACGGAGCACTTCAATACAGCGCAATATCCACTTCCAACACATGCCAAGGCATGATTTCCTGCACTTTTTTGGGATTCGAAACTAGGCATCCAACACTCGGACTTGCACAGTCTGGCTTGAATGATGTGAGGCGCGCAGCCACCTTATTCTGACAAACACATTTTTTTGAAAACTGATTTTTTCAATAACTGCATCCCAAGTTAAAAGGTAGCAAATAAGAAGGTCCCATGAGTTATTGAATCTTTTCGAATAACTGAGTGGGACCTTGCAGGCAAATTGCATTGGCAAACAGTGCAGCAATTCACATGGAACAGTCAATCACCACTGGCCAAGATTGCTCGTAGCTTCCTCTTTTCCGCCTCGCATCTTTGACGCTCAAAAATTCTTGGCCCTTTGGGCAGAAGAGATCTATTCACATTATCTAAGCATCCTATATGACTAGCCCGAAATCTTCGAAATGTCACCTGGCCGAAGACTCAAGAGCACTTCGCTTTCTTGCCAGGCTCAGTTGACTGGAAGCTTGTCCGTTGCAAGTAAAAGAGGGTCTCAAACACGGCAGGAATGATAGGAATATCTGGTGGCAATTGCGACAGAGTTATGGCAGTGGCCCTACATGGCCCTACTATGTCTACTATCACCTTGTAAGCTTTCCAGGCTAGAATATCTAGAATATACCCCGCACACCCAAGGGTGGACTCTTAGAAGATTTACCTTGATTTCCACCCCAGGGTATTGAGAGCTACTCTCAGCTACCCTCATGCTACAAAGGCAGTGGATCAAAGTTGCCCACCTCTGTGAATTTCGCTCACAGTGCTGGGAAACGTGGCCGTGCTATCAAATTTGTTCTGGTAATGACCTGATTCTTCGAACCTTTTTGCATGTCAAGTACCGTTTGCTTTCTCATGAGGGAGTTTACTCGTAGCTCTTGGACAGGTCTTGTTTTGGAGTTTTATCAAAAAACCGCTACAAACACTACAGGAAGCACCGGCAAGTAGGAACTGCAACTCGTTCAGTTACTTCCAAAGAAATTCCATGATTTATTTGACGAACTTGTTATGCCAAACACGTTTGGTTATCATCTCTGTGCGTGAAGGGTACACTCTCTTTCACCAGGGAATGTGGCAAGAACCGACTTTGAATCCAAAAGGGACATCCTCAAGCGCTTGCCATTTGCGCTTCAGCCATCACGCACGGCCAAAACCCTGTGAGCACGTTTCTATACCTATCATCACGGGATCGTGGCACATTTGGGCCCCGTATCCCATGATTTGCAGCCGCAGCCAATTCCACGCCCAGCGAAGCAAAATCGTCCCCTTGAAACGTGACCAGCTTTGAGTCTCGTTTAGAGCTCGTTGCCTCAAAAGGTACCCCAAATCCGTTCCTCAGCGATATAAATTGGGAAGGGCGGCTTCCCCTTTTCAAACATTCAAATGATGTTTTCTCAAAACAAGGAACCCAAAAAATAGCTGTTTTTACTAAATGGTTAATAGACAATGATTTGGGGGCCTGCCATTTTGAGGAACCACCAAATGCATTCAGGCTATTGAACACTAGAATTGTTGATTTCACGGGCAAAGCAGTTGAGGGTCCAACAGAATGTGTTTCTTTTATCTTCGTTTATATCTCGATTCATCTAATATTCATTTCTCTCAGATTAATCCAACATTTCTGTAAATTGAACATTTCTCCAAGATTTATCTTCATCAGGTGATTTTTCCGCTTTGCTGGGCTGGCTTCACTTCCAACGTGGTCGAAGGGCTTCCTGATAGGGACTTGCCATGGGACTCAGTGGCGACACCGGCGTCCTGCGCGGGAGATGGTTAGTAGCAAACATCAAGCGGTTTTACCAATCGATATGATCGTTTCCCAAAATGGGGGACCCAAAAAATGGTTGGTTTATTACTAGAAATGGTTTATATAGGGTGTCAACATGTTCGACTAAGTATTGAATTCGCTAGAGTATGTACCAAGATTCAGTGAAAATTAAGTTGTTTCAACTTGAATGAATCATTGATTATACCAGCTAGTAATTGTATTCAATTTCGGCATTGTTCATCATTGTTCAATATATCAGCTAGTAATTTGACGGTTAATTGAATTATTCATTACATATCGGCAATTGGGTGCTATCACAACTGATATATCAAATTGATAGGGACTGGTACTAATGAGTCCTTAAGTAATATTAAAACTCCATGTTTCAATAGACAATGGTTTGCACAACAGTTGGAGTGGTCCTACCTGATTTTCCAATGTCCACTGTGGAGACAAATCACTCAGGCAGGCCTTTGAGAGTCCCAATGACTTTCAAAATGGTTTTGAATACCCTCTGGTAAATTATCCTGGAAGTGGAAAATCCACCATTCATAGCTGATTTACCTAGAAATATGGTGATTTTTAGCTTCCAGGTTGGTTTACCGGAGGGTGACCTTATGACTTGCCCACCAAACATCTCCTGGCAGATCGATCTGGCTCCAGTGTGGATTGTGATGCACCTCAGGCAGGAGACTTCGCATCGAATTTCCAAGGTTCCTTGTGGTAGTTCATTTATCCTTTATTCATTGGGTTCCTTGATTGTAGAACTTAAAGAAAAGCAACAGGATATTGTCATCCAAGTCTGCGAGCAGCAGTGGTCCGAGAAAAGTCAGCTGCTTGTTGCACCCAGGATACTTTTAGTGTCATGTTAGTTTCATGTAGTGCCCTCTTTTTCACACAGTGGAGAGAAACGCGGCCACAAGGACTCTCTCTGACAAACCCCAAACACCATCCGATTCCATCCCCCATGCTGCTGAGCTGCTACTGCAACCCTTGGCTTTCAGCAAGCTCTCCTCACAGCTGTAGCAGCAGCAGCAGCAGTGCTGTGTCTCACTTGGTTCGACTCAGCGGCTTCACTACGTTTCCCAGCAGTTTGACCAGGAAAACGGCTATCAATTGAGCCAATTCGACCAACATAACCAATCAAATTCAAGCACCAAACTAATCGTATTCCAATATAAGAATTCAAAAAGAATGAAAGTAAACAACGAAATGAACAAATCATAAATACATGTGTATATGTGTGTGTATATATATATATATATATTTGTAATCACACATAATTCAAGCCCCTATGATCATTTATCAGTATAACAGTTCTAACATTCTCAAAATGTGTATTTATAACATGTTCTAGTCAATTTATGCATTGAAAAAATCGAATTTGCTATACGTTTGGATTTATGTGGAATTTAGATTTCAACCATTTCGAAATAAATAAATACATCCAAACATATGTTTACATATGGTTTTCAAGCCATTTTCGATTTCAACCCACGTTCCATTTGGAATATAACAATGTGGATTTCAACCATTTCGAAATAAATTAAAAAATACATCCAAACATATTTCTGAATACGACATAACCATTTCTATGTTAAATACAACATAAATACTTCCATCATATTCCATCAACATGTGGATTTCAACCCATGAATCCCAACTCCACTCGTGCTTGGTCCTCCTTCTGTGGCAGTGCGCTGCCTAGAGATCTCCGCGGAGACCTGACCCAACGTCGGACGGTGAGTTTTTCATCGATTCACCGACTGATCAGTAGATGATTCATCCACAATTTATGAAGGGTGTAGCATGTTTTAGCTATAAAAATGGTAATTTATGGAGGTTTTAGTTATAAAAATGGTGATTAATCATTTTTATAATGGTATCACCTATAAATTTGGTGTTTTCTTCCACTGTGTGAATGGTTTCTTGCTATAAAGGCTTAATATTGGATGATTTGGGGGTAACCCTATTTTCAGAAACCATCATTTATGAATTATATCGGTTTTAGCAACAAAAATGTGAGTTTTAGCTTCCAGATTCGTTTGCAAAAGGGTAGATGATTCATTCCACATATTCATTCGATGTATTTCATGATGTATTGCCTGATGTATATGCAAATTGTGGTGGCTCTGGTTGGATCTTGATTGAATGTGTGTTGACTGGTTTTGATTGACCTTGATTCGAGATCCCTTCCAAACCTCCAAATGACATGCGCTGGCCTCCGCAACAAAATATAAATGAACCCGCAGAGGCACGTTCCTACATGTTGAACAAAAAACACAAGGCAAAGGCATTCATGTGCCCCAACCCCAATCTGTCTGTCCATCATGTATTCATCATTGTGGCCCTTGGTGCTGCCCGCATGTGTATGTATGCGTGTATGTATGGGTAGGTTGGTGGGTGGGTGGGTGGGTGCGTGGGTGCGTGGGTAGGTGGGTA
>VSDK01026747.1:27562-39136 GCA_009767595.1 Symbiodinium kawagutii
GGCAGCAGCATCCACCTGTAGCCGTTGGCCGGCAGCCCGTTCCTTATTTGCGCCATATCCTGCACAAAGACTGCAATGCAAACAATGGAGTTGCATTCATTGCTCAAGAGGGGCATGAGAAAATGTCATGGCACCTAATAAGTCGCTCAAAAGGCAATGTTAAGACATGTGATCATTCATTGCGGGCCTTAATTTCCCATTTGTGCTCAACTACTTATAGTTGGCGGTTTCTCAAAATTGGGAAGCCCAAATAGTTCTTTATTCTTGCTAATAAAAACTAATATTGGATGATTTGGGGTACCAATATCTTTGGGGTACCCCCAGCCATTAAGAAACCACAAGTTCTCTCCCAGCGGCCACAGTCCTGCATGAATTGCCACGTGCGGCTCTTTTCCTCTACGAGGTCCGCTGGTGCGATTTCTGGAGCTCTCCTTCCAAGTCAAGACTGGACACAACTGACGGGTCATTGAGCCGAGCGGGTCATAAAGGGTGGTTTTATTAGTGGTTTCAATCAGCATGGACTCTTGTCGTGCTTCACATTTTTTGAATTCAATAAGCGTGAAGCAGTGTGAAGCAGTGTGAAGCAGTGTGAAACAGTGTGAAACAGTGTGAAACAAAAGATTTCAAAGCCTTTGAAATTTGAAGTGAAGTGTCGCAAGAAGCCTTGGAAAGCCTATAGGCTATCACTTTGGCAGCGCCTGCCGCATTCGAGTGACCTTCCCACCACCCACGACAGGGACCGGTCTTGACCAGGTCAAATCCCCTCACCCAGTTTTGTAATTTTATTAGATATGCTGGTCATGACTGGCAAAATTTGCTAGTCTCCTCAATCAGTGGATATAGTGGAGAAACCATCACATTGGATACTAAGATATTGGATGATGTTGGCGAATTTGGTAATTGGAGTTCTTGATTGAGAAGTTGAGATCTCTGGGGATCGCCCATGGTGTCCTGGTAATGGGAGGAGGCACTCGTACTCGAACGGTGACGGTGGGCGGAAGTGTAGCCCTCGAAGAAGCTAAATGATCATTGCGAGCGAAAGGGCAGGCATCCTTGCGAGAGCTTGCCAGCGCTTGCGAGTGTGAAGTTCACAGGAAACAACAACTTCAATCGTGTCTCTGAAGCCAACAGGCTAACAGCTGATCCGGTCATGTTTAGTGTGGTCTTTGTTAGACATTTTCGACACCATCCGTAGCCTGCCTTCGTACTCAGATCGCTTTCCAAATATGCCTTCATCGGCTTTGAAAGCTGCTGTTTCTCCGTGAGTGCCGGTGACCCTGCCCTTCTGGACGCTGTGGGAGTGTGACTCATAGTTTGCAAGCAAGTCTGCACAGACAACAACCAAGCCTCAAACTGACCATCTTTCTCGGCTTTTGGTACTGCTTGCGCATCTGGATAGAGCAACTCTTTTGAGGTGCTGTCACCAAGCTTCTCCGAATATTCTCCTAGTGCTTGAACTCTCTTCGGCTCCGGCACGTATACCAAGTTCGTCTGGCAAAGAGCTCCCTTGTTGTACGCTGGGAGACCTCATTGTGGACGCATAGAGAAGCAATCTACAAACCAGCACGGCAAGAACTGAACTTTTAATCATACACGCCCATTCTCCGGTCACCCTTCATCATGGCATGTGCTAGTTCTAAGACCTGCCCAAAATTTGCCTATGAAATGATCTCTATCGTCAACAGGCTGCAACATTCATGCAAGTTAGTTGTATTTCTTCAATCAATTACTAATTAATGGTACTATCAATCACTAATTAATAATTCTTTAGTTATAATATATCATAATCTATTAGTAATTGATAGTGATTAATCAACTATAGTACTAGATTAATATCAATCACATTACTAATTCTAGTTGGACTGAATTGATCAATCTGAAGTTGACTGGGGTCCTTGGCCTTGGGCCATCAGTTGCACCATGTTGCGCGCCAAGAAGCTCCGCCATGGAACTCCATGCGAAGCTTTTGCCGCTTCCCCAATGGCAATCGCGGCTTCACCGCGGAGTCGGGGAGAAGGCAAGCGGAAGACGGCTCGTTCCCCGTATCCTGTCAGCACCGACGGGACCTCAGAAGCAGTTCCGTTTGCCCGTCTCACCACACGAACTTGAACCTTGCGAGGAAACTCATCTTGTTCGCGGAGAGCTGCAAGTCTTGTCTTCAACCAATTGGGATTCGTAGGCAACGCTGAATTCTCTGCAACCTTCACTGTGACTGCTGGCTTGCATGCCTCGTAGAAGCACCTCAACACAGGGACTGACATGCGCTGGATCTTCAAAACATCTTTGCGGTCAACCTTTGCTTCAACCCGTAAGCAGAACAGAGTGACAAACAAGTTATTGCGATTTTCACAACAAACAGGTAGCTCGACATAAAGCCAGCATTCATCTCTCCACCGAACTGACTAGCCTTACATAGTGACGGCGTATTTTCCAGTGTGCAATCCAAATGAAATCATCGGAATTAGGATCAAAATCATCAAAAATCCTGCGCTACACATCGACAACTGATCCATTTGCATGGTGAATTGCGGCATTTTGGAGCCAGGGACATATTCTCTTTTGATTGGTGTGTGTGTGTGTGTGGATGTGTGTGTGGAGTTTTGGAGCACAGCAGAATGGTCTTTTGTGCAGAATTGCCATGGCTGCCATTGGTAATGGGCTTTTTTTAATTTCCTGACAAACATGTACGAGGGCAGAGGCTTCGAGGAGGGTGCACCGCATACCACCGAATAATAACAAAAGCAAAGCTCAAGGACAACTAAAGGCACATGAATTACACACCTCTATGTACTTCTGC
Organism: Symbiodinium kawagutii; assembly: GCA_009767595.1. NCBI lineage: Eukaryota > Dinophyceae > Suessiales > Symbiodiniaceae > Symbiodinium > Symbiodinium kawagutii. The sequence continues at coordinate 30,360 of VSDK01026747.1, forward strand.
GCTTTTTGTTCTCTCAATCCTGTTGTTGGGGAACGTCTCATCTGCGTGGATTTCCAGCGGTTTGGAGCTACAACAGCAGGGTCATCCACATGGCAATTGTATGCAATTGCAGCATGTTGGAGCTAAAAAAAGGCTCTAAGCGCTTGCTACTTTCAGCTGCTTGCAACTATATCTGTCTGATGCGCGCACCATTTGTATGATTTTGGAGCTAGAGTTACTCCATGCGTGCAAATGTAAAGCAGTTATATGACTGTGAACCTGTCTCGTGTGAATGGTATGTATGTGTGCGCGGAGAATTTTGCAACTGAAACAGACCCTTCCTTGCCGCTTCCTCCCTTTCTTCCTGATTGTCGTCCTTCAATTTCCTTTCCTTCCCTCCTTCTTTCCTCTGATCCTTCACTCTCTCTCTCTCTCTCTCTTCCTTCCTCTGTCTGCTGACAGTAGATGTGGTTTGACGATGTTTGATGGTACAAATCTGCGCTCACCAGGTGCTTGGGGCGTGACTTTCGGATGCTATGAACAATCCAGTGTTTGGCTGCGGCCCTTGTTGCTCTGAGTCCCAGTTGGGAGCTTTTTTGCAGCGCCACATGACCCCACTTTGGTCCCAACATACAACATGGACCCGAAATGGACCCAAGTTCGCGAACACAGCGCCAAGATGGGTCCAAAATAAGGCCAAGATAGACCCAACTTCGCAAACATGGCCGCGATATGTATTGCGACACAAGCCCAACACGGACCCACAGCAGCAGCAGCAGCAGCAGTGCAGCATAGACCCAATCTGCCCCACACATCCCGCAGTCCGGGCAGACCTAGCCGCAGAGCGCGAATAACACTCCCCGTGTGTGACACATAATTGTGGACACCGATACCACTCTGTTGCCTGATGAATTCCGTGCAAACAAATTCTTTACCATTTGGTTGGGACACTTGTGGTAGCTCCTTGCAGCGACGGTCCCTGGGGTGAGACTGAGCACCCAAGTGCTGAATCCCAGCCTACTTGTGGGGTAGTGGCTCCCCCAAAGGGCTGAGGGTACCCTGGCTTCAAATCGCTCCCTCCCAACCACCAGCCAACACTTGCCTGTCTGGCAGGGATGCAGATCTCTTGATGTAGCTACCAGTGCTAGCCTGGAGTGCCTTCCGCGCATCGTCACCCGAACGCATATGAGGAGACAGCTGCGTCTCGCGCTTGGATGGTGACTGTGCCTGGAGAATCGACGAAAAGTTGTGGTTAGTAGCTACAATCGATTAACATCAACAAATGTCAATGTCAATAAGTATAGTTAGCTACCAACTGTGATTGTTAGCAACTACGGTTCATGACTATAGTTCCGGCATGACTTTGAGATCACAGGTGCACCGGGGACCGAAAAATCCCTGGCTGAGAGCTGCCCCTGATCCCAACAGAGCGACCAAGCTCAGGATTTCATCCACCATCCCAGTTTACGAGGAAGGAACTGTGATTTATGAGGTCGACATTGGAACCAAACTTCAGCCAACATGAGCAGGAGTGCTAGATGGGAGTCTTCTCAGACTTCCTCTGGAAGCTTCCTATCACTCCCTGGGAGGCTCAGCTGCAATTTCTTTCACGAGTCACGGGACGCATGGAGCAGCAATTAGTGTTTTGTAGCCCACTTCTTTCCATAAGCAGCCAGCGGATGTCAGTGGGTCAATCTTTAGGCTGATGTAGGTTCAAGATGGTTCAAGATGGTTCAAAGCTTATGCCAAACTGTAGAAGGTTCACGTCAAAACTGCCAAGCCTCATCGTCGGACCTGAGAAAAATACGAAAGCAGCTGCACGATGTTCGAACAGGAACGCACCCTTCTGATAAGCTTTCCATTCGAAATTATATACATCCCATTGACAAATCTCAAGGAAATGCATGTTTCACGTGATGCATCCAACAATAGAACATTGCTCCTGAGTGGCCTGTCTGTAAAAAGGCCTCTATCGACATTACTAAGTCATGAAGAGTTTGGACATAGCCTAAGCTTAAGCGTTTACATATGTTTACATATGTGTTCTTCAAGCTTATTACTTATTGATTACTTATTGACCTGAGTTCATTATCTGGGGTCCTTCCAAATACTTCTGTTTTCACTGCATGCGACGAGAGGGTGAACTTCTGGGAATCCGCGCGTAGCTGCAATATCCTCAGAAAGGCACTGCAGCGGTTCATTGCAGATAGGTATGAATATCATACAAACAGAAGTCTAGGCATGATTATGTATACATGTATCTATGGCATAATACAAATATGCATACATCATCATATTATATTTATGCCTCACTTGGCAAAGGGATGCGCAATTAGTACACTTGGGAGATTGCACCAGAGGTGTGGCACAGTTTCAACTCGAAGGATGCACTTCTGATTTTTTGTCTGATTCATGGAGGGTATGAACTTGAGGGTATGAGGCCAGGGGAGGGGAATGAAAGCGTTGGAGGCAATGCGAAGGCTTTTTTGGGGTAGAGAAAGTGTCCCAAGAATTATGCTGGAGATGGAGATGGCTAGGAGTGACAATTTGACGGCACTGCAAATGTGTCTCGGGCAATCAGCAGCTTGCAGGGTGAGTGGCTTGTGAACCTTGGGCTGCGGTTTGCCCATGAGTTGTGTTGGATAGGTAGTAGAGAGCTCAACTAAAAAATCGCCCCAACGCAGCAGGTTTCAGTTGGGGCTTTGTGAGAAGGAGGAAACAAAAAGAAGAGAGTATGAACAAGTGATGCTGGGGGTGTGCACAATGGCATGTAGCAGAGCCAGCAGGAAAGCGGGGATGGAATCGTTTGAGAAGGGGTGGGAATCGAGTGCTTCTAGAGCAAGTCGAGTCAAGACAATGGCGCAAGGGTAAATACATGCGGGGGAGGTCCACACACACGCCATGCCAAGAGAAAACATTGCGGAAACCTGGGATGAATTAAAACATGTTGCTAAGACAGATGCTCGCGGTGAAAGGATGTGAAAGGATGTGAAAGGATGTAGAACTGAGTGGCTGAAAAAAATCCATCGAAAAGTCGATGGGATCAAAGAAGGAGAGGCCATGCCATTCTTGCTGAGGCAGAGGTGCTAAAGCAAAAGGAACTCAGCTAAAACTAGCTTTCGTGGTGATGTATCAACCAACCCCCTCGTTTGTATGACAACAAACCCACGATAGCCGCCACATCATGTAAGGGAACGCCCTGTGTGCAGTCTCAATGACTGCCTGGGAGTTCATTCCTTAACCATTGTTCAGTCCCAAAACCTTTACCAAACCAACGTCTAAGTTTCCAACCGGAACCTGTTGACCACAGCAATTCCACTGTGTCCAATGGCTGGGTGCACCCGGCTAAAGGTGGTGACCGCTGGCGAAATCGTCCTGCAGGTTTTTCGCCCTCACTGTCCAAAGGATTCTGCGGAAGCCTTGGAGCACAGTCCATGGAGCGGTCGAACACAACAAGGGCACCGTCTATGAGCAGGGTACAGTTACGCGACATTGGTCTATCACGACTTCGTTGTACCCAACGCACTTCAGCAGTGGCATAAAGTGCCATAATCCGATAATCCTCTTGCCCTGGTTGCCGAATACGAAATCCGATCACCAATGTCCAATGAGGATGCTCACCTGAGAATGTAGAGAACAAAAGCATGAAAAGCCAGGTTCTTCGATAAGATCGTAAAGTATGGCTGCGGCAAGCGGGAAAGTCTGCAGTTGTGCGTATGTGTCTGTGTGTGTGTGTCTGTGTGTGTGTGTGCGCGGCGACGTTCTTAATAGATACAAACACATATCACATCTATAGCAAAAATATGCAATGAAACACATGTGCATGTATGATAATGGACGCATAGTTTATTGGGCTACATATTGACATATGTGCCAAATGGTATGTCTATGTGTGTCTTCAGAGCTGGACATAATTGCACAAGCATCATCCAAGCCAAGAATGCAATTCTGCAATGAAAGCTTTTTTTTGATGTGAGAAGGGAAAATAACAAATCAGGAATCCAACTTGACAAGATATGCAGTTCAGGTAAAAGTATAAGAGTGTATCACCAGGTTTGAGGTTTCTCCTGACCAAAGGATACCTTTAAAGGAAGCGCTTCGGCATTTGCGTGACAAAGCTGGGTGCGTTTTTCCTGCAGGAAATTACACGTGGAGAGCATGGCCAAGGATAGCGAGGGAAGGCCAGACTAGGCACCATCTGTGAGTTTGTTCGTGTGCACGCCTGTTACGAACGGAACCCAAGAGTACATATCGTACCATCGCTTCATTTGGCTTCAAAAGGTGAAAAGTTCAAGGAGCTGTTGGGAATACAAATATATATATATATATATGTATAGATGCAATATGTGTAAATGCAATATGTGTATATATGTATATATATATGTACATATGTATACATATAAATATGTACATTTGTATGTGAATGTATATATGTATATTCATAAATTGTGTGTATATATATATACTATATACGCAATATGTATGCAACTAGCGATGCGTCAAGAAACATGTAGCCAAACCGTTCTGCAACATTTGTGTAGAGCTCAGGGCAATAACACATGTTTAAATCATTGGGATCATTGGGTTGCTGATGCTCTTGAACATGTTCCAAATGTGAGTCAAAGAGCTGACTATCTAGAGATGTTATCAATGTTTCTTGTCGGTGAGCTTCAAGTTGCCACTACAGCGGACACTGCTTGCAATGGCCTAAAGAAGCTAGGACGGGCACAGCATTTTCCAATTTCCAAGTTGACAGTTTTGTGGAAATTGCCCAATTTATTCCCATTGCATCGTTCCGGAAGGTTCTCAAAAGTCTTGGAATTTGACTGGCAGAAGGGTTGAGTCCGGTTGAGTGTTGAGTCGAGTTCCCAACCTGAGAAATCTCATCCTGTACAGCCCACGGGCGCGGCAGCCTGCGGCCCCTCTGTCCACCAAAGTCAATGTAGTCCGCAGACCGAGCACGAAGAGCTGTGTTGGAGACTCCTGGATCCACGATAGCAGGGATTCCTAGGGATTGCTGCTATAGACCCAAAAGCTATGGTTGGCTTAGGAATAAGCAATCATTAGTATGGGATGATTTGGGGGTAGCCCTATTTTGAGAAACCACCACTTGAAAAGTCTAACTGTCAATTGTGATGACTCGACGCTCAAGTAGAACATCCACTTCATCCATACGCCAACCATTATTCATGATACAGTAGACGCTCCTGCTGGACGAGCAGGGTCTTCCATTTCCTTTGCAGCAGGGTTTCTTGCGATCTGTCACTAATTCATCTCAATGTCATGCAACACAATCTCTGTCATCCAACAAAAGCACTGACACGGTAGACATGCGACACCACTACCGAGACGCCGAGACTAGGCTTCCCGCCGGGAGTTCACTACCCCAAGCCCCCAAGCTACTGCGATTGGGGTTGCAACGCCCAGTGCAACGTACCTATGGATCTGTGAATCATAGCTAGCCCCATGGAGGAAACTCGGGTGACTTTTGCAAGCATGCAATTTTGCAGGAGTGAGGATGTAGAGTGGACAAAGGCAGAAATGAAGAACAAAGGGCCAGAATCATCATGAACCATGACAGACAGCGGTGGATAAAAGGTTGATGATTGACTAACCACTGTCATTCATCTTCATCAATCATGGTTCATGATAGTGGTTAATATTTGATATGGTTACATTCATTAATCACTATCAACCTGTAATGACAGTGGTTCACCATCATTAAACCTTTATCATTCACCTTCACCAATCATTAACCACTTTCATCATAAACCATCATAAACCACTATCATACGCCATTCATTAACCACTATCAACCATCGTGGTTTATATGATTGATGAAGGTTAACCATCTAGCGAAGCGTTGACGGCGCGAAAAACCACCTCACAGGATCCCATCTCCCCAGGGCTGCCATCTACGCTGTGAAAGGACCTGAAAAGACCTACTATTTTCAGGGATAGGCTTGCACAATGTCGCACAACTGAGCATCCAGCGGCGCTGCCGAAAATCACGCGAAATGAAACTGGTCTAGGTCTGTGTCTACTAAGATGGCTGCAGGACGAGCAAGAGATCCGAATCAGTGTGCGAGAAATGCCTGGAGAGATACTTGATCTTGAAACAACCGTAGAGTCTGAATTTGCTGAAGATCCTCGAGTTTCAAGAAAGATATCAAATATATTCAAATCTCAGATAGAATTTGCTCTCTGGTGCTGGAAACGGAGGATCTCAAGCCACCAAGACCGAGGGCAGCTGACTGAGGGGCCTGCATTGATATAAGCCCCTGAAGCCGTTTGGCCCAGGAAGAAGAGCGGCACCAACTTGGGGCTTATTACCTAAGGCATCCCATGGCTGGCAGTTGCATATGCAAACGCAATGCTTACATCATATTCAAATACACGGGGATTGATGCAACTATATCAATTTATATCATGATATATCATGTATCGCTATGTATCACTCACTTTTAAAAGCTTTTGATACTTTCGATATCTCACCTGTTGCTGTCTTTCAGCATTCAGCAAGCTGAAACTGCGCGATGCGTGAAGAAGGCACTTCAAAAGAACCAGTGCACTTCTGACTGAAGCATGGCGAAGCATGGCGAAGCATGTTGAACCACCCATCCATGTGAGGAAGAGAACATCATGAAGCTGCACCCACCACAGCCACCGAGGAGCCCCAAAGAATTGTGCCGAAGCGGAAGCCACAGACCCTGCGACCATGCCGATCGCTGCGCCGAGGGCCAGAATCTTAGCGGCACAACACACATCGGATGCAGTCGATCTGTTTCCCCTTTTTCATGGTGGTGGTTGATAGCTGGTTGATAGCTGGTTGATAGCTGGTTGATAGCTGGTTGATAGCTGGTTGATAGCTGGTTGATAGCTGGTTGATAGCTGGTTGATAGCTGGTTGATAGCTGGTTGATAGTGAATAATAAGGAACAATAATGGATTATAATGGTTGGTAATGGGTAATAGTGAACAGCTTCAATTGACATGAACTGCACAATGAACTGCCCAAGTTAGTTCGACATGAACTGCCCAAGCTAGTTCATCGGATTTCATCGGCTCACGCTGCTTTCACACTTCCCATCAGCTTTCTCTCATGAAACTACTATGCATTATATATATATATATGTATATATCAACATCCCCTTGGTAATTACCACTGGATCTTTTGGGGTCACAACCCCCCTGATAGGCCTAATGGCCTAGGGGATATATCAACCATTATAAATCTATATATATATATATCAACCTACAATATCAACCTATTATAAATCAACTACTATGGGGGTCTCTCAAAAAAGGAGTACCCAAAAATGGTTGTTTTATTATTAAACATGCTTATCAATGGATGATTTGGGGGTACCCCTATTTTAAGAAACCACCATATATCAACCTACGATGGTTGATGGTAGAGTTCATGTTGCTGAGCCCCGGCTTCGAAGTCCATGGGACACGGGTAACCCATGGAACTTCCGCGGCTGAGATTCCGGGCCGAGGCTTGACCGCCACCGTTGAGGGTTGGCACCTGAGGGTCGTTCGACGCGTAAGGATGGACCAATGTCTCTCTACATCTGCATTGTCCAGGTCGTGTTTTTACGCTGTTTTTCCGCGTAGAGACATAGAGATAGCCATGGAGATAGCCATGGAGGTAGCCATAGAGATAGAGATACACATAATATCTTGGTTCTCAAATGTCAGCAAGGTCAATGGGAATCATGACGCTTGAGAGTTTGCTTCTGTGCGTAATACGTGCAAGTTTGGTTTGAGCTCTGGCCGATGACACTGTGCCATGTTCTAACATCCGTCCAATGTGGGCTTTTTATGTACTGTCTTGCATGGCTGTGCAAAGCTATGTGGGATGTAAGTTATGATGATGTTGCATGATTGGATCTAAATGTTGATTCTTTTAGAACGGAGATAGATGACGCCAAATGAGGGGTAGTCTATTGTAGTGACTAGTGGAAGAGGGGGTATAACCACAACAAGAAACCTTACTTGTATACACTGCAAGGAAATGCAGTGCACCCTATGTAATGTAAGGTTGGGGCAAGTAACAAGGAAACGCAATTCAGACGATGCAATGAGTTCGAATCCAATCGTATCTAAATGATATCCCAAAATAAATGTGCGATGTAAAATGTGAGGTCAATGAAATGTACTTTATGCATGTCTACATATTACAATGAGAGCCATGCACAACTTGCACATGCATGTTTGTCTATATGTAAGTACGCATAGACGCAAAAAGTACAAGTGAATGTGTCTGGCGGAGTGTACGTGAAGCATCTGATGCGAGAACTCTGATGAAATGTTGCGAGAAGTAATGAATGCAAAGCCATGACTATATAAGTGCAGGATGAAAACATTGATTTGCATCGAAAACATAATAGGCATGGCAAAACACATCAAAAAAATAGCGCCTTGGGACTGCTGAAAATGTCGAGGATGTCCGGACAAACGCACGGTGCCAAACAAACTTTGGTTTGCTGCGACTGCGGAGGTTCCCAAACCGAGACTTAAAGGAGCTCGCCAACAGCAGGGTATCAAGGAAAGCCGGGATTGGGATCGCAACAAATCTCTGATTGCGTGTTACACACAGACATACACTCGTATACACGTGCATGTGTGTGTGTGTGTCTGTGTGCGTGTGCGTGTGCGTGTGCGTGTGCGTGTGCGTGTGCGCGTGCGCGTGCGCGTGCGCGTGCGCGTGCGCGTGCGCGTGCGCGTGCGCGGGCGCGCGCGCGCGCGCGGGCGCGGGCGCGGGCGCGGGGGCGGGTGCGGGTGCGGGTGCGG
>VSDK01026765.1:0-17180 GCA_009767595.1 Symbiodinium kawagutii
GGGGGGGGGGGTCCCCCGTCATTAATCCGGGGCTCAGATTATATATATATAGATTTATTCTTGTATGAATCAATGTGTTCGGTTTATGATTGCAACAAAAATGGATGATTCATAATTCTTCCTAAACCCAGGTCAACAGAAAGGCGGAAAGCAACATCCTTTCAGCGGAAAGCAATTAACACTTAACACCATTAACGATTACCAACCGCCATGCCATACCCTTTATTAACCATCATTGCAAAACATTGAACAACACAGTAACAATCCAGACCGTCTATTCTCAACCAACATCAATGGGAAAACCGTATGATTTGACGGTTAATGACCACCTGTGCCAAATCGGGGCGGTGGATTCATCTGGAATAATACTTCATAAATCTTCATAATGGTTCCATGATGGCAGAGTTTGATACGGTTTTGTATGGCCATGGTAATCCAATGATGGGCATGGCTCCTCAATTTGCCCCCAACCAATTGAGGGTTGGATGTGAAGCATGCTGCCCAAATGATGATGACCTGCCTACCATTTGGTTGCACCGTTCCTGGTAGCTCCTGAACGCTCCCTCCTAACCCCCCATCAGCTGCCTGTTCAACAAAAAACGCACCGCACCCCATCTCTAGTTGGACCCTGCAACCAAGCTGCTAAACCACCGAGCCAGAATCGTTCCGGCACATCGCAGGGCACTGCCGATGGTACCCTGGGGCCCGCGGCACACTTGAACACCCTATGGTAACGCATGAATTCATGAACAAAAATGAAATAGAACAGAACTACAATTAGCGCTTCAATTCCGAATCTTCTTCATCGCACAAACTCCGCCTCTTAATCTGTATGAACTTGAAATTTTCTCATCTATCAACTCCAATTTCACCATTTTTGCTCAAAAAAAACGGAGTGATCCCATGGACTCTCACGCCCTGAGCTCGACAGTTTCCTTGCAGCCGGGTGCCCCACGTCAAGGTGGTCGTGGTCGTTTCATTGGGCCCAGCACCTGCAGGTGGCTGCTACGCCTGCGTGACATTTTGAGCCTGGCTAAGCTTACCCTTCCAGTTACCATTGTAGCAGGTAACCAACCCCAGTGCCAACGGTAGAAACCAGCTGGTCACCCAGAATTTCATGGTAACTGGAAGCATAGGGTAATGTTGCCGCCAAATGCTTCTGCCCGCCTGCGCTCGGGGGTTCGATGGCATCTGCGTCGCAAACGCAGATGGTCCAAGTGCCCACCTGTGCCAGAAAAAAACGGTAGAAATAATGATGGTTGTCTCATGTACCATGCTAACGTAATGGGAATGGCTGTACATGATGGTGAGAAGGAATGATGGAAATGAAAAGCTAACGAAAAGCGAGGATCTGTTTGGTGGCTGAACCACCCTTATGAAAAGTATGCTCGTCAACCAACCATTTGTTAATAGTTACTAGGGAAAAGATATAAAGGAGTTGGAATACTGTTAGGTGTTATATTGGCAAATGCTGGTTAATGACAGGTTGACATGGTTGGCAATGGCAATTGACAGCTGATGATGGTTGTCCCATGTTCTGCACAATGGTTAGGTAAGGGCTACATGACGGTAATAGCATGGTTAGATCAGAACGTCTGGGACGACCTGCCATGCAAACAATGTCCTGCCCAATTGTGCGACTGGGCCGTTGCCCACCGTTGGTTACCAGGGTTCAGCAGTCTGAGCCCGATCTTTCAACCATTTTTTTGCCAAGGAGATGTTTCAATTTCAAGACTCAGGACCTGCGGACCAGCATCCACATGAAATGTTCGACGTGGTGACAGGCATGCCTTGTCTAACGAAGCGTCTTGCCGCTATTATCACCAAGAGAATGCTTACAGGTGCCAAATCCACGTGCTGATGTTCATGTCTCTTCGTGATGGCTAACCTATCAGTAGAGATCGTTCCAGCTAGAGATTCCATAGACCCCGGCGAGGCCGAACCAGCGACCACATCCAGCTGTTCTTTCTCACAACCTCAACCAAACGTTACCAATTGTTGAGCCATGAAAGGATGGAGTGGCCAAAAATGAGACCTGACGAGGTCTCGAACGACCTCAGCAACAACTAGCAACTATCTACAGGTGGTGGATTTTCCATTGCCATGTTGGATTTCTGGCAGGTCGATGGTGGCCGTTATCCCATCCATTGGAGCCATGCTATGCCGCTACAAACCTTGCCTGTAGGATTGATATGCCGCTGCAAACCAACTTGGTGGCACCCTGGGCGTGGCGTGACGCAATGGAGAACAAGGACCGGAATCGCAAAGTCCATTGGCTCAGGATACCATTCATGCCGCGATTTTGAATAAGATATGCTTTGGAGATATTCCCTATGCTTCCAGTTACCGTTATAGTATGTTATGGTAGGTAACCAGCTGGTTTCTACCATTGTTGTTTGGGGTTGGTTACTCGCTACAATCGTAACTGGAAGCGTAGGGATTGATATGACAATGCCTCAGCCATGAATAAGACTGTTGCCTCTTGGAGGGTTCAATGCTTGAAAAAATGAAATACAACAACTGGAGGTGCGGATTTGAAAAGGAGGATTGACAGCCTTGGGATTTATGGCTGCTACCTGCAAGAGTTCAAAGTAAACCAGGTAGGTCAAGCTCAAGGAGCTTCCCGTACAGTTCAAACAATTCCAACCATTCAATGGTAAGGCTCTTGCTCCACCCCAGTCTCTCTCTCTCTCTCTCTCTCCATCGCTGTCAGGTCACCCTGCCCTAGCCAGGCAATCGGAAGCGAGCTTAGAATAGTCAAACGTGAATGGAAATAGCGCATCTCCACCCCAGTGCCAAGCACCATTTCTGTACCCAGAATCCTGGCAAGTCTAGCATTGGGTACACCAAAGTCAGGTACACCAAGCAACTGGGGAATGCTGTGGCGTGTGCTGAGGCCGCCACTTTCCCGATGCCGTTGCACATCAAATTGTTATAGTCACTTGCGGAGGACAAAGGTTGAAGGCTGCCATCGTTGAACCTGCCTGCCACAAGTGAAGCATGGCTGCCGCCGGCCACTGCTTCAGGGCTTTGAAAAGAGCAAATAAATGATGGCCCTAGTCAAGTGGATCTCCGAGCAAGGCTTGGGAACAGGATTGAGAAGGTACAACTTTTTACCAGCGATTTTCCCAGGATGACTGGATCACCGAAGGCACTTGTGTCACTCCCGAACCTTTTGCGCAAGCCGTGAACCTCCGACGTCGTGTCGCTCCAAATGGAGCAACTGCGGAAACTACTAGGGCTGTCCATCAACGGTGACACCCGGACTCAACCCCTGATGGGTTTTCAAATGTTTTAGGGGTGCCCTAGAAGGGAAACCAGAAACAACCATTCATCTTCATTAACCAATCAGCTTAAAGCATCAATTGTGAACTAGATATTCATTCATCAGCTTGTCCACCACAATACCAATCAGCAAATCAACCTTTGAAAAAACATGATCGGCTTATCCACTGTTATTGGCCGGCGATGAGTTTGATGATGGGAGCCCACTGGTATTGTTGGGGCAGGCGTGGTCACACCATAAATGGACAGCAGGCCTGAGGGCGAAAAAAAACCATGTTTGATGTGGCCCTCTAGGCAAGCATGGCCTGCTATGCGGCCATAGCCAATTCCAAAATGCATTGACTCACGTTCATGAGAATGATAAACACGTTCATGGTAGATCCCTGCTCGTGACTCGCCATCAAACATGGCGGTTCAAATGGATCTACCACTAGGTCAAACACCTTTTAAGGGTTGCGATGCACGCAAGGCATCAGCTGGAAGATGAAACACCTATTCAACATCATGCACATAGATGATGGTCTATGCTATACAATGTACTGTACCGTTGTTCCTTGGGAACCGTAATCAACACATGGTAGCAGCCTTGGCGACAAACGGCACATTGCTTGCCCTCGCCTCTAGCGAGTGGGACCAGTATGTGAGCAATCAACAATGTCAAACAATGCAATCACGACCACGGAAAAACCTACCAGACATTGCTTCAAAATGTCAAGACAAAGCCTGCACCCTGGTTTTCAACAACAATACCCATACCAGCTTCAACCGAATTCAAACTTGCTACAGACTTCCGAGCTTCTGCATCGAATCAGAGGCTACTCAGGAGACTTGCCAGCAATGGCAGCCAAGTTGACTTGATAGCGATTTCCTTTGCCATCTGGATTGTTGCAGCCCAAATGAATGCCAGACAAGCTTACCATCTCGCCGTCTGCCAGCAATCTCACATTCTCTGCAACGACCTCCTCATCACGAAAGGAAGGCCACCCATGGACCGTGGATTCTCTCAAGAAATCTGTCCAGCTTCGATGCTTCGGAACTTCGAACAAAGGTCTGCTTGTCACAGAGTCGTAAAACACGATGGTGGAGTTCACAGCAGAGCGGTTTGCTATTTCTGCAGCCAAACCAGTTTTTTCCCATGAGCCTGGGAACTCTTTCAAGCGCCGGTTGAAGCAACCAAGGTCACTGGCTTTCTGGTGATCAACGTCCCAGCGGAGCGGATTTTGGGGTGGCGCAACGCAAGTTCCATGAGATTTGGGTGCCATAAAGTTCTTTAAAGCCAAAGGATCTCGTTGTGGGGGCCCTTCCGGCGAACAGCCCTGCAGCAAACAGGCTCCCAAAGCAAGCAAGGCCATCATGAAATGCGACAGATCCATAGACATTCAAGGTGCAGTATTCCAAAGCAACCACGTGTTCGGGTGATACGGTGAGGCTCTCCAAGCCTGGGTTAACACTCGAGTGACTATACAAGGAAAATTACTTTGTCATTTTGAGCCAAGTGTTCGTGTCAAGAAAACATGTGCGAAACCGGTGATGTTGCAAAGGCTCCATGGTTCATGGTGAAGACTTGCTGTATCTTGCTATGTTGCCATACTGATTGTGACCAATGATTTAATTTATCATCACGGCTTGTTTGCGGTCCTGAGCAAACAGGCAACAGGCAAACAGGTGCATGACCGTCAAATATAATCCAACCACATGTGTGATGCCTAATGATTCGCTAAGCTGTAACCACAAAGAGTCGATACACCCTCAAACTGTTCTCGTTATCCCCTGAGAAGATGCGATTCAATTTAGCCTGCTCAACAATTCCTAACCGATATTGATCATGATTAGGTAAGGCCATGACTCGATCAATCCTCATATGTGTACCATAACCAATATCATCAGCTTTGACACATGGTATCACGTGGTCGCCACGTCATGTAACCGTTCCCTACCGCCCTGGTTCCCGCTATAGGGCCGAACCACGGCCCGATCCCATGACTTGGATGAACAGCTCCGCCTGGTGGTGGAGACACGCTATCTCCGCAGGAGACCCCTTGCGGCACCAGAAAAATCTTGTCCTCGGCTCTGGCAAAGCAGCTCGGCGAAGCCGCTCGGCTCATCAAAGCCCCAACGTTCCCAAGCTGGAGAAATTCGAGTTGGGATTTCTATAGCCTGTTGCGAAAAAAGGGAGGGCTATCCCTGATCTATGGCTAATTTTTGAGGGCAATCCCTGATGATGGGTACTGAAGAGTAGCGGTTGGGTGATGGTTGAGTCATGTTCAGTCTACTTTGGGGAATTAATGGCCAAAAACGAGGACTGGAAAACATCCAAGCTCTTTTGGATGTATACAACATTTGTTCAAAATCAATCAGAGAATTTATCGCTCTATATAAATGAATAAACCTTTATAAATATTTATATATACATGTGTAAATATATGTATATATAAATTAATAAATAAATAAATAAAAATAAATAAATATATATATATATACCCTCTCACCCAAGGGATCATGAAACCCAACTCTCCCTTGGCGAATTGACCGCGGTAGATCCGGCTACTGCGCTGGAGAAGCCTAACTTACAAATAGGTCGGTGCAAGTCTGGAGTTTGCCCAAAAACGCTGGCTTCTCGTCAAGTGTCTCTTTTCGAATGGGTAGTAGGTGGCACGTGGCTGACCAAAAAATGCAAAGTCTGAAATTGAACATGATCAACACTGCTAAAGTTGGCGTGGGATCAGAATCAGAATCAGTTGCACTGGAGGTTTGAACTCTGTCGTCGATGTCTTGTGCCAAGAATCATTGATGACATCGAAATTGGTTCCTTGCACTTCGATACTGAATTCCCAACCTGGCTCGAAGCTGAGTACGCCAACACTTGGACAGCCACGATTGAGCGTCACATGCGCACACACACACATGTAGCCATGCAAGGCATGCAAAACAATGAATGCAAATGAATTTACACACACATGCTAATGTTTAAATGTGTGTGTGCCTACATCTCCGGTTGATCTTGCAATCACCTATCTCTATCCATGTGATCCAAACTGATCTCATCTACAATCCAATCTCATCAAAACACCTACAGTATCTATCTATCGATCTATCTATCGATCTATCGATCTATCTATCTTTCTATCTCTTTCTATCTATCTTTCTATCTATCTTTCTATCTATCTTTCTATCTATCTTTCTATCTATCTATCTTTCTATCATTTTCTATCTATCTATCTTTCTATCTATCTATCTGTCTATCTATCTATCTATCTCTCTCTACTGCTCTATCTATTGACCTATCTACCTGTCCCTCCGCAAGGCAATCCAAGTTTTCAGTTCGAAGGTTCAGGCTTGCAATCCACCTATGGTCATGACTACGCTTGCCTTTCAGTACATGGATTTGATTAGCCTATGAAAAACCACAAGGGACCCAGGTAAACGAAGCAATGACAATCAACTCAAGGGTGGTTACCAAGAAACGTTTACCGAATAGCATGTGCAACATGTTTAATTGTTTTTTGCTAACATAGATACATGGCCAAGAAGTTCAAGAACCAGCTGGCTATCCCGGCAGCAGTCTTGCTGGCAGAGCTTTCAGGATGAAATTAGTTTTAGCGCAAGTTGCACAAGCTGAATGTTGGGGATGATGTGTCGAGAGATCATGGGGAACATTTTGTCTCCAACTCATTCTGTATTGCAAACTAGCCAATGAACCATACATTGAACACACCACATCTGGGCATGGCTACACCAAAATTTCGGAGAAGTTCACCCATAGGACTTGTCAGGCTGTGGCTTGGTTGGCAAATCTGTCAACTGGGATAGAAAAGCTGATAAAAGCTGCCTATCCCAACATGGGAGCCATTGAGAATATCACAGTACCTGCTCTGCGAGCTTCTCTGGAATCGAGCGGCTCCACCATACCCCCAGCGGGCGCACAGAAAAAGGTGATCCTTTCAACATGCCACCCTTTGGACAGCAGGCAAGGCTGGAGAATCCCGGGTTTATCTGATTATCTATCCGGCCCCACTTCCAGCTACGCCTGAGGCGGGCCCCCAGCTACCCCCAAAGGCAGGGAACCAGCAGAGCCCAGCAGCCCTGGGGTGCCGTGCCTGGTCGGATTTGATTCACTGAGCTTGCTGTGCTCGAGGTCACCTGGGATCCCATGGCAAGCCATGGCATACCATGACCGCTATGACAAGCCTCTCACACCCAGCATCTTACAAACGACGATCAAGCAAAAACGACCATCGTCAGCCATGACGAACCGCCACCAGCCATTATCGTTCATAATGATCCGAGTATGCACAGGATCTTGAACAAGAAAATGTCATCCTATATCCTCAGGCACTCTCTATAATGAGCCATTCCCAAACAGCAGAACCATGGCTTGGTTGCCATGACTGCGTCAATGTGGGCCCAATTCGGGCGAACATCCACGTGCGATGCTTCAGCTGCCAACGGTAGCTTCACCAGCCACAGCAGATCGAATTCCCTGAGCCGCGGCAGCATGTCACGGCAAAGGGGTCACAAGACCTAGGAACATCGTGCAGTTGCATACCTTGTCCCTTCGATCTTTTGTCCAAGCCAGCTGGCTTCATGTGAAAGCATGTCAGAATATGTGTCAGAATATGTGTCAGAATACTAGCAGAAAATTTTAAAAAATGTAGTTTACTCAACTCGTCTCAAGCCGAGTCTCAAATGTGTCCGAAAACTTATTACCGCCACTGTACTCAGGTCCTAGCGCTTTGCACTCCATGCCTCAACCTGTGCCCATCAAACCCAGCCTCCAACAGCAAAAAGAACTTGAGCATCCTTGGAATGCCTGGAGACACAGCGTCTCATCTATGTCTCATCCGCGATGTTCAATGCGAAAAAAAAATATATGAAGCCATTGAGAGCATGTCGTGCAGCTGTAGGGATTGAACAACTCCCAGCTAAACCCAGGTCACGTCTACACTTGACACATCATGGGTGCACTTCGCGAGTGGCTTGCTGCAGTTCACTTGCGACCCGCCCTCCTGTCTTAAAGTTGGGCTTGTTGCACCGTGGATGACCGTAAAGGTCTCGTCATCTCCCAACAGCTTCACCACGCTTTACCAACATGAGGCTTTGGCAAAATGGATCAAAAACTGCTTAAAAGCATCTTGCAGCTGCTTAATCAACTTCGACACGCTGGGCCCCGCATATTTCCTTCCAAGCTGCGCAGGGGGCAGCTTGAATCCCGCGTCTCCTCGACTACTCCTAGGCAGGAGGGCTGCACAACTGCACAACAAAACTCGCCAGGGGATCATGACTGAGAAAAATCCAGTTGCTGCCGGCTCAATCTTTTGCGTGAGATCTGTGACCCCATCGGAGTTGCCCCACTTGGGCTCAAGCCAGTCGTTCGAATCGCAAACGGGCTGAACGAACGACCGGTCGGCTGTGAATTAACCTGCAGGCAAAGATCTGCGCGGAACACGTCTGAACAGCCGACCCAACCGTTCGTAAGAAAAGGTTCAAACCAACTGACAATGCCTTTATCCTCTTATCGTTGGGGAATGCTGGCTGTCAATAGCCACAGCCTACACCGGTGTTGGGTCCGATCTGCAGTGTCTTGGCATGGCTTGCAGAATCCAGCAACAGGCTGGGTGTCCGACGTTCCCAAGTTTGCGCTGGCCGCCGCAACCGCGGGCGGCAGAATCTCAGGATACAACGAAACACTTGCGTGAGAAACATGCGGCAACATGAGACCACCCACACCAGCATCACTAGCAAGAGCAAGAAATAACCCAGTTGAGGGTCTTGTAACTTACAGGCAAATGACTATAGGCTACTGGACAACAGCCACAGGAACACCAAGAACAAGAAACATTCTTCCGTTTGGTGCATGCTCTCTTGACAACCTTTGTACTGTAGTTAATTTTAGGGAATGAAAGGTCCACAAAATTTCTACCCTTTTTCAGGGTCCTTGAGCATTCATTGTATACCTGATTGGGGTGGTGGTAGCGCCCCGATGAGCGAACTGGCCTGACCCTGTGGTAAATCCGTGGCTCGAAGAGGTCTCAAAGCTATGGTTTACCAAAGAGAGGCTATGGCTTGGGGTCTCTGAAGCTCTGGGCATGGGTTGCCAAACAGAAAGTGTCAGCTCACCAACTGATTTCAAACAAGGAGTTTTTTTTTTATGAAGAATCAGTGGCCAAAATCATGTACTGATCTTGGCTATGCTCCCCTTTCCAGCTGCCCCCGGCCCAGCCTGAGCCACTAGGCGGCTCTTGGGGAACGGTAGCTCTGAACCAAGGGCGGAGTGGCGAAGCTGCGAGATAGAGGTTGGCACTATCCAGGTGACAACAAGAAAATGATGCCGGACTTGAACCAATACTATCAAATTACGTATACCCTGTGCTTCCAGTTGCTGTTGTAGTAGGTAACCAAACCCACGCGACATGGTAGAAGACAGCTGGTTCCCACATTTACTCCAGAAGGCGTATTACGTACAATATATTGGTTGAAATAGCCGCCCTCGAACAAACAGAATATCAAGTTGAACCCCTCGTTAATAGGAGAACCGTCTACACATTGAACATATTGGGTATTCTATCCAGAATCCCTATGACCAAAAAAAAGATGTGTTAACATGAAAAAATACATGGACCAATGAGATATCAGCAAAAAGCTGTTGTCTCCTTTGGATTCTGAAGCTTTGGACTTTCATTCTAAATCCATGACCATTTATCCATGTGTGGGAACCGCATTTCACTTGTGCAGGGACTTGGTATTGAGCCTCCAGGCAAGTGCTGGCTACTCCCTTTGATGGATACTTGTCTGTTTCTGGCCAACGCAAAAACATTGTGTGTCTATGAATGTGTGCACGAGTGTGTGCAAATGCATATCGCTTGATTCAAACATACGCACGGGGCTTTGTTCACATGCCACTAGGCATATGAATTTACTTCATTCACTCCAAAGTGCAAATCCAAATATCATGTAAAATCTAGTCTGAATATATAAATAAAGATGCAATCGTTTCTCCTTTTAGTTCCTCTCCGCAGCTGATTTGTCTAAAAATGATAAATGAGAAATAGAAACAGAGGAATCACATCAAACAAACACCTAGCCGCTAGCCATTAGGTGAAGCTCAACACCGGGCCAGACCCCAGGTGGAAGAGCATGTCCCTTACTACCCTGGACTGACCGAGCCACACCTCCGAAGTCATCCAGACGTAGTTAAATTGTTTGATAGTGATTCAAGGCCTGAGTAAAAAATCGCGGTTTTTCTTTTCATGGCAACACGTCCTCTCTTCTTACCACGGCCCCCTGAACTTCCTGCTTTTGCAGGAGGCTCAAGTGTGGTAAAGGAACAAGTTTGAAGAGTATGAGAAAAAATCTGCAAGAAGGGCTTGAGTTTGGGATGCGACTTTGGCAAATCCATGCTTGTGAGCATAGAAAGGCCTTCGTTTAAGTAGACCCGTGCGGTCTTTTGTGAGGCCCAGCGGCCTTGTATAAGCAATCTGTCCATGTTCTGGTGCTTTGCAAACCAGAACGTAGCGCCTCCCCGGCGCAAAGAATATGGTCGGAATTGTTGCGCTTCAATTCCTAAACCAACTAAACACTCGTTGAAAAGCTTTCGCCACCTAGCTGCTGTGGAAACAAAAGGACTAGCAGGACCCACCAACGTCTTCCAGCGTTTGGTTAACTCCACGGCGGGTTGAAAGCCCAAAATCACACTTTCGGCAGCACCATGCCTCTTGCCACTCTTGGTCAAGCCAAGACTGATGACAATTTGTTTATCCTGAGGTCCACAGAGCAAATGACTGGATCGAAGACCAATGATCTCGCCAGTCCTTAACATGGTGTAAAAACCTACGAGGAGAGAAATGCCAAAAGCGAAGTGCCCATGGAAGAAACACCATCCAGCCATGGCCTGAAGGACATGCTCCGGTAACGGAGGCGCCCGACAGGGAACTTCATGGACAGACCACGTCTTTAAAAGGCGCCAGGATCCTGGCAATTGGTTTCGCAAATTTGGTTGGATATCCTGTACCCCAGCAATTGTATCGCACGCTTGGGCACGACCTGAACCACTGCTCCAAAGATGCTCCAAATAGTCACACAGGACGGCGTCCATAGTTCGGTGGTCACGGGGAAGTTCAACACCTGCAGAACGCAAGTAGGCAAAGAAAGCATTGGTGGCGGTAGTATACCTCTTTTTAGTTGCGGGCTGAACGGTCAGGTCACGCAAAGTGCCCAACCTTTGGCGTTGAGCGGCTCTTTCCTGGGGCAGGGATGTGTCAAGCACTCGTTTTCTTGGCATAGCGAAACTTGGATTTCACCCGCTGACCCCACCTTGAAGGCTTGTCAGCAGGGTTACTCTCCGTACTCACATATGCCCAAACGGGCTGCATGTTCCCCGCCAGGATAAGAGCGTTCACTCGAGCCAATGTTCGCCGCAACTTTCTTGAACTACTCCGTCCTCTGGACAGAGCATGGAGGCAGACTAGGGAGTCAACCAAGTGTATGATTCGTTTCCCATGATGATGGCAGTGCTCCAACCTATAGCGCAACGTTGTCAACACTGCTCGAAGTTCAAGGGAATTGATATGGTCACCAGGGTGGCGCCATTTCCATCCGGTCACAACACGCCACCTCCAAAGCCTGGCAGGCACACTGGCCCGAAGCCGGTGGAATTTGACCATTTGGGATGTAGGGGTGCTGAGAAGAATATCTTCTCCTTTTATTGAGACAAGATTGCCCAACTTGACTGCAAGATGATAGGGATCATCTGGGCAAGCCTTCCGACAAGGATTCAGAGGCAGTCGTGCCAACCGACCTTGTACCAGAGAGTGGCCTCCAGGCCGACACCGATCAAGAATTTCTTGAGGACGTAGGGGTGACACCCAACCAAGCAATGAGAACAAAACACCCAGCAAGTAGGCAACCACTGGAACACTCCACGTATTCCCGAGTAAGGTTTTCCGGATGTCCCAATGTTCCTCACTGTTCTTGATTTGCTTTCCCACACACGGAAAAGTGTAACCAACAGGGAATCCAAGCATGCATTCTCGTTCGGCAACGTCTGGTACACGAAGTTCACCTCGACTGTTTTGCAAGCAATGGATGTCTTTATATTGGTAAGGCGGATAGCGGTAGCGGTCCTGGGTCCATCGGTGAAGTTCAGACGAGCTGCACTGGTGCACGCCGGCCGGTTTGCGCCCTGGACGGTCACGAGGACGGCTGGTAGTAAAAGTGGGGAATGGTTGGTCAGGAAGGTACTTGGTCCATCCTTCCCGCAACACATCACGCACCGCTTGTTGACCTTGCAGCTTGACCTTGACCACGTCCTTAGAGTAGTCCAGTTGCACTTCTTCAGTTTCAACAATGTCCCAACTTAGCCAGTAAAGCCGGGGACGGTGACAAAGGGTGAAGCATGCAGCGTCGCAAGCAACAGGTTGAACACCAATGGCCTCTGTCATCACATCACGATCATGAGAGTCCATAGACTTCACGCTTTCCATGATGGTGTGGGTAGGACACCAGTTGAAGTGTTTCTGGAGCAAATCCCTGATGCGTGGTACGTGAGAGAAAAGTGAAGACCTTTCATCCTTCAATGCCCCCTTCCTATCGGAGTTTAATCCAGAGACCCCCTGGCACGGGGGCCCGGCTCCGAGGAGTACTAGGGCACACTGGGAGAATTGGCAGGCCCAGGACCGAACAAGCTCCTCAGAGACCTCCTGTACCGATGCAACCATCACTGACCCGGGGTAATGTGCTTCAACTACCCGTCGGGCAGCAGGATTGCTTTCAACGGACACATGGCCAAGCACCTGCACGTTCACAATGTCCAAGGCAACTCGTAGGGCAGCCAACCCGTCAAAGAGTCCGATAGACAAAACAGAGAACTCACCACGTGGCTCAGGGACATCGCCCCGCAGGCCTCCAGCGGCAACCATTCCGCCCGCTTGTGACAACGCATAGCTACTGCATACGCCCCCACCAGTGGTGGATGCATCACTGCACGTGACCATCTCATCCATGTCAAGCCTAAAATCCATGCGAGCAAGAGGTAACAAACCAAGGTACCGGAGCAGTTCAACTTTGCAACCTTCAGGAGTAGGTAGCCAGCGTTTGTGGGTCTTGTTGTACGACTCAATGTGTTGCCACACTTGATTCAAACCACCAAGCAGTGGACGCCGAAACATTGAGAAGTAAACCAGCCCCCCGCAGGCAATTTGCCATTGTTTTTGGCAAGCCTTGTCCAGGGATATCAAAGAAAGTGCTAAAAGAAAGTATTTCACCAACTTACCTTCCCTAGGGTAGGCAACTCCTTCGACCCCGTTAACAGTGGCACCTTGAAGTTCACAAAGTGAAGACCGCTCCACGGATTTCTTGATGTTCCTTGGCATAGACCATCGTTCATACTCCTGCCGCAGGGCGAGTACACCAGTAGGACAGGTCCCCTCAACCTGCACCATATCAGTTGCACGAACCTTCTCAAGCAAGTCAAAATTGTCCAGGTAAACACGCCACGCCACATTGCCCTGTGGAAGCGGGCGATCCTTACGGATCTCCTGTTGGGGTGCATTGACCTCGCTGCCTGCATCGTCCAGCCACGACCTCTGAACAAGGTATCGGTGTACGTGCTGGGCCAGGCTTACGGAGTTCACAAACCCCATAGGCAAGACAACACTTGCAAGATAAACCGTTCCACCACCAAAGTCCGATGGAACTCGGTCAGCCGGCACGGGCTTGTTGAAAGCGAGAAACCTAGTCCAGTTTTGGGGTAGGGACATGGTGTAGAAAAAACACCTAATGTCTTCACTACTCACCAACAGGTTTTCTGTAGGCTGTAAGAAAAAAGGATTCATGGATGACCAGGCCGGGAGTGTATCCACGTCCCCTGAAATCGGACGACACAGCCCGTTCAGGGGGACTAAATTCATAATCAGTCTGAAGATCTCTACTCCATCGGCCGTCCATTCATCTTTTGTAACACCAAAAAGTCCGTTCAACAAGGGTCCCTGTGATGTATGAAAGACGTCCTCTTCACGGATGTAGGTGCAGACACCAGCCTTTACCAAACCATCGCAAACATCTCCCCATGTATCATCAGCAACCATCACTTTTGGTGCCTTACAAAGAGCCCACTCCTTCTCCGGCTTAAGAAAGTCCTCAAAGTGCAATACATACTCCTTACAACCCCGTTCGCATACTTCGGTGAGAGGCACGCGGCCTATCTCTTCCGGTAGCGCGGGGGAAATATTAGACCACTCAAACCATCGGGCCACCTTTACTTCATCTCCACGGTAGTCAATGTTCTTAGTCTTCATCACTTCTTCCCAATCAACCGGACACACCACCGTAGGTATAGAGCAGAGTCTTTGCACATCACGAAGAATCCCCTTCAGGCAGTTCAACTGGCCCTGATTGCACGGTCTATCATTGTAAAGTTCACATCCCCAAAGTGAGTTGAGACTCAAGCACACACACAGCAACCATGACATCTCAATGGTATCAACCCCAGGTTGTAACGTTGACAGAACATCTCTAGAGGTAGGCAAAGGGAAAATGGCACACTTATCCCGTTTGCCCGTGTACTTGCTGCGGAGAGGGAAACCCTCTAGGATCTTCTGCAACAAGGGTGACCCACACCTACCCAGGGTTAATCCCACCAGATCCTCGGGCTGCGGCTCAAGCTTTTTTACCTGACCAGGGTGGAGAACATCTGGTGAATGCAGGCCAGCATTGTCCAAACCTGTTGGCCCGGACACACCGGCGGCAGCCACTATGGGCGCCTCAATCACCTTCGGAAAAAAGTTCGGCAGAGGTTGGTCATGCCCTCCACCAGGAAGCTTCAAGGTTGTATGGGCGCCTCAATCACCTTCGGAAAAATGTTCGGCAGAGGTTGGTCATGCCCTCCACCAGGAAGCTTCAAGGTTGCCCTCAATGGCGGCACAAAGTCCTCCACTCCAGAGCACGGCTCTTCGGTTCGGTCGCTTCCCTCATTGACGTCATTACCACCCCCATTGGGATGGTTCGTCTTGAAACTCTTCCCTCGGTTTGGTTTTGGTGCTTCCGGGCTATCAACCCTGGCACCGTCATCAGGGCTCTTCGTCCCCGGATCGTAGTGCTTCTCTTTGGCTTCAGTCAGCTTGTCTTGGCTGCTCCATCCTCCTTCTTCCCTTTGTCGTTCTTGGCTCCTTTTCCTCCTTTTCTGTCCCATCTCTTCTGATCCTCTTTCCCGGTGCCTTTGCCTCTTCCTGATCCTTTGCTGGGGTATCCTCCGCCCAGATTCTGTCCACTCATCCACCTCGTCCTCTGCTCCTCTGCCAGTTCCTTTCTGGCGTCTTTCAACTCCCGGAGCTCGGACAAACTCGCCTGTTCTTGGGGTAGTATCTCCAGGCGTTGCGATACCTGCCATGGAAGTCCCGACACCGTGTTTTCTACGCTTTTGAAGCGTTGCACCATGAGGTCGAGTGCGTGGGTCGGTTTTCCTCGCGATACAAGATCGATCGAGGCTGCTAAGGTAAGAAGTTCTCTTCCTACAGCCCCTGCCGCCTTTTTCGCCAAAACCTGTCGGTAATATTGAACGGCTACTCCAGCGGTGGGTGCTTTGAGGTCGTCTAGACCCACACCCTGCAGCAAGTGATCTTGCATGGCAGTCAATGCCCTGAACGATAGGGCCCCTGGAAAATTCTCGGCGAGCCCTCGGATGCGTGAAGACTCGCTGAACAAAGCCTCGTCTCCCTCCAAGCCTTCGTCTACGGAGCTGCTGCTTGAAGACCCGGATGTGGAACTTTTCTTCTTTCCTTTCCTCCTGGCAAATCTTCGTGCTGCTCGGGCAACTCGAAGGCGCGTCTTCTCCACTGGGTCCATGCCAGTTCCTCCAAAGAGGGCGCTTCGGCTCTTCAAGGAGGCCCTCTTCGGCTTTGTCCCATCGAGAGGAACTCCCCCCGAGGACTCCCCTTCCTCGCTGGAACTCCTCTTGCCCTTGGTTGGAGCCTTGTCCTTGGTGACATCTTTCTTTTCTCTGTCCTTTTCCTGAGCATCTTTGCTTTTCTTCTCTTTCTTTTTCTTCTTCTTCGGACTCTTGTCCTTCTTCTTGTCTTTCTTTTCCTTCTCTGCTTCCTTGGCTTGCCCTGCTATAGCATAGGCCTCCCGAAGCCGTGCCAGCTCGTCGGGACTCACCTCCTCTCGTGCGCTCATCAAGTTGGATGTCCACGGGTCCTCCTGCTTGTCGGGTTTCATCTTCCTCATCCGTTTTCCGTGAATGAGGTCCTCGGCCGTCTCCTCCTGGTTGCAGGTAGGGTCGCACATATGGATCCGTAGAACCAAGTCCGGCCTCCCCGACACCAACTTCAGGAGATCCTCGTTCAGTGTTCCTTGAGGCTGGAGCCGCAACATCCTCTTTCCTCCATCGCTCAGGGCTCCTAGGAATTTCCCCGCGATGCGCACTCCCCCATGGAAGTAACTCCCCTCTTCGAGCACCACAAGGGGACTTTCCATCAGCCAGTCCAGGCTTACGTCTTGACAGCGTAGGGTGTGGTAGCTTTCCCATGCTGTCCTGAGGTCCCCAACTGCGGGTGGTGCTCCTACCTCTGCGGCTGGTCGGTGAAGTGGTCGTCCTCCTCTTCTCAGGGCTCGTGCCCCGGCCTTTGCTAGTGCCTTCCCTCTCGCTTTTCCTCGGGCCACTCTCGGCCCTGCTACTGCTTTGCCCTTGGCCTTTGCCTTTGCCTTCGGTATCACCTTCGCCTTTGCTCTCGCGACTCCCTTTGCTTTTGCCTTTGGCGCCATTGTTCCTGTTTTTTCTGCTCTTTGACCTTCTTCCAATGGTCAACTCCTCGCGTGTAGTGACGATATCCTCGCCACCTGCCCTCCTTCCTCGGAGAGGGTGTTCTTCCGCGACCTTCTTGATGTCGGTCGTCGTGACGCTC
>VSDK01026765.1:28367-66097 GCA_009767595.1 Symbiodinium kawagutii
CAAGCAGCAGCAAGCAGCAGCAAGCAGCAGCAACCAGCAGCAGCAGCCACAGCAAGCAGCAGCAAGCAGCAGCAAGCAGCAGCAGCAAGCAGCAACAAGTAGCAGCAGCCACAGCAAACAGCTGCAAGCAGCAAGCAGCGAGCAGCGATTAGCGAGCAGTGAGTAGCAGCAAGCAGCGGCCAGCAGCAGCAAGCGGTAGCAGCAAGCAGCAAGCAGCAAGCAACAAGAAACAAGCAGCAGAACAAGCAGCAAGCAGCTGCAAGCATGCGGAAAAATATTCTATCATACGCAACTGTTATTGTTTTTTGTTGCTGTTATCGTTTTTTCGAGCGATAGCTCTGTCTGGACCAGTTGGGGCCCACGAATTTGAAAACGCAATTGACGGGGTTATTATACAATCCCTGTTCAACCATTCTTAACAATCATTAATCACCAGTTAACCACTATTAGCCACTATTAACCATCCATTAACCACTATTAATAAGTGTTCGGCTCAAGTGTTCGGCTCAAGTGTTCGGCTCGGCGCGGTTCGGCCCGTGGTGCGCGCAATGCCGCTCTCCAAAGAACAGTTGGCCGCGTTGAAAAACGGCGACACGGTGGTCGAAATCCAAAGTGACAACCCCAAGAAAGCAGGCACCAAAGCCCATGAGCGTTTTGAGAAGTACAAATGTTCAAAAACCATCAAGGATGCAATGGATATGGGCGCAAATTGGCAAGACCTTTCGGGTGATTTTGAAAAGGGTTTCCTCAAAATGCCCCACCTCATGGAGCAGGACTTGGAAGGACCCCACAGTGTGAAAAGAGCGGCTCCTGAAGGCACCCCTGACAAGGAAGCTTTGCTGCGAAGCAAAATGCCAAGTACAGATGTTGTTCCAAGAGCCCTTGTTCCAGAAAGAGCGGATGTTGTGACCAAAGTTGAAATGAGCGCGGCCACCATTTCGGCCTTGCAAGCCATGATGCGGACTGAAATTCAGCATGGGCTCTTGGATATGGAGCAGCGCTTCAACAACAAGATTGACAAGTCCGTGGACGAGTTGAGAACACATGTCATGAAGGAATTGCATGCGGAAAGGGATGCACGTGAGGCATTGGAACAAAGAATAGGTGATCTTGAAAGCCGGAATCCTACATCATGGCCAGGGCCACGCATGGAAGTTGAAGAAGTGGACAAATCTGTTGTGGTCATCGGTGGCTTCATTGAAAAAACGATTGCAGATGTGGAGTCCTTGATTGAAGAGATGATGGTGGGCATCGCCGGGTACAAGGATGTGGAAATCATCGAAACTACGCCTCCAATTGCCTTGGCCCATTTTGATTCCGCGGAACGTGCCATGAAATTCATCAGGTCGCAGAAGAAAAATGAAACGATTCACACAAACAACTTGTGGGCATCCGAGAACAGGTCGAAAACAGAGAGGCTGAGATGCAAAATGGTGAGTAAACTCAAGAAATTCGTGATTGAATTGGACGGTTTTGCTGCCAAGGACGTGCTTGCCAGTTACAAAGTGTTCAAGGTGGTGGTGAAGTCGGATGGCAAACTGTTGCCCGTGGCCTTCTTCAATGACGATGGTTCCGTCCAATGGTTGGACAAGGCTGTGGTGAGCGAAGGCGTGCGGGAAGCGTTGGAATCATTCTTCGCTGAGCTGGAATAGGAAAAGAACTTTCGACCGTGTGATGTTTACAGACAGTTCGGCCATGGAAATGGTGTGACACTTGCTCTTGGGCCGATGGATGATGTGCATCAAACACAGGAATTCATCGATATGCATGTTTGCACAAAAAATTTGCAAAGCATCCGAAGCGATGCACGATTTGAAGACTTTTTGCATGAACTTGGCATGTGTGATTATGACATTTTCTTGTTGTCAGAAACTTGGCGAGGGGAACAGGTGGAATGTTTCAACACACCCCGTGGCGACCGTGTCTACCTCAGCGGAGGGCCTGTGCGTTGTGGTGTGGGAATTGCTTTGTCACCGTCATTTTTGGACAAAACAGACGACATCTCATTTCATGCATTTTCCCATCGGTTGTGCCTGTTGAAATTTCGTGTGGACAATATGCACTTTGCGGTGTTGGGTTGCTATTTTCCGACATCATGGGACGACATGGCCGAGGTGGAAGGCATGTATGAAACTTTGAATTCCGTATTGGAAGACATACGTTGCACAACCAGCCGCATCATCATTGGTGGTGATTTCAATGCATGCGTGGGAGCTGCGAAAGAAGAAGATGACATTGACTCTCTGGGAACATGGGGCTTCGGCGCAAGAAATGATCAGGGATCCATTATTGCCCAATGGGTTTTGCAAAACGGATTTCAAATTTGCAGCCGTCAGGTGAATTTGGTCGATGCCAGTGACAGTTGGACTTGCCAGAGGTATTTCGATAATGCATTGGTGCAACTGGATTTCATATTGGCAAACGGTTCAGCGATGGTGGACGCAGTTTGGCATGGCAATGTGGTGCCCATTGGTTTGGATCACCGTTGTGTTCATTGCATCCTCAGGTGGCCTGGCAGGAACATTACACATTCGCAGAACCGGAGGCGTGGATTGAAACACTGGAAACCAATGCTTGACCACGCTGGTGAACCAACTGCGTATCACCAGGAGCTGCGAAATTCAATTTTGAACGACCCGCCTACCACGTGTGACATTTTGGAGAAACATTTGCTTGCAGCAGGAAGGACGTCGGGAACATGCAAGGCATCTTTCTGCAAATTTGTGCCGTCAAAGGAATTGACTGCCTTGAGAAGCCAAAGGCGCAACTCAGAGGATCGTGGGCAACGAAAACGGCTGACTTTTGAAATTTGGCGGCTTCAAAGGCGTGAGAAAAGGGAATGGAAAAGCAGAAAATTGAATGCCTTGTTGCACAACCCTGGTCATTGGAGAACTTTGCGGAAAATTAAGGAAACAAACCGACGCGTAGTTCCTGATGGCCCTTCTGCAGATGACTTTGCCGATATGTTGGAAAAAATCTTTGCTGACCACCCCAGCACTCCTACAATTCCTCAACGCTTTACCGAATTGGACTGGACCATTGCGGAATTGCACACAGCAATCAGTCGGATGAAATCGAACAAAGCTGCGGACGAGGCTGGGTTGGTGGCTGAACTTTTGCAAGCGGCTCCGGATGAATTTCTGTTCGAAATGCTGACCTTGATGAATGCTATGTTACGAACTGGCATTATTCCAGGAACTTGGCAAAGAACCGTATTTCAGATGTTGCCGAAAAAATTGCAAGCACGGACAACGACAGATTTTCGTCCCATAGCCAACACACGGTTGCTTTACAAAACATTTTCTTATTTAGTACTTGGTAGAATAGAGGGCTCCTTGGAGGACTGGCAACCGGAAGAGCAACATGGATTTAGGAGCAATAGACGGATTGAGGAACACTTGTTATCCGCAAATTTGATGATTGACAAAACTTTGTTGGCTAACGTCCCACTGTGGATCGTGAGTTTGGACTTATCAAAGGCTTTTGACCGTGTAAAGTGGGATTCTCTTTGGACAGCTCTGAAATCACACGGTGTGTCAGACCATTTGGTTTGGATGTTGCAATTGGTCTACATTGGCCAAACAGGCGAGGTCATTAATCATGGACGGAAAAGCCGGGAATTTGATATCCGGGCGGGCGTGAGACAAGGGTGCGTCTTGAGTCCGAAATTATTCACTTCAGTTTTGCAAATGGCGATGTCAGCATGGCGAGCAAACAATGCAAACATGGGATTCGATCTTGGCGATGGTGGAGCTCATCTTCTTGATCTATGTTTTGCAGATGACATATTGTTGTTTGCGAAATCTGCAAAAGAAGCTGGTCAACTGTTGGATGAACTTGTGTCTTCATTGAAACAAGTGGGGCTTACCCTGAACATTGACAAGACGAAGGTGTTGACTACACAGGCGCAACCCCCGGAGAACCTCAGGACACCAAGCGGACTGACCGTACAGGTATTGAGTCCAACTCAATCACACAAATGGCTTGGATGTATGTTGCAAACCCGGAACAGTGGCAACCGCGACGCTGACTTACAAAGTCGCTTGCAAATTCCTCAAATTTACTCATTTTGTTGAGCATGTCGCCGATGATGTTATCTCTTTCATGCTTCGGTCCAGGGATGAACAAAGCACTCCTCATTGAGAAGGTCTCGTCTGGCGGGCATGGATTGGACGAAGCCTTGGCATGAAGTTCTGCATGACTGGAATGCGCGTGTGGTGCAACAAATGGCTCTCCACGGGTACAAATTTTGGTCGGAAAAACATATATCCCAACATTGGAATTTTGCTGGCTACGTGGCTCGGCTTGATCCACGGCGTTGGACGTCACGTATATTGAATTGGATGCCCAAAAACAGGCGGTCAGGACGTGCTTTCTACATTTGGGACTCTCAACTGCAAAATTTTTCACGATGGAAAGGCCTGGGTGATTGGATGGCCGTGGCTTCGGATGGAGGCGTTTGGTCGCATTACTTTCCTGAGTTTGTACAGTTCATGAACATGTGAAATGATTTTGTCCAAGTGCAGGTGCCTGCGCCCTAAAAGGGCTGCCTTCGGACATGCGGGCCAAAAGTCAAAAGTCAAAAAAGTTAATCAGTGTTAACCACTATAAATCACTGTTGACCACCAATTAATCACCAGTTAACCACTATCCACCACTATTAATCATGCACTAACTATCAATTAACCACTGTTAATCAGTGTTAACCATGATAAATCACTATCAACCATAAGTTAACCACCAGTTAACCACTATCCACCACTGTAACCAACCATTAACTATCAATTAACCACTGTTAATCAGTTTTAACTATAATAAATCACTATTAACCATGGTTAACCACTATCAATCCACCACTATCCACCACTATTAACCATCCATTACCCATCCATTAACCACCGTTAGTCAGTGTTCACCACTATAAATCAATTTTAACCACCAGTTAACCACCAGTGAACCACTCATCAACCATTCTTAACAATTCATAGTGGTTATATTTTGTTAACCGCTATCACATATGAATCAACTATTTACCACCAGTTTGCCACCATTAACCACTATCAGCCACTATTAACCATTCCTAGTGTTTGATTCCTCTCGCTTCATATGGCCGCGTCCTGGTGGTGTAACCGCCCACGCCCAGCAACCATGGCCGGTCCAGAGGATATCCTGGAGCGATATCAGCAGCAACCACGGGTGGTTGCGAATGCTGGTGGCTTTGTCAAGCAGGGGACCCTAGGTTTTTAGCGGCTGATACCCTGTGATGATCTAACATGGCTGGCTGGAAAATCTACTACTTATAGCTGATTTCCCAGGGATTCCCTAGAAAAAATGTTGATTTTCCATTGCTAGGTTAGATCACCGGAGTGTAACCAACAAGATAAGATAAGATAAGATAAGATAAGATAAGGTAAGATAAGAAAAGATAAGATAAGACAAGATAAAATAATATAAAATAAGTGGCTAATAACTAATAGTGGCTAACAAAACGATAGTGGCTATAGTGACCAACAATGATAATGACCAACAAAGATAATAGTGGCTAAAAATGGTTTTCAACTAGTGGGTGCTGCCGAATCCTTCCACTCGTGGTTCCTTCCCATTGGAGAGTGGGTACCATTAGTTGGGAAGTACCCACTGTTTTTTTTTAAAACTACTGTGGGATGCTTCGAACAAACGCATGGTGGATAAACAAACACTATATAGTTGATATGAGATATTTCTGGTGGATAATGTGAAGAAACCGATGGCGGATGGAGAGCTAATGGCAACTAGAAACCAATGTTCATAGTCAGCCAAAGCACATCTTGGAAATCTAATCCAACACCGCTGGCTGGATCATCTCGCCATTTTCAAGCCAGTTCGTGTAATTATCACAAGATCATCATGATGCAGCACATGGTAGTCCATGTCATTTCACATCCAATCATCAGTGGCACCAATGACCAATCCACCATTCTGGATGAACATTGGGGCAAAGCGGATATCTACAGCAACTTTGGTAAGGGGTAGGGTTTTCGAGTTAGTTACTAGCCATTCATGATCATTCAGTCTCTTGGAAGTTAGAAGTTCACTGACGGTTTGTGAATTAGCTAGGTACACTTCAAGAGCACCCCTCCAGGAGCCGAAAGGAAGCACTTTAGACAGAAAAACGGTGTGTGGAGTAGCACAATACCCATTATGCCCACCATCAACATTGAAAAGTGCCTGTCAATCCTAGTTCGGAGAATCAATCACCATGATCCGAAGAAACCAAACCTTGTTTCTTTCTGTCTCTTTCTTGCCATGTTTCTCTGGAAGGTTCCATCCAGCCAGTCCCATGCAAAGCCATTCTGCGAGCCTAGGAGTTTCGAGGGTCGCATGAACACATCTGCCTGCAAAAAGAGGTAGTTGGAGAAACCTGGCAGCGACTCTGAGGACGAAATCGTGGAGGGAGGTGGATTGATCAGTGGAGCCAGTGGCCAAACCAACGACCATCATGGGGTCAACGACAGGCCGCCTATCATGAGCCTGGTTGGTGTGGTTGACTGAGTTCATGATGAGTGTCAGTGGCCAATTCATGAGGTCTATGTGGTGAATGCAGTTCCATCTTGTCAACCTCCGTAAGCACAATTTATTTGATCATGCATCAGGCTCGGCCACCCCGTCTCTGATTTCAACTCCGTACAAAGCTGCACCACATTTCGTTCAAAGTAGTCCCCGAGTCTTTTGACCATTAGTTCATCAATTGCCACAAACTAACCATGGTCGAAACGATTCATTAACCATTGATTAACCATTAATTAATAATTCATTTTCATTCGAACTCTTCACCAGGCAATGATGCCACAGTGACATCAGCGGTCGCAAATGTGACAAATCTCTGCCTAGCTGCCACTTCAAACCTCACCAGCCATGACACCGCTTGGGGCTCCCCAAGGCACAGCCGACCGATCACCGGACCCCACACACCACCCAGTAGACCGTGTCTTCATGGCGGTGCCCCACCTTTGTGTCGACGAAGCACCTTGGGGCACAATCATCCCCAGTGGGTGGTTTCATGTTTCACAAAACCTGCCGGTCAAATTGGTGCATGGCAGCGATAGTAGCAACATCGGCATACCTTTGAACCATCAACCACTCAATGCTGGTGTTGTCATCAAGGGTGCCCTTGATCAACTAAATGCATCATGAGACTAAAGTCTCTCCACAAATCTGGCCACAACAATGCGGTTGTTCTCATTTCAAAATCAGGGCATGGAAGATGTACACTCCCAGAGTGGATCCAGAATCCCTGAGCCAAACAACAATCTGGTGCACTCACATCAACCTCAAACATTGAGAATGCCTAACCGACGGCACCTCACTTTTGTAACTATGAAGCAGGCACGCTTCAGGTGTGCCACATCCACAAGGGATCAATGCCTTCTTTAACCAATGTAATCGTCGCGGCTGAATGAACAACCCAACTATATAATTACTTACATGATCCTCAGGCAGAACCAACGACAAATGTTTCATTACATTGCAGTTACATTACATATTGATGTTTTTTTACCGGGGCGGGGCATCCAACGGTTTGCCCATCAGTGTAGAGTCTTTAGATTCTCACCTGATAGCTTGGGCCATGCCTAAAGGCAAGGCTGGGAGCAGTTGACCAGCTGAGAAGCTGGGAATGGCAGGAT
This sequence comes from Symbiodinium kawagutii, assembly GCA_009767595.1. Classification (NCBI taxonomy): domain Eukaryota; class Dinophyceae; order Suessiales; family Symbiodiniaceae; genus Symbiodinium; species Symbiodinium kawagutii. Next base: position 36,032 of record VSDK01026765.1, read on the forward strand.
GGGTCAGTGAACATGTGGTAAATACTCCATGAAAACCCAAACTGGTGGCTATGACTCTCTCTGCTATTCATCGCGACTATTGTTCATTTAAAACAAATGCTACCCCTTGTAAGCATTGGGAAGCCATCTCTTAACTGCTACTTAGAGGTTGTTCTGCTTATGCCTCCCATCCACCACAGGAACACCTACCGCTCATTTGCCCCAGCTGAACCAGGCCTTCGAGTAGCCTCGGAGAGCAAACGAGGTATGGCCATAGTGACTGACTGCTTAGATGACGTGCTTGAAAGCAGACTAATGAAGTATGATATATGGTGGTTTCTCAAAATAGGGGACCCCCCCAAATCATCTAATATTAACCATTCACAGTGATAGATTATCCATGTGGGGGGGCACCCTATTTTGAGAAACACCCATATGTGAAGAAAAATCAGTGCCATCATGTGCGATCAAGGAACAACAATTTTGATAAATTGGTGCAACTGTACTAGCAATCTATAGCGACTTATAAAGCAATACCCAACAGCGATAAATGGTGAACAAAAAACATCGATCAGTCTCTTGGCACCTTTGTCTGCCAGCGACTATCTCTGCATGCATGTATGCACGAAGGAAATTCACATACGTAGCGTCCTGATTGGGCTCAGAGATGCCAATCTTCTCGAAGATTACACCTTTGTATTCAAAGTGTGTTCATGGGCCTGGGAGACCCAGCTCTGAAGAAGCCCTCTTGCGTGGCCCGTTGCACACTTTAAATGATCATGTAATTTACATAGTAATTAATCATATTAATCTTCCATCTCCATCCATCTCCATCCATCTCCATCCATCCCCCAAGATCTTCCACCAATCTGTGTTGCTTGTGGATGGCCATGGCCGGCCTCATGGAAGTTCTCCCCAAGCACTTCCCCAGTGCCGCCCAAGGTGCAAAGGTGCCAGCGTGCACGTCGACGGCACTTCACGTGCGGCACGGGACTGCGCTCAGGGGGAGGACTTACCTGGCACGGGCTCCGTTTCCTCATGGTTTCGCTGTGGTGCGGTCAGGGTTTTCACATGGTTTTCCAGCAAAAACCCTAGGAATCTTGGGGAAATTGGTGTGGGGGTGCCCCCGTAAATGGAAATTATCACGCACATCTTGAAAACCAACTGGTGGCAGTTTCAAGAATCCCTGTGGGCCAAAGAGCACTCGAGATCTGCAAAATCATCGACTGCCGAGTTGCAAATGTCAGTCCTATCCAATAACATCACATAACATCATGGCAAATGCAAAACTATCGAAGTGCATAGCAAAGTACGAGGGCATGCTACATGATACAACGATAGTTCAGGCAGCACATTGACCTGCAACACCACCGTGGGTGCCTTCCAAAGCTGCCACTTCTAGGTTTCCCCACCGCTGCAGTGATGATGTGTGGGAAGTAGGAGCCATACCTCAGTCAAGTGCGGGGAGCCCGAGTCGAAGGGAGCCAATGGTGGCGTAGCTGCAACAAATTGCAACATGTTGTGATTGATGAATGCTGCAACTCAAAATTATATTGTCATTCCATGTCATTCCACTGAACTCCCCACGTACCTCCAACATTTGACAGCGCAATCAGCGAACTAGCTTCGCTTGCGACATGTGCCTCGAACTACCCAAGTTTCTAAAAAAAAAACCTGCATATTCAGAAATATATCCGTATATAAATGTCAGTGACCACCATGCGCATTGCAGTGATCCTTGCACTTTGAAGCTTGACCGCACCATGCGCCACCACGTGGGTGGTGCCATGCGCCACCATTGAGGATCTCACCAGCGAAGGAGCAGCGGCGTGGCACATGGCTTAGGCCTCCAGTCGAAGAGTAGGGTCAGTAGCGTCCCTGGCACGAAAGCGCTGGGCGTAGGGACGATGGCGACATGATCAATGGTGGTTGACTAGCGGTTCATAGTGGTAAAGAATGGGTATGTGTGGGTAATAATGGCTGATAATGATCATTGACTGGTTGGTGGTTGAACCACCCCTATGAAAAATACTAGTCAACCAACCATTTGTTAGTCACTACTAGGGAAAATAAACAAGTTTAAAACCACCAACCAGTCATTGCATGATGATGAAGTGATCATTGTACAGCTGGTTGGACATCATGCTTGCCAAGGGCTGATCATGGGTTATCTCGTTGCATGACTCATGGTTGCCGAGCTGGTGGCAAAAGAAATGGGCCCAAAGAGTACAAAATGTGATGATTGGCAAGTGCGCCCTCCCAGAAACTTGGGGTTAATGAATGGTAGGCGCTTCAATCGATAGCTACTAGAGTGCGCGCTACTCATCCGAAAATTGATCAAAACATATCAAGAACATTCAAGAACTGAATGGCGACGTGCGAGAGGAAAATCACACATTAACCGTTAATTTCCACCACTAATTCTCCACATCTAGTAATTCCTAATCACGAAGCAGTTCCACCGCCGAAGGATCACTAGTATCTCAAACGGTGACGCACAAGAAACTCAAAGAAGGGACTGTCCCCGCAGTGTTTGATCTACCATCTGGTTGCATCACTCCTGGTAGCGCTCCTTGATCCCCTTAGCTCCCCCTTGAAAAGGCTAGAGGGATTCCCCGGGCTCCCAACCGCTCCTTCCCAACCACCAGCGCACCAATGAAGACCTATACCTGGCATCTTTGGCCCTGCTGAATCTTTACAATCCAACACTCCCATACGCTGCTGAGTGTCAACTCTTAAGGTCAATCCTGGAATCAAAACTTGGATTGATCAGATGCGATGAACCCGAACTGCCAACATGGTTCCAACATGGTTCCAACCGCATCCACCTGGCACCACAGCCAATGGCTCCTGAAAAATGCTGGGCTGCTTCCTGCCGCGGAGCTGGAGAATATCCACAAGCCAAGCCTGCACAGGTCACCCGTGGTCACCAAACATCAGGCAGTCAGAATATGGCCTGCTGGGTATGACAGATGTTCAGCCCTTCTAGTCTCCAGCATCCCTTTGAAATCTATTCTCAACCGCCCAGCCATCTCAACCGCCCAGCTCATCGGCTAGCAGCTTCATTCGGTGGAACCTATATGTGACAAATGTCTGGACCTGGTCCACTGGTCTCAAGTTCTATCCTGCCCAGCGTCAGCCGATCCGTCTGGCGGTGTCGCGACTGCCTTCATCGCCCACATCGAAGAACACTTCGGGCACCTCTGACCTGGTGATCTGTTTGGGACGTGTCGATGTTGATTGAGGAGGTAAACACATTGGGTTTCTCAAACCCCAAAAATGGTCCATCGGTTTATTGCTAGAAATAAAAACATATCGGAAGATTCGAGGGTACCCCATGCCAAGAAACCACCAAAATACTCCATGTAAAGCTGGCAAAAGTGTCACCCAAAGCAATTTGCAATATGCATCGACATTAGCGCGTGCAGTACGTATATCATCTATTGTCTTTGTTTCTCCATCAAACCCCCCGTCCTGCCAATCACCCCACCACGCCAACCATGAAGCGAGCTAACACCAACCAAGCAAGCAACTGGGCCTGGGCACCGTTGTGGGAGGCTGCTTCCTCATGACCTCAGTGGCATCTGGGAGATCCTGTTCCACGATGGCCCCTGGCCCCTGCGATTGGAATTTGTACGCCCCATGCCATCATGCTGCAGCTCAAACGCCTTTTCTGTTTGAGTAATTGATCTTGGATCCCTGTCCTTTCTGTTGAGAGCAGTTGCAACTGTCAACATTTTTTCAGCACTTCGTCTCAAGTTATTGATCACACTTCACCAGGGTTGGCACCTTTCTAGCGATATCATCAGCATTTGTCGTAGTGATTCTATGAATCCACTATTCCCTAGCATCAGAACCGTCCAGTGGAAAACGGCGTGGTGGAGGGGTGAGTTAAACAAAAAACAATCAGCAATCAAATAACATCACTGAAACGGCAATCCTGTCATAACTTGACATCAGCCAAAAACATATTTTGAGCCGGCACAGCTATATAGTATAGCAAAGCTGTACTATCTTTTTCCCCTTTGGCTGGAACCATGCACCATCTTCGCCTGATAGTGTAATGACAGCATCGATGAATCAACCCGCCAGTTTGCTGTTCACATCAAGTGCTGAACACCTACCCAAAGGCCAGTTATGGCCAGTTACATTAAGCGATATGGGAACATCCAACGGGGCCTGTCTTTTCTGGGGCGAAGATAGATTTTTTCTCCCCGCCCCCTTTTACCAGATTTGTTCACTACCAGGCGGAAGGCGCAGGAATGAATCCTAGGGGGCCGCGGGGTTCCTTCCTCAGCCCTTTTTCACTGCAACTCGTAACTCGTTCGGTGGCATCTAAGCCTAAGCTTCGGCCTGGCCCTGGATTCGCTTGCGAACTGTGCCAAAGACCTTACGAAAAAAGCTGGTCAATGGCTGTAAGATCGACAACAGGACCGTCGAAGTTAGAAGGCATCCAATGCCTGCCCCAGCCATTGCCACACACCAAGCAGGCATCGCCGAGATTGCCGACCTGAGATCGACAAGGTGGGCCCCGAAGCAGCTATATAGTTGGTTTCTAACTCAGGTAACTACCAGTTATGGTAGATATGACTAGGGGGGCCCACCTTGTATAATGTTTCATGCAGTTGAGCTCTGAGGGAAAGTAGCACTTCGCCCAGCGCATTGCAATACGATCGGCCAGTAATGGTAGTTTTTTGCCCCAGCAATGGTAGTTGCAACCAACAATCATAAACATGTCAACATTCATCATGAGGGCTGGCAGCTGAATAACCCTGAAAACTAAAACACTTCTGAGATCCAAAACTGGCTGGTTCCTGGGTGTTCCCAGTGAGTGAGCTTGACCCATCTCCATCCCACATCATAACATAGCCTATTGAATGTTGGTTGCATGAACTCACAGTGATCCCTGCCGTCTACTTTGTGACCCTGGTTCCTCCAATGGACTCTACCAAAGAGAAGTCCCCTTCACCTTTCTCAAGTGCTTCAATACACGGCTAGCAAGCACTACTCTTAGGGTTCTGTGAGACTCAAATCCCACCAAAGGAAGATCAAGTACATGATCCAAAAACGGATGGTTATAGGCTTGGACCACTATGAATCAACTATTCACCACTCTGTCTCTCTCATCTTTAGTGATCCATTGGCTACTAATGATTAATCACCATTGCTAACATAATAGTGGTTAATAAATTAATCAATGACCACATCTCTCTCCACCTATTAGCCACCAATTGATCAAGACTATTCACCGCCGCAATGAATCACTATTGACAATGGTCATGAGTCATTGGTCACTAACAGTTATTCGCAATTATTAGCCACAAACAAAAATAATCATCATTCTATCATTGTTGACCATTATTCACCATCTTTGCCAATCATTATAGATTAAGTAATCACCAGTATAGTCAATATTTGTGTCCATTAGCCACAACTCATCCCCAGATTTCCCAAGAGGGGAAGGTTGTCCTTCCCATCACTGCATCAGGACACAAAGGTGCCATGGCGGGAACGTGGGAACGCCATGCCCTCGTTCTTGTCGCAGCTAGCATGGGAAAGTTCTGCCGTGCCCACGAAACGACCTTGGAAAGTTGAAAAATCCACCCTGGCACCCCTGTGAATTGCAGTGAGTTGCATGAATTTCAGTGACTTGCATAGGTCCAGTACTGCAAACGTTTTGAGTGACATTTTGGGAGGAAAATTGACACTGGGAATGTGGGGTTCATGGATGTTCATTGCCAAGTGATGGTTGATCTTGACAAGTGCCGACCCCTATTGTGAAAGTTTTCAACTAGAAATGCAATGATCGAAATTAATGGATTTCTAGTTCGTGACAATTCCTGTTTTCTGGCAAGTCTTGGCCTAATTTTCATTTTTCGGCCCGGGCTTTCCCCTAGGGATTTGCCCTGGGCAAATTTTCATGAAAACCCAATCCATGTCTGGAAATAGCTTCCACCAGCCATGGCTAAACAAAATCCAATTGGTGCCTTTCGGGAGCTTCCCTGGACACTACTGGGGTGAACAGCTGCTCACTATGACCATGGAACCCATCACAGTAGTCCGGTCCAGCCATCCCAAAGACCTTGGGCCAAGCCGCAAAGTACACCAGCAGAAATACCTCCAAGCAACGAGCACGATCCACCCTGCGCAGCGATTCACGAAGAGCTTTAAATGATCGAACCGCGCGTCCTCGTGGCGATGAGGCGACTCTTTGAGCAGAGTTCGAGCGGGCAACACTTCCAAAGGGAAACATGATTCGAACACTTGGACCCTACAGAGGACAGAATGTTTTAAAGGAACCCGAGGAAACATGAGAAAACCAATGTGATTAGACAGGACTCAGATGGACTCAGGAGCTTCCTTTAATATCGGGTACCGCCAGCATCATGGCATCTGTGCCGACTCATGCATCTCAGTGCACCTGTGTGGACCAGATTTCACCAAGGGGCCAAGGCGTTTCAATCGCAACGTGTCTTTCAAGGTGACTGCAAGGCCCATAAATACCAACGCAAAAAGACCCCCAGTGGCTGCTAAACCTGCCGGTGCGGACACCATTGCAAGGTGGCAGAGGAAATTTGTGGCCATCCCACCCGTGATGTAGAACAAGCACAAGGCCAACGGTCCAGAATCAAGTTCAACGGCACGGCCGAACAACACCAGCAACAGCATGGCAGAGCTAAGTGTTGGCAAATTTGGTAACAGGAATGTAGACAGCACAGCTTGTGGCCAAGCAATTCTCGGCGCGGTCGCGGAAAAGTGGCAGAGGTCACCATATCCAGAATGATGCCCAAGCCAGGCAAGTAACACACAAAGTACCAACCTGAATAGGCAACTTGACATGGCAGCCAAACAGTTCTGATGTGCTAAAGTGATGACTCTCCAGGAAACAAGAATCTTGGCTGTCGACCGAATTGTCAGGCGATAGCAGCCTTGCACCCGTTTGGAAGCATGTTTGCCTAGGCCTGTCTGGGGTAATGTTGTAAGCACAATAGTAAAACGCTTGCAATAGCCGCAATTATTTTCCAGATCTGGATTTTTTTTGCCCTTGCTAAATTTAAATTAGCCCTTATTGATTTTTAATTACAGAATGTCAACTTGCTCCAGAGCAGTTGCAATAATAGGGTAGCATTCACAATAGCTGCAAATAATTTCCAGAAAATTCCAAAATTATGAGATTTCCCCTTACTGATTGTTAATAGGGCTAATTCAAATTTAGTATGATGCCATCAGAAGCCATCGGAAAGAAAGGAAAGAAAGAAAGGAAAGAAAGAAAGGAAAGAAAGAAAGGAAAGAAGCAACAGCCCAAGCTGGGTAGGCTAGCAGTTTGCAGTTCGCATTCCAACCGATCCAAAGGTACTTCCATGTCCTCGTATGTCCTCGTCATGTTCAACCTCACGTCGCGCTACTGATGTGACTGATGCGCAAAACAACCCCCTCGCCCAATTTGAGAATCCAGGTACGCCATGGTGCCAGCCACGGGCGGATTTTCGTCAGCATCACTGGCCAGCCAATTCAAAGACTCATCCAGCTTCTGGCGAGCGACCTTCCTGGCGCTTTGGAAACCTGAGGCCGAACCCCAAGGCTCTGGGCACTGAGGGGCGGCTGCCAGTAACTGAAACATCAGCCACTTGATCCTCATCACTGGAGTGTTTAGTTGGGAAGTTGCACGGGCTCGGGATAGGATTGTCACTCCAGAACATCAGGTGCTGGCCAATCTTTCTGGGAACACGCGCCATGACGGGATGGTTGGCATTCCCGGGTGCATTCAGACTACTGATCGGTGTCCAAACCAAATGGTAGGAGGGTCGTTTTTTCCAACACCAGCACATGATTCAATCAGCATCAATCAGCATGATGATCTTTGCGCAGGACTTGAGACTCTGCGATGATCATTGGGGGCACCTCTCGTGCTAAGGTCCTTTTCCACCCGTCATGTTGCTCTCAAACCATCTGACCTAAAGGAAGGAGCTAGGATTGGAGGCTGCAGTCGTTGCGCCATTGCGACGAGGGCACTTTGCAGCCCGGAAAACACAAATGAGAGCATCGACTTTGACTCTTCAGCTTTTTCAGGACTCACCTCATAGCAGGGACAGCCTAAAAAGATGCAAACAACACGTGCCCCTAGCCTGCACCCTGCAAGAACATGAATGCTAGGTGATGAATGGTTCGATTATGTGATGTATTGTGATGTTATATGCGATAATTGCAGGTGCACATGGGAAGTATGCAATAAATTAATAAAACACACAATTGCACACGTTCGGATTAAACAGCACACAATGCTGCTCACACATGCGCAAAGTCGTAAAGCCCTTAGCAGTTCGTTCAGACCATCCCTCTACAACAGGCTGCAGGCGTCCTACTGCTCATGCTGGACTGGAACCTTGGAGCTATTGATTTTTCAAAAGGATTCATTCACACATCAAAAGGCAATTCCCTACACACTGCGAACGACCATAAATGACCACCATGAACCATCACTGGTAACTTTTGATCATTTGGTTTCATGCTTACATAATATCTCTTGGTAGTAGCGGTTACTTGGAGGTTGATCGTGGGCAATAGCTATGCTTCATCGGTTTTTCTGGTCCGTAGCCGCGGTTTACATAATTGATAATAGTTGCTCGTTACATAGCCATCCTTGAGTAGATAGAATATCCAGCATGTTGACTTCTCGAGTCCTGCCGGGGAAAGCCTAATCACACATATTTATAATATTGCGCATGCTTGGATGCACAAGGGACAAAAACATAACGATAATGACGAACACCAGGCTGAACTATATATAAGTATTTTCCACGACCCAGCCGTTGACCACAGCTTGCGAGTCGCAATGTCAGCCGCAGTGTCTGCCACCTGTGCCAGCGACTTGGCACTGGAGGGGCCCAACGATGGCTGATGGCCAACGATGATTTAAACATGATGCTTCATGATGCTTCGAATGATGCTTAATGATGGCTAAGCAAGATTGTTTTTTGAATTCGCTGGTTGCAAAGGTTGGGTTTCTCATCACTGGCCCTGGGGAAGCAAAAACCAAACGGCTGAACATCGTAGAACGTTGTTGATTCAATATGATTCAATCGGGTCAATTACTGTATGTATGTGGTCACTTTCCTCCTGTGCCAAGAAGAAAAGATATGTCCAGTGTTGGACAGTGCATTTGATAAGCGAAGTCCATGGTAGTTTCTGTTCCGGGATTACTCATCGCATCTATCTTTGAATCTGCTTGCATACATGTGTAGGAAACAAATGGAAGAGAGAGAGAGAGAGAGATAGAGAGAAAGAAAGGGAGGAAAGGAGAGAACAAATGTTCTTACTTAAGTCATTAAGCAATTCCCTGTTCAACATTATTTTGCATTGTTCAGCCTTTACATGCATTTGTCTCCCTCAATGGGCACATAGTGGATCTTGCCAGCCTCCTAGGCCAAGGGCTCGGATGCAGGTTACCATACCCTGCCTCGATCTACACGACATATCTACACTAATTACAGACTCACAGCGGCAAAATCATGCAAAATCTATACCTTCACCCTTCACTCCAGACTTGGGTTTCAGAATTTCAGCCACCAAAAACACTTAAACATACTTAAACCAAGCATAGCCAACCAGTTCACTCCCATGAGACTCTTCAAACAGCGAAGCTATCGATACCTCGTGGCCCAGCCAGCCCCACAAGGCGACATCCTCCGCGATCCTCCGACCGGCCAAGGCCCGGCCTTCAAAGCAGTGTCCAATTGCGACTCCTGGGACTGCAGCCAGCCATCCACGGCATCCACCACCTGGTCGCCTCGCTTCTTGAGATCCAGCGGAGAGCTCTGGCCATCTCCCAAGCGCTTCCAAACCTCAGCCAGGGGACATAACAAGCGAAGGCCAACCATGGGGTCAGTAATATGGTGATTGATATGGGTGCTCACCAAAAAAAAACAACCCACCAATCAAGTTCAATCAACTCGATATATATATATATATATATATATTATAGTTGAATATATATATATATACTTTTGTTTTTAGCCTTTTTGAAAAAAAATAAAAGCACATCTTGTATTGATATTGATGAATCTGCAACTGTATCTGACTGCTGTGACGGCCTGTGATTCCCAAAAAACTCCTGATGACCATCCTTCAAGTATCGCTCAAACCATAGCTCGAATAACATGTCATGCGTGTGTGTGCCTTGTTGCCTACCGCCTAACTGTTCAATCGGCCCGAATTTAAATAACTTCGAGGATCACTGCCAATCAAAAACAGAGTAAATAGCTGCGAAACGTTGCCGAATAAGAAAACGCCCGAAGCTATATCAATGCTGTATTTTTGTCTCCAGGTATAAATTGATATTGATCGGCTTTCATGTAAAACAATGCATGCCTATCTTGCTTGAAGATTCCGGATATTGAAAATGACATGATTCACGAAAGAGTCAATAAACCAAAACTAGCCCTGGTGATTTACCATCAATATCTCTCTCTCTCTCTCTCTTTTATTGACATTATTCTGGAATTACGCTACCATCATTCTCCGCCACCAATCTTTGTCCCCTTCAGCGACGCCCAGGTACCATCCAAGGCAAGAACGCAATCAGAAAAGCTAGCACCACACTCTCCCGCAGCTGCCGTGAAGACATGGACGTGGAAAGCACCACGTTCCTCGCTGCGTCGACGCTTGAAAATGGTCGATGAACAGTTTTCCAATGGTCATCATTAAGCATCATTATGCATCATCAAATAATCATGATGAGTGTATCTATACTGAAAATTCCAGGATAATCTCTGAGAATGATTAATGATGGCGATTAACATATAAACAGAACATGTTTTTGCTTTAGTCATGGTTGATGTCTAATGGCATGTACCGATGAGTGATTCAGTTCCCCACTTGATTGCTGTCTCCCTCTCTCTTTGGCCGGCTATCTCTGCTCAAGTTGTTGATGGTTGCAGGTTGTCGTCAAATGATTTCATTTACTACCACTTGGTTAGGCCACTCCTATTAGCTCCTTGGTTCCCCCAGTAGAAGGGTATAGGGATACCCCTGGCTCCTTAGCCCCCTCCCAACCAACAACCAAATTTATGGACACACCTGATGGCCCGATCCAACGAACATCAAATAGCTGCTTCAATGCTTTTTGTCATGTGCCACATGCATATGGTCGCATGGGCAGCTGAAACAAAAAGAGCGTGGGAGGTGTTGGAGGAAATCTTGCCTGGCCAGCCTTCCTCCTAGCAGTCACACAGTATACATCTGCTGTATCTAGTTGTCTCCAACCAGGATATGTTTCGTGTATGTTGGTGCCGCCTTGGGCGCCTTGGGGCCCAACATCCCAACATACTAAGCCATACCGTACTAAGCCTTACCAAGCATCCAGTCTCACAACGAACCAGGATGATCTCCAAGAGTTAAATGATGTACAAAAGGACCACAATGGGCCACATGTTGACCAAATAACATGATAAATTAGTCTATATAGGTGTCATGACGCTCCACGAAAAAGCAGATTATGATGCCATCGACTGCTGGACGGCAAGGCAAAAACAGTATGGACCACATGTTCAGTCCAACTTCGGTTGTTGGTTTTCTGTCAAACGGTTGGTTCCGAAGTGATGTGCCCAGGACACACCAGGCGCTACACGAGAAGCGTGCCACGCACCACTGCGTGCATATCACACCCTCCCCTGCATTGCCGTACCACTTGAAATTGACCAGTCACAACATGTCACAACTAGTATAACTAGTCACAACAAAATAGTCACCAAAATCAACATAGATCAACATAAATCAACATAGATGAAACAAAAAAAACTACTCACTCGACAACCAACCACCCCAGCAAGCAACCTTTCTGGGCGCAGCTGGCGGCCCAGCCACAGGAACAAAAACTGCCCCAGAATGAGCGATCTGAAGAATCTCCAGCGGTTGGTCCACAGACTGATGGTCGTGCAGCCCGGCAGGGGTTGACCGTGGTTCACGGACCTGGTCGTCACTGGTTGCTTGGGGCTCATCCAGGCTCATCCAGGGTGTGGATTTCCAGGGTTGCCACTGTGAAGAGCTAGAAATGGATAAACAATAGCGATTTTTGCACCTATATTGATTGAGATTGTCCATGAAATGGAAAAACCCTCCTGAGATACCAAGCTGTCTTGCGGTGATGCACTTTCTACTTGAAGAAAAGGTCTGACACCATCTCTGCACCAATTGCATCAATGGTCGAATATGGCGATGTTGATTCTGCGCAGGCTGAAGTGTTCAGGAGACTGATGCATATGACATGCTTCACATACCGATGACAATCAATGAAGTGAACATGCTGAAGAAAAAAAACTGAAAACATCTGAAATCACAAACAAAAAAGGACAAACATCTTGCCGTAAGCAAATTTGAAGATTACGAGATGCAGAACACGCGGCCAGTAGCAATGTACAGAATGAACAGGCTGCCAGTGGTGACAAGGTGCGATGCCCCTCCAAATAGATCAACTTTAGCAAAGGATGCCACAATGGGCACAACAAACATGGCCAAAACCTGCTTCTGCGGAAAAAACACAAGGTCAAAGGCATGGCTCAGAAGGGGACCCGCTTTCAGGTACATGTGAAAGCACCCGATTTAAATTGTCAACTTCCGGGGAATTTTCAACTAGAACGAAATATAAGCAAACATCTGAGAACATGCTAAATTTGTTGAATGGTGGCAGGGATCCGCCTATGGTACTGCAACTCCACCATCTAGAATCCTTTTTGGTAGTTTAGCCTGGCTTCGCTTCTGCCATTGAATGGCTCCATAAATAGCCATCCCCCCGTGCAATCGTCATGCCTTCGCTTACTCCACCCTTGATCTGGTTTTTGGGTGGCTCGCTGCCCCACCAAGTGACCCTTGCTGGGCACACCTGGTATAATTGGGGAACCTTCCCATGCGTACCAAGTGCCACCTCATTCAACATGACCATGAGGAGAAAATTGCACAAGGCTGGCTTTATCACCGCCCCTTGCTGTCACAGACGTTGGAAACCTGTGTAAAAAATCGATTTTGGGCAAAGTCATTTGTGATAGGAACAGCCACTAGACCTGATGACAAGTTTGAAGGCTGCTTCCTGACCAGCCCAAAGCACAACCATTGCGTCAAGAGGCATAGGCACTCAACACCACGAGGCCGCTCATGGTTCCCTCCACGGCTCGACCCAGCAACATGGTCATGAGGAGGGCGGATGCAAATTGAGAATCGCTGGCGAACGCCACACTGGACTGTAGAACCCGGCAAGTGGTTGTAGGAACCGCCAAGCTCTGGCGGATAGCTTTCAGATAAGGAAGAAAGAAGTGCTTTGTGGACAGCACCGCGGTCATCAGCGTCATCACGAGTATTGCAGTAGTCCAGGGCGTCTTGGGATATCGACTCCCGGACGGATACAACGCAACAACGGCTTTCCTTCTGCTTTGGTCGCGAAGAAGCACATGCACTTTTGCAGTGTATGGCTGCCACTGGTGCGGAACCGCGCACCTTTCATTGAAAAAAGCGAAACTACGATGTCCGAATCGGACCCATGGCAAAGCACATAGCGCGGCCACTATGAACCTCTGCCTTTTGCAAAGGTTCATTGTGAACAAGGATGAGGGTTCGGAGCAATCTTTAAAACCTTGCTCTCGGGACTTCAGCAAAGAAAATCAGCATGTCCAAAAGTGGAGTCGCACGCAATATAAGGACCATCTCAAATGTCTTCAACAGTACACTGACACTCTATAAATTACAAACATGCCCCTTTCGTTCCTGGATTCTTGCTCAGGCAGACTGTCAATTTGCCATACGACCAAACAAAATATACTTCATCCAAATGTGTACGCAGGAAGCAACTCAACAGCATGGAAAATTCCATGGTTACTAAGGACGCAGATTTATTCAAACTGGACCCAACATGTGAGGATAAGAATTGATAAGAATGGCAACATGAAGGTGTCACGGAATGGGTAAGCACAATCCAATCCAATCTTGTGGCCATTCATCGCCAGGCGACTAGAAATGTTTCAAAGGATAGATTTCCACCTGAAGAGTCACACACCGCAAACAATCTCCGCCGCATCAATCACAACAATTTCCTAATTTTTGGCAGCCTTGGCTGTATAACACCACGATGTATCACCACAGTACCGCATCGTTGTTCGCTGAAACATACAGATCATACAGAACGAAAAAAGGAAAACCAATAATCATCAATAATCACTATCCAAAAAGGCATTCCAACAATTACAAAGGAAAAACAAAAAACAAGGTACTGTTGGAAGGCCATGGTCAAGTGAGTACCAAATAGTTACTATCAAAAAGTTTGCCAGGTGCTTTCTTATGCTATTGGAATGCTGTGGGTCTCACGCTCGCTTTGCGCAGGGAATCACCCCATCTTGCTCCAGCTGTCACTGGCACAGTTGGAATTGAATGAGATCATCCGCTATAGCCATTTTTTGGGGGGGTTCTTCAGCCGTAAGGACCCCCAAAGCTATGGCTGGCTTATTCCTAGCAGTGCCAATGAATAATTAACAATATAGGATGACAAGTACGAATAAGAAATATCGGATGATCACTGGGGGTACCCCAAACTGACTTGAGAAACCACTCCACAGATCCATGGTGATCCCAGCAGGTGCGCCAAGTTGCATGGCACGTTGTCACCTGCAACGCCAGCCTGGGCGCGAAGCAACGGTGGCACTGACCACCTGTGACTCACTAAGCCCGAGGGATGCCTACAGTCGTCGCACTGATTGCTGTAAGGGGCAACCTGGGGCTTTACAAATGAAAGTCATGACGTGAAATTTGGAGTTTGAAGATTGGCAGTGGAAATGGGTGCTGCAACGCAGCACATGTTACAGCATGGACATGTGGCAAGCCTCAAAACCTGATCCTATCTGATCCTCCAATAAGGACATGGAAGGTCCATTGAAAGAATTCCCACTGGGACAAACCCAGCAAACCAGCAGCTGCAACCCTTGAAACCATCCATGTGAGACGGCTCCATGGGCCCAGTGCCGCCAAAGCTCATCCACAGTACCCAGGACATTCGGCTTGCTCCTCATGAAAGCAACGACTCACTTTCAAGTCGTGAAGGACCTGCACCTCAGGCTGAAGGGTTGACCCCAGGATTTGTCCCAAGATACAGGATTGGTTTAGCAGTGAAACCTGGTCCAATAGCCCAAGTCTGGCCCAAGTCCATTTAGGGAAAACATGATTTACTGAGAAAATGCATTTGTGTGTCACATGTGAGGCAAAACGAAACGAATGACTCATTCAATGTGCATGCCCGAACTGCAGATCAAGGTGAGTATCAGCCATCCCAAGTAAATAACCAACATCGAAAAGGGTCCCAATCAATGTAGCCTTCAGTTCAAAAAAAGCAAACATGCATGCATCCTTGTTCGGAGCAACGTCCAGCATCAACAGCCAAAAGACTGCGAGCAAACAAAAATCCATGCAAGGATGCTATGCTGCGAGAGCACTGGTACACACCCAAAAGGTCACCAAAACATGCACAACTCAGAAGTACTTCCAATCAGCTACGGCTTCATAGTGAATGATCAAAACCGCCATTCCGACCACCATACAAGCAAGTTTCAACCCATACCAACCACCATACAAGCATCACCAGCATCGTTCCTGGTTCCAACCCCTGCCCCTTTCAGCCAGGCGCTGCAAACACGCCGTGCCGAACGGTGGCCGGCTGAGCCCGAGAGCCATAAGCAGCGAGCAAATGAACGTGGAAAACGTTGGATAACGATGATGCCTATGGTGCTGCAAAGCCTGGATATACTATGCCCATTCACGATTCAGGAATTCCGTGCAAAATGAATCCACATAGAGGTGTCTGTCCAGAGCGACAACTGACAACTGGCTGCGATTTCATTAAGAGCAGCATCCCCCCGAAAAGAATAAATGTGAGGTTGTTCAACCATTCGTCAATGCCAAAGCTCCGCACAAAGTTGGACTGTTGATACGACCGAATCACTTTCAATGTCCGATGTCTCATGCAAGGTAGTAGAGGTGTGTCAGGAGAGTGCCGTTCCAGGGAAACTTGGGCTGTGAAGGATGACCGTGGGAAGAACTCCATACGACAAAATCGAAGTCTCAGAATTCAATTCTGTCGTGGATATGATGCTTTTGAGTCTTTCAACTTTTAACCCATTCTTACCCAATCTTTGCCATCATCTATTTAGCTTCAACCTCCTCAACAAATAGAGGTATAGGTTTTTAGGCAATTACTTTGGATAGGGTTGGGTTGAGGTAATATTGGACTATCCCATTTACCCCCCCTCTCAAACGAATCATATCTAGATCAAAAAACCAACTAAGGCCCGTGCCCCAAGCTGTCTCAATCACCAATTTTCCAGCACTAACCACGAGAAAACACCTTCCCCCAGAATTCGCAGCAGCTGCGCATCGTTGAACCCCTTTGGCAACAAAGATCCCGCAGGTTCCATCGTTGCGATTGCGGGCACGCGAAGCACGCAGCTCCTGCGGCCAAACCGCCGCTTAGGTGAATGGTCTCTCTGCGCGATATCGGCGTTTAAGCGAAACCAAATTCCAAGCCCTCTCCCTGATGTCGCAAATCGCCGAGCACAGACTCAGCAATCGCAGAGTGATTGCCCAGCAGCTACTGAATCTATTTACAGAAAGATGGGTTTGTTCGTGGTGGTACATACTAACCATCCAATACTTACTATTCATTCTGAATACGGAAACCGTTTTGGGGTTCCACTCTTGGACAAACCCATATTGTCTACTTTACCTGAATAAGCAAAGCAAACATCGGTAAACTGTAAAGTCATGTCAGATTTCTCTCTGTAATCAATCGGGTAAGCGGTTATAACCCCTACTGGCATGAAAAATATTCGTTAACGAACCAACTATTTGCTAGTACATTGGGGAAAAAACTGAAACCACCAACCCTGGTAACAACATCATGGTTTATGGTTGTTAGCACTGGCATGGGCATAAACATAAACTGGTTCTGTTTAATAAGATCGTCTATACTTGTTCTTATAAATGTGCCTTATTGACATAAACGGCTCTTAAGAACCATTAAACGTACATGCTTAATATTGGGGTATGTTTATGCCCAGATTCTTGTCTTACTCCCATGGACCCAATCCCTTCGACGCTCAGCAGGCTGAAGCCTCAAAGGGTCGACCGTCTTTTGGCCTAGCAGCGCGGTACTCAGTGACTGACCTATCTAAATTGACGCGTGACAATCAAGTGAAATGAATGGCTGCTAAAATGGATAGTTACTGACGATCAACCTTTTTCAAGTCAGGTTTGCCAAGAGCAAAGAATAGTACTGCAGCTGAAATGGATGGTTGCAATAAAATAAAAGTAAGAGTATTGTTGTGACTAAAATGGTTGGTTACCAATGCGGGCTCCAAGTATTGCAAACATCCAGTGGTTGGGGCAGCAACCACCCGACCGTAGCTCGATGCCCTCCTTCAGTGATCAACCGTTGCAAAAAGCTTAGTCCCACCAATCATGGCTATCAACTACGGTTCAGCCATGGGAAATACCAAGGTAGGTACTGGTATTATTCATTGCCACACTGTTTGGGGTTGGATCATTGGTGACAAGCACCGGTGACCTCTTTGGACCACCCCTAGAGCTAGATTTGCTGGGCTTCCAACTGCAAAATTCCCCCTTCCTGCAGTGCTCACCACGAGAAATTGACATTTGAATCATGACCATCAACTAATTACTATGTTTATCAACTAGTCAATCGTGTAGTTGTTCAAGGTAACTACCAAGATGTAATCATGGACCATTTTCTCGGAATCATTGGCTCTCTCATGCAGGCACCGTTGCATCCACAATGCAGTACCCAAACATGTCGTCAAGAGACAAAGGCTGAACACCAAAAACCGCTATGTAAACATGTTCCAAGCAAAAGCCAATTCTGAAAAAGTCCCTTCCCCTACTGCTGACCCCCCACAATCTTAAAAAATTCTCTTCATTTTGTTTTTTTGGTTGCCACAATTGTTTCATTAATGGCCACCTTGAACAATTAGTATTCAAAGGACCATTTTTCAGTACGGTTTTCCCCCCTTATAATCGAAAGTAGGTTACCTCTTGGCATTTGTAATTAGGGGTCTTAAATTCAAAATTTAGGATTTGCTTGCCGGAGTTGTTTGTGTTTCCATCAAAATTTTGGATCAACAAAAGGAACCGCTGCGGAATCATAGTTATATTAAGGTTCTAAATTCAATATTAGGGTGTTGACCGTGACCCCCTAATACAAGTACCCCCTGATAGAAAAATGCCCTGGGTGTTTTGTATTTGGGGGGGGGGGGCGGCGGTTTGACTACCAGGGAGAAGAGAATACTGTAACTACGACACATTATGGTGTTGCTGAATGCGCCTGACACACGTAGGGACCCACATGGACCCACATTGACCTCCAAACATCAAAGCGTGAAACATGTCCGAAACATAGTAGGTTCCAACCCTTGAAAATTCAGCTTGTGAACCTGAAGTCAGCTCGTATGACCGTTGCAGCGATGACCACATGATGGCAAGAACCACTGCCGACTCAACCTACCTGCCAAGGATGCTGACTTCCCTGTTGAAACAGGTCGTCTTTGGCTATAGCTTCGGGGTAAGGCGGATATACCTTCGGTTGTTGGCAATTGCCCGCCGTTATCACTTTCCCATGTTCGATGATCGTCAAATTAATTATCAAGTATCAACCATAATCATGAACATGACTAACTTTTGCTCGGGCATCCAAAGGGTTTGCCCTAATCGTATCCCATGCTTTGCAACAGGATAATGAAAATGACTAATGGGGAGCTAGCGTCCGTGTTGTTTATTGTCAACATGTTAAACAGTACACGCCTTTATGTGCTATGTAACCACCACACGCCTTTTGTTCAGGTGATTACCAAGCGGCACACAACATTAAGTATTTTCTCTTGAGTTATTGACCCTTCTAAATGTACCGTCATGAAAAGCGGGTCATGAACTTGAGTCATGAACCATCATTCATCTTTATTATGAACCCTTATTAAGCACTGGTTCAACTGGTTCTGCACCATTCTTAATTTTTACCTATGTGCTATGAACCGAAGTAGCCAATAATTATCAGCCTGCGATCGAATTATAGGTCCGAACTGCTTATCAACCAGGCATGAACCATAAGTTCTTACTTGCTTTTTTACTAATTATCTGCCACAAAGTGTCGCCTTTGACTACCAGAGATTCATTTATTTGCCAGCAATGCGAACAGTATCAGCCACTCTCTCTCTCTCTCCATCGCTTTCAGGTCACCCTGTCCCAGCCGGGCTGGGAAGCGAGACGAAAGCAAGCACAATTGGCTTGCCTCCACAATTGCTAACCAAACAACCAACAGGATGTTAGTGAAACTCAACATGTCGCTGAAGGCCAGCGTCTGTATGGCAAACAGGCATCAAATCTATACAAACGGGAACTAGAATCAAATGGGAGACATCGCTGCGTGAATTGTAGCCAAAGCCTGTAGCACGGCGTTCGGATCAGATTTTTGGCAAGTCGAAGAGAATAGCCCAAACATGATACTAGCTTGGCGTCAAGGGGAACCATAATCAAGGCTGAAAGGCATGCACCACCCGGTTGGGTCTCGTAGCTACAGGCTTGGACCAGAATGGCTTGAGCCACTGATACTAGCATCAGGTTTTTGTAATCAGCGGCATTGGCCGCCATTAGCTTAGTCAATTGTCCGCGAGCTATTGACATCAATTAGCATCCGTTGACATCAAACAACATCAATTACAATCTATCAACATCTATTACCATGGACCATGTTCTAACATCTTTGAACTGATTAATCTATGAGCTTTATGAAGTTAGACATTGACCTTTAATTCTCAGCCACGAACCTCGGATAGACCTTCCTGATTCACAGGTGTTCCCTCTGGCGCCTCCGAAGGGACTTTGACGCTCACGACCTCCACGCAGTGATGGCGCGGATCAGATCTGCTGCTGGTTAAGAGCTGGATCTGCCAACGGTAACGAATGGTTACTAGTTAATGGTTGCTGGTTACTAATGGTTGCTAATTACTATGTTTACGTAACGGTAACTAACGGTCACCAATGGATACTAATTGCTGTGGTTACTCTAACTAATGGTTACTATGGTTGATGTTAATTTCTATAATCACTAATGGTTACTCATGGTTATGGTTATCTATATGGCAATAGTTTTATGGTTAGTAGCTTCTGCTTAACCGTTGGTTTTTAATGCTTTGTGGTTGATGGTTATCAGTCCAGTTCATAGTTCATGGATAATTAATTGTTTCTGATATTTTATGGTTCTCTGTAGGATCGTTATTAGTCAATGGTTGATTTTAAGGATATGAAAAGTTCCTAGTGGATCCGTTACTAATGTGTTCTCACTGAGAATTCTTAATTAATTTACTTCGTCAAGCAACATGAGCCCGGTGAGAAAAATACATGGGTGTATTTGTAAGGTGGTACCCCCCAGAGTAATCGTTGTTGGAAAACCCAATCCACAACAACCCAGGGGAAAATTGCTTCATGGGCATGGGTCAAGCCTAAGACATGGGCAATGAATTCATCTGGGGTCATCCACATCAGGAAATGAAATGGCACATTAATTTCCGTCGTGATCCTCGGGGGGGAGCCAATGAGGGAACCAATGCTTTTCTAGGCACCCTTGTAATTAGTTGCAGGCAGAGCGACTCCACTCAAGCTTTGTAGGGAGGTGCACGTATGTTTTTGACATTACCTTCAATCGATTCCTGCTCAGTCTGTCACACCCAATGGCATTTTGCAAAGGACAGAGGAGCTTTCACACACATAGGGAAAATCAATGTTTCTTGAGTTCTTATTGAAATTTGGGGGTGCATAGGTGTTTGGAACTCAGATTGTATTCTTTTCGTTGGTTGCACCGGTTCTCCTAAAATCCCTCGTGTATGATGCCTGGGAAAACTAAAAACGACCCAAACGCGCAAAGGCCGTGGATTTGCACTACAAGCTCCCTCCGAAAGTTAACATAAAACGGCAAAAAATGACAATGTATTCTTTTGAAGAAATTTCTTGTCCTTGCTGGTGGCCGGCAACAGGAAATACAGTCCCTTAACAAATACTTTGAAGAGAAACACACAAATTGATCAAAAAAATGAAACTGTCAAGTCGAGATATTGACATGTGTCAAAAGATGATTTAGCTCACATCTTTTGACAAGCCCTCATTTCTTTCACACTAGTCATGCATGTCATGCGAATGGCCTCGACGGCCAAGTATTCAACTAGGAACAAGTAAGCAACCCCATGACGGCGCATCATGGTGTGGGCAAGCGCTGTCATGTGCCCTATGCATCCCTATGCTGCTTGTGAAAACCTGACGGCCAGGGTAGGGCCTCAGCGCTTTTCGCTCGTCGCCGCGCCACAACCTGCCAGGCACTGCCAGGGCAGCAAAAATTGATTCATGAGCAGTGCAAGCCAAGCCTCAGCAGTGATAAACTACGAGTGACGGTGTAACTAGTAGCAGTTAACCAATACTGAAAACTACACTTCCCTACTAATATCTAGTAGCAGTAGCAGCAGCAGTAGTGATAGTAGTCGTCGCCGTAGTAATAGTGGCAGTGATCACAAATTCCAATGATCGATGGTAGTTGTGGAAGCCGGAGGAGAGGTAGCTGTAAAGTGATGTAAAGTGATTCACTGGGCAACAACTACTGGTCATCTATACTTACTAGATCTTACTAGCAGTAGCTCTCGAATGTATATAGATCGACCGAGTCGCAAGAAGGGTGACTTTCATGATATGTTAACGGTAACCCTTTTATTATACATCATATTACTAGTCAGAATAACTCTTTAAACTCTTGGCAGTATGATCAAACAATCACTATCAGTGCCTAATGGAACTATCATGATGTTGCAGCAATGTTAATATAAAATGATCAGGGACTGATAGCCGCATCATATAGAAGTACAACCCCCACTGGTACATATAGCGGCGCAACCTTCATTGATTAATCAATCTGTATTCATTGGCTTTGGAATAGGTACCTGGCATCTGTTTTTGTTTCTCGGAATGCTGCCATCTGATACTGCCTGACTATGCCTCACTGACATTGAATGATGGTCACATCACTTCCTGCATATCATGGCAGTATAAGTTACCCCAATTAAAAAAAAAAAAAACATTGCCACCGCTCAAAAACAGCACCAATTCAATCGGCATTGCGGTACATAAACAATTGCAATCTACAAATCTATATGAATCATAATTTACGCACTAGCATGCACTAGCCGTGTTTGACCCATAAGCAGTTGCCTCATAAACTACGAGGGCCGCGACGTGGCATGTCCCGCGTCTGGGTTTTTCGGTGAAAAGGGTGTTGCTGGCGCCTTCGAAGCATCGCCCTGCGCGGCTGTGCACAACCCATGAGGGACACCTGGTGTGCCACCGATCCCAAGTTTGGTGCTTCCCAACCAAATATGTCCAGACATGTCCAGATATGTACAGATGATTCCGAGCCTGGAAAACTTAGATCATCAAACTTCAGTAACCAAATTAGCCACAAGTCATGAATATCATTGGCATGTGCTCGCATGTGCTTTCATTGCGTGCTCACGAAGGCTAACATTAGCAATAACTGATCATTTTTCGCCAGAAGCAATAATGGCTATCATTGGCTAGTTGTTTGCCACTCAATCTTGACAATCACCAAACCACCAAAATTTCACAAACCCTCGAACTTCGTGCATGTGCTGCGGGACGAACCCACGCAACTTGCATTACAATACCAAGCCCCACTCTGGTCAGAAAAGGGTGGTACTTGAGGCGTGATATTGGTCGGCACAGCTTTGAATTGACCATATACATGCCTCAAACCCAAAGACAACTGCCATGTTTGGATATATTTGGACGGTTGGAAGCTTCCGCGTTTGTGGATAGGGCGCCACCCGCATTGGCTTCGCCTGTTTCTTCTTGGTCAGCTTCAAGATCTTGGTCATCACTTGTCTCAACCTGCCGGGGGCCCTTCATCTGCTTCCCCTGTGATCCGAGCGAGCACCGTGGCTGCCTCTGCCACAACAGCTGTGGGAATTGTTACAGGATGTTACAGGCAATCAAAAACAGTTCTGAGCATAGGCATTCTTGGGTGCATGAATAGCACGTTGGACATGGGAAGGAGGCTACCATTCCAGGTCACAACTCGGCCAGAAACTCGTCATCCTCGGCTCTCGGTTCATCGAATTCATTGTTAAATCATGTTTAGTGATTCATCATACCGCTCGATGGGCGCTTACTCTGCCTATTCACCACTTTGACTGGTTAATGGATGGTCAATTCATGGTTGGTATGGTTCATTCATGGTTGATTGATGGCAAATCATGGCTGGTAAGAGGATTTGTTTTGCTGCGGCTTGGTCTGGGCGGTGTTGGCTAGCATTGCACCATGACAACCAACGCTGCACCCAGCCATGAAAAGCCAACAGCAAAGCAAGCCGGAGCGAAACATCGGAGAAACAACCAGGCAAATACAGAGAAATCATAAACGACAATCACCCATGAATCAAGCACTAAGCAAAAGAAAACCAAGCACTATAATCAATATATATCAATATCATCCATCTGTTTTGAGCACTCATCACCCGTTAAAATCCATCACCATTCAGCCCAGGTTGCGCCCACGACGCAACACGACCGGCGCAAGCTCCGGCGCAAGCTCCGGCTCGGCACCTGGCAGCTTCCTGCACCATAGAGCTGGGAGCCAAGGCGGCGATACTGCCTTGGTGAAGGCAGCATCAAATGACATAGCTAGGCGTTGACGGGTTAGTGGTTGAACCACCCATGGTTAACTAGTGGTTATATGGTTAATAATGGCCAATAATGATCATTAGTGGTTAACTAAGTTAGGTTAGTGGTTAACTAGTGGTTAACTAGTGGTTTGTAATGGTTATATGTGGTTAATAATGGCCAATAATGATCATTAACTGGTTGGTGGTTGAACCACCCCGTCATGAAAAATATGCTTGTCAACCAACGATTTGTTGATGAATACTGGGGGAAATAAAACAATGTTTGAAACCACCAGCCAAATGAATTAGATCTAACATGATTCAACTTGATACATCTGGTGAATGATGAATCGTGACTCGAGCTACAGGGAGAACCTTCTTGGAAAAGGAAAAACCCTAGGCGTTATTAGAATATTGCAATGTGAAATACATGCATATACATTATATATGCCTCTGTGTGTGCGTAAATATCTTGCAAAATACATGCAAACGATCAGTTGTTTCATATTCTTCCAGATGCGTGCGATTGAATGGGCAATTAGCGGGATATTGTGGATATGCGCGAGTCACGGACTCAAATAGAATGAACTTGCATGCAAAAACTCTGTGAAAAGTGAGGAATATGGGAACATCATGGAATCACCTGCCACCAAGCGAAGATTGATGCTGAATAATAAATCTCATGGTCTTTCGCACCAGTTCAGCTTCCCAGCAATGATCATGAGCAAACACTTGAAAACGTTTGGGACAAGATCTGGTATGTTGCTCCTATCCACTATCGCTGTGGGTGGGAGTTGTTACAATCTTCAGAGCCTCAATGATTGCCCTGATGAGAGTAGAGTGGTACACGCCTGCAATGAACAGCCCACTGGTGAAGGTCTGGTTGGTGGTTTCAACCCCTCCGAAAATTATAGATCAACCAGCCAACCATTTGTTGATAATGAGTGGCGAAAAACGACGTTTAAAACCACCAGCCAATTTTTGCCAATTGAGGTCGCCGTACCCGCGGTGTACCGCCACTGGTGTGTGCCCTACTGGTCATGATCACGCCGCGGTGCCCTAAAACGATTGGTAGGTATACATGTAGATACCACGATGTCTGGACCCAGTTCCAGGTCCCAAAATCCATGGTGGTCAGCGGGGCCAGCTCCCTGTGCTCCCCGGCACCAGGCAGGTTTCGTCAAGCCCTGACGAGCGGTTGTCACCCTCACCCGCAAGATCTTCTTCTCCATCACCCTCTCAAGAGTTTAGCACCCTCCAAGATAGAAGTAGAAATTAAACAAGTTGACAATGGTAATCACACAAGAAATGGTTGATATATGGCAAATATACCAAATATAGCAAATAATCACAAGCAACTAATAGCAAACAATAATTGATATGGCTAATAACTAGCAAATAATCATAAGCTAATCACAGCAAATGAAATATGATGGGTTGATATGGCAAATACGGTACGTGGCAACACGTTAAGGATTTCGTTTGCCATGAGTTATTTCATGTGCCCACCCTCCAACAAAAACGGCCAATCACATATGGAATTAAATCACAGTTGCCAACCATGGATGATGCTTGATAAAATTGCTAAAATCAATGCTTCAAAATAGTTGATCATGGGAGTTCCCGCTGTTCATAAGCCATTTATTTCGGGAGCAAATCACGAGCCATTCACGGTAGAACTGGTGGCTTCTGATTTTTGGGGTCTCCCAGCTGCTGGCTTGTTAAGGTTGTTTGTGATCCTCTTGCGATTCTGCAAATGTAATCCTATGTCTAGAGTCTAGAGATATCTCGGCAAGGACGGCAAGCGCGCTTGCGGGGGTAACCGAATCATGGGCAGCTCTCCTGGAACTGGATTCCGAAAATCTCATGTTTCTGGGCAATTATGGTACTTGCGTCGGTCCTGAATGTACAGGCCCAAAACATGAGAACAAACAAAGAACCTGGCCGAAATGACATAGGCCTTCGCCAGCTGTTATTTTACAAAATGGTTCTTCATCCCCAAAGCATCCAGAACTCGCGGAAGTTTTCTGGCCATCAAAAACGGTTCGGTGGCCGCACAACGACACGTTGGAGTTGCTGTATGGAAATTTGCGATCAGCAAGTTGCATGGAGTTCAGGAACACTTGTTTGCTTCAACTTGTTGACTTGCTGCATGGAAATTTGCGATCAAGTCAACCAGTTGAAGTGTTCCGAACAGCTCCCCAGTGGGGATCAGCATCGGCAGCTTCACGACAGCTCCCAGCCGTCCCGCGCTGAGCATCCCCACGAAGAGGGTCAACGTTGCTTCCGTCTTAGAAGCCCAGGTGGCGAAGCCGTCCATCAACTGATGTGCCTCTTTCACCTGCGCAGCCCTTTCTGGATCCAAATGGCAGTGTTTCTCAAGCCATAGAAAAACCCCCAAATCATCCTGTACTAATCATTTGAATTATATAGTTATATAATAAACCATAATAAACCAACCATTTGATGGGGTTCCCTATTTTGAGAAGCCACCAAATAGAAATCTAAAAAATAAGTCGCCTGCCCATGCCTGCCCATGCCTGCCCTACCTTAAGATTTTTATTCAGTCCATGTTAAGAGTGTTTTTTTTTAGGCGCTCCATGTTAAGACGGGTATTGTTCGGATCGGCATAGTAGGATCGGAATGGATTTGGTCAGATCGGCATGGTAGGATCAGAATGGATTTGGTCAGATCGGCATCTAACCCTAAACCCTAAAACCCTAAAACCCTAAACCCTAACCCCTAAAACCCTAAAACCCCAAACTGATCTGGCAAAATCCATGTTGATCTGGCAAAATCCATGTTGATCTCTCATGCTGATCCCTCACACTGATCTGGCTAAAGCCATGTTGATCTGGCAATTCCCCTGTTAAGACATATTCAACTGGAGTGCCTAAAAAAATCCGGCTGGATGGCAACACGAGCTCAGTTCGACTCAGTCCCCTCGGTGGCTCCGACAACCACAGCCAGCACCGACCACTTCCCCCTACCATACAAGTTACAAGTATCCTGAAGGAAGGAGGGGGCACCACCTTTGGGCTTCAAACGGAATTTGGACAGAAGGACCTGCATTGTTTCTCATATCTGTATGCATTTATGTTGATGAATAACTGATATTAAATGCATTTCATAGTGTACAAAGGTACATGTGTATGTGTGAGTGTGTGTGTGTGCGTGCGTGCGTGCGTGCGTGCGTGCGTGCGTGCCTGCGTGCGTGCGTGCGTGCGTGGGTGGGTGGGTCTGTGTGTGTGTGTGTGCGTGTGCGTGTGCGTGTGTGTGTGTGTGTGTGTGTGTGTGTGTCTGTAAGTGTGTGTGTGTGTAAGAATCTGTGTGTGTGTGTGTGTTTGTCTGTGTGTGCAAAGCTGGTGGGCCGAAATAAGGGTCTGCCCCGTTTGGGCTATGGCAGTATCCATCCTAAGTTCCACAAATTGCTTGCGAACTGCCTGATCTTGTTGATTGTTATTGGAAATTATTGGACCTAAGAACCCTTGACGGTCGGTGGCATTTAATTGTTGCATCTTGTTTTAGATTATCATCACCTATGCGCGTATCAATGAATGGACCCCTAACAGACTCTGACCAGCGCAAATCATGATCGTTTTTGAGAGGCAAGCAAACCGCTGGAAGGGTATCACGGTATCACCGTTACTGGACCGTTGCTGAATCCACATCAACCGTTAGAATCATTCACAAAAGCTGGGACCAAAATGATATGTTCAAAGGTCCTTATTCAAGGAGCATTAAAACTCAGGGAGGCATGTAATTGAAGCATCTCCCCTATAGCTACTGCATTACGTCAAACAATCACCATATGATACAGTATGACCGTATGATTCATTATTACAATCTTGCAAGCATCTTATTTCATTAGGTTTTTCGAACTGATGGTCATGCCATCGTTTCAAGCAAAAGTGTTGAATAGGTTTCCTGCTTGGTGGTTTGAGCCCCTACGAAAAATATTGGTCAACCAACCCTTGGTTAATAATTACTATAGGGAAAATTGTGGTTTCTGAAAATGGGGGTACCCCAAAAAATGGTTGGTTTATTGTTAACAATGATTTCCATTGGATGATTAGGGGGTACCCCTATTTTGAGAAACACCCAAATGAATAAATGTCAATCAAACCACCAAGCAGTTTCCCTTTCCACTGCTCCTCGGGACACCATGTCCCTATATGTCCCCATGGCCCGCCTGCTCTTTGACCGCCTTCAAGAGTGCCTGAGAAAATCCAACCAACAGCCGGGGCGCTTCCCAGCCGTGGCCAAGCAAGTGGCATGTGTCGTGCAACTAATTACTAAGTCAAGTTGGGCTAAATTGCGTGGGCGTGGTCCCCTTGGAGCCAAAGGAAAATCACTATCACTAGTATTTTGATTAAGATCACTTCAGCCTTGGTCAGGTTTTACTTGCAACAGGTCTCCTAGTTCTGTTGTCAAGCACCCTCCCTGCCAAAACTCTGTTCCTTACCGGGGTTGAGAAAGGGATCAATCAATCTTCCAAGCTTCAACGGTTGTGGTGGCACCCGGCCCCTGGGCACTGCCATAAGTCCTGTGACTCAGGCCCCCTGCTCTGGATTCAGCATTGATACTTGCCTCGGTGCTTCAGCAGCTTGGTGCACCTGGAAGGGAGGGACATGGGGGGACTGCACTTCAGTTGGTTCATTTCCTTGGCCAACGAAGCACCAACCATGCACCCGTAACGCATTCGCAGGCCCCATGAGAGCTCTGCTCCCCTGGAGAGGCCACTGTAGCTCAGAAATCTCTGCACCAAAGTTATTCTCCAGCAATTCTGGGAGAAGAAAAACATGGAAAAAACCACACGTTTCCCCCAAACATATCCGAATCGAATTACTTTATGCTGACCATGGACCGACCCCAACATCCCCAAACAAACCCGCAAACCACGGCGCCCCTTCATTCCCTGTCCTCCTGACTTGGCGTCCCTTGGCGTCCCTTGGCACCCGGACCACTTTTGGGTGGTTGCTGCGTGCCAGGGAGATCTCTGCAGCGGACAGTTTTTGCCGCTGGTGTTCCACCTCCTTTCCTCAGCTTGAAACGCAACAAGTTTGATCAAGAGTCAGATGATTATAAAGGTGATTATAAAATAGAAAGGCTTATTTGATAGAAATAGAGTCATTTTTGCTGAGGTGATTATAAGGCTTTTTATAATGAATCACTCTGAAAGAGTCATTTTTTCTAGAAGATTCAGAGGTTATATATACAGATTTTCTAAATGAGTCAGAGATTCTTCAAGATTTTCCAGCCTCAAAGCTTGAGACACCACCTGAAGAGCTTGGTTGGGAGATCTTGAAGCTAGAAGCTTCTGCAAAGTCTTTCCATGCGATGTTCCGCGAAAAGGGTGACTGTGTGTGTGTGTGTGCGTGTGTGAGAGCAAAACCCGTCCCAAGGGATAACTAGTTTCCGTCATTGCAGGGGGATGGAGAGGACATATGAGGCTCCATCCAACGAAGCTCCTCATATGATCCTAGGATATCATCAGGGACGCCTGATGACGTACCTGCAATTTGGAATTCTCAATCAAGTGGCCATTACAAGCTGTTCTACTGCCGTGTTTCTCATCACTGCTGAAGCCGTTCGTTTTTCGATTTTCTGAGATGATGGCAACAATAAGGGGAGTACCAGTCATCCGTCATACTCACCTTCATCCTCTCACTGCCAATTTGGCTTTCGTGTCTATCAGGGCACATCCGATGGGTCTTATCGATTACAATACTGGTAGCATGTGACCCATTCGGTCTTTCAAGTGTGTATTCAGGCCGAGATTCCGTCATGGTCCGGTCGTGATCTGGGGTCTTACCCCGGCGAAGGCTTCTATTCAACTGATTAGTCTGCGGACTTGTGTACCATGATTACCTGACCAGCAGGACAACTGGAGTGAGCCGTACATTGGATTTTGGTAGGCTTTGTGGAATTGACTTTCGAATTCAACGACCACTTGGTCGCCTTCTCAACGATTAATGAATCCCATGGAAATGTTCAATTGAATCATTCTGGGACACCGTCCCGCTGATTGCCTTTGAGGCCAGTTTTGACATGCACCAGAGACGAGATCCGAAAGAAATCAGGTAACTTTGCAGCTGTGATCTGCTTTAATTTTCGGAATCTTTCTATGGCTCCTTCAGGATTGTTTCCATGGCTAGTCGCTCTGGCTACTTTCATTGATGATTTCTCAACCAAATCACGCATTCTCATGTTGTCATTTTCACCAAAGTGCCGACGCACCTGGGCACAAGTTAGTGCAGCTGGTGGTCGCACACCCCACGGATGCACCTGGGCACTGTCCTGCAGCTGGTGATCCGCTAGTTTATTTTTTG